>CM038232.1:75314814-75914814 GCA_021442155.1 Cymbidium sinense
ATAATCTCACGCTAATAATGACGAAGACGTGTCCTTTATTCATGTGATTTCGTTATCCAAATAACACCACATAAATCAAGTACAAATTTACTGGGAGCCCCTATAGTTGAAAGTATCACCAAAATACAATTATATTACTAATAATCCGTACTCATATGTTCTCAAATGACTTTATTCCTTAAGCTGTGAATTATAGAATGTATTTGATAGAGTAAAAAATCTTTTATTGTCTAAGATAGGCTTAAAATTATCACTTTAGATAAATATCACCCCAGATCTACAAGGTCTCATTGGATGAAATAATCCATGACTGTAGACAAAGTAGAGTAGGGACCACGATAACCTGAGATGACAGAACTATGGGATCTTGATTGGACAAATCATTATTTCTCCCAACATATGCTTTAAGTTAAATGATAAATTTCATGAATTCTAAAATTTCACTCACTACCATGCACTAAGTAATTAACAACCTATCGATTAACCTTAATCGAAAGCTCTCTAATCTTTGGGAGGGATAATTAACTAGCTTGCTATAAAAAAAATTGGAATTAGATCTAAAGTCCTAAAAAAATGAGTGTGAAATATTTGTGATATCTTACCTACAAATGCATCTGTCTTCTGAAAATTTGACCAGCTACAATTAATCTATATTCTCTTCATTGAGAGATTGTGCGCAAATGTTGGAAGCCCACATCCAAGAAATATTGGAAGCAATTATTGTAGAACAAAGGAGGAAATAACATGGAGGCTAAAAGATATGCCTTGAATGTTGAACTAGAAGAACAAAGTTCTCTTAAAAAAAATTGGCTAACCAAGATAGTTAATTGGAGTAGAAGTATCGGAAACAATCACAAAGGGCCTAAAGCTATATTAGGCAGCGAAGATATAATTAAATTTAAACTAAAATTGTTTTAAAAATTCATTACTATGCCTATAGTGAAAAAAAAAACTTCCTCATATGACAAAAGCAACTATCAATCCAACCACCACTGTCATAATCACTATCAATCCAGCCACAACTACTACAAACCTAAATGTCTAGTAGCAAGGGCAAAATGGTCAAACAAATGCTGAAAGGGAGTCAAAAGCATGGTGAGACGAAGACCCAAGAGTAAGCAATTGCAATATTGGTAATTATTAAGGGTCCGTTTGGGGCAAGTGCAACTAATAGTGAGAGTAGCAATAGAATTATTGCGAGAAATATAAAATTTTTGAAGTTTATTGTTCGCATTCTAATTTTTTTTTTTATTTCCAAAAAATGAACAATAACTTTAACATGGCTACCACACTCTAGTATATTTGGTCATAAAACTACTTTTACCACAAAAGTTTTAAAATTAACAATTAAACTGCAGCCAAACAAAACAATAGCAGTCATTTGCTGATATTGTACGCGTTGATATGCTGGATGAGGCCCAAAGAGAAATCTGGCAACAAGAAATTCCCATGTTTTTTTTTTAATAGTGAAGATAAGGTTGGAGTAGGTGGTAGATAAGATTAGGGAGAGTCGCTAGATGGTTTGGCCACATAAAGGGCCGTCAGATCCGATTAGGAGAGTAGATAAGATTTTTTATAAGATAAGAAAAGAGACCTAAAAGACTTGGTTAAGATGTATAAAACGATCTTAAGATACTTGAATTAAATGAGAATTTGACACATAATGACACAATGAACGAAGGATTCATGTAAACCTAGTGGGATTAATATTGTTGTTGTTGTTGTTGTTGTTGTTGTTGAGAATCTATATTTAAGTAGTTAATCAAACAAACCACAGAAGGCAGTTTAATATTCCTAGAAAGAAAGATCATTCTGTTAGAAAAAAAAATGGGTTAGAGTAAAAAAAATATATACCATGAAAATGTTACTTTAATGTAAATAGGTAGAGTGGAGTAAATGCTACATCACATTGGTTGCCTCTGAAACATAAAAATTAATACAATATAGTATTTAAGACAATTGAGCACCAAGGTAATATAACATAGTCCAAAGTTGGCCATTTTATGCAGTTTTAAGCATTTACCGGTGTTTGTTTATCCGGGGGATGAGTGTCAAAATGACCAAGTTTCTTATAATATGATATGAGGAAATTGTTAAGTTTGAAAGCAAAATAGATATTTGACGCCATCGAGTTTAATTGATTTGCCTATGATGGATAGTAGTTCTATCTTTGAGAGTAGTAAATGAACAATCAATGAGCACCACCAAGAAAAAAGAAGAATGAAATGAAAGCGTTGAAGGAGTCAGAGCTAGAAGAAAGAGATACATGAAATGGCATATCATACAAGTCCGGCAAAAAATGGCAAGTGAAACAATAGCATTTAAAGAAACACAATGTGGCTTAGGAGATGTAGGTGTAGAAAGCCAAATTGCAAGCATGGCTAGGATTGGCCAGCAGCAACGAGTGTGGAGCAAGTGAAGAACTTGTGCAAGCCAATGCATGTGAAAAGGAGAGCCTCGATAACAAGCATGTGCAGGTTGGCACATGCAAGTAGTGATAGCAATAGTAGGCAAAGGTGCATGTGAGCAGCAGTATATAGCTAAGGCTTGAATGGGTGGTAATAGGAGAAGGCAGCAATTCAAGTTATTTGCGTTATATCTAATAGAAGGGCTACAAAAGCTAATCACAATGTTTAAGGGGACTACTTATAAATAAGAAAGTTCTCAACAATAATGCTAATATTTACAAAAGAGGGGAAATTATGGAATTTGTTTACAAATTTTGAAAGAGGGCGTCTTTCATCAAGAGGCAAAGTACAGGGAGTTATATGCAAATCTCTCACAAAAGAATAAAGCTAAAAGCTTCATCTGCTATCCTAAATGAATTTTTAAAAACTAAACAAAATGCAGAATGCAGTAAATTGAAAGGAGTTAATTTACATCAACATAACCAACCATCCATGTCTATAGTGTGAAATATAGTACATCAAAATTTACCTGACGGTGGTACCAACTGCCAGGGGGGCAGATATGCTACTGGTTCGGAAGGTAAGCTCAAGCACCTATTCCAGAATTCATTAAATGTTGTAAAAGCATGCCCACTTTCATCATAGACTTCCCATGGCTCATACAGAAGATCTCCATTAAAACTCTGAACTGCAATGCCATGATCCACTAGCTGAGTTTTGACTGCATGATCTCGGACAAGTGAAACAGGATCTGAAATTACCCAGCAAGCAACTCAGAATCACAGATATCAATAACAATTCAATGGAATACAATTACTTATAAATCAAAGGAATACAAAAGTGAAAAAAAAAAAACAAAATAAATTAAAATTTCAAAAGAAGTAAAGCATCAATGAGGGAGCCATTCTTCAAATTCTTAAACAATAATACAAATCATCAGAAATAGAATAAGAAAACTATTTCCTAAACATAAAGGAGCCATGCAATCAGTCATATGATTTTTTATAATGTTAGATGCATGAAATAAATAAGGAAACATGTAAGAGTTTCTGAGACTATGATCAGATTAGATCAATTATGATTAAAAATAAAAGGATCTTTGCAAATGATAATGGCATGAAGCAAAGATAAAAATTATTAATTTAAGCAATTATTAAAAAGATGTTAAAAAATAGCATGATGAACAAAATAATGTAACACATTATAGATTGATTTAAAAGAATGATGAAGAAGAGTTAGCTCTTAAAAAAATGCATAAAGATGAAGTTTTAGGTTCAGATGACATATACATTGAGATATGAGAGTTATGTGGATACTGTAATAGGTTAGGGAAATCCAATCAACGGAATTTTAAAATGAAGAAGATGAAGCACTTTAGTGCCAATATTTAATAACAAAGTATATGCTCAAGAGCATAGTAATTATTAAAGAGCCAAACTCATAGTCATACAACAAAATTATGGGATATAGTCTTGGGACATAAAATCATAAGTTTAAAAAAATTGGTTCAATTACTAAAGTAGAATTTTCTCAGTGGTCGACGCAGAAAACAGAACGAGATGATCCGAGAGTGGGTAAGTCTAAGTTGGCTGACTATCAATCGAGTGATTTTGAAAACAATGGGTGGCATTGACTGAGAGGTGACAAAATAGAGCAGTCTATATCCTCAGGATTTATTTTTAAGCAAATTATACTTGTGCCATTCAACCTCCCATTACATACACAAAAATTTAGCTGTAACTATTAATTATAAGAGCTGAAATAAACAACTTTGAAGTACGTAGGATACTTGTAGATTCTAGAAATTCAGTAGATGTACTTTTTTTAGTGCATTCAAAAAATAAACATTCATAAGAGCAATTTGAGATCAGTGGGTTACATGATAGTAGAATTCTCATGAAGCATCACGAAACAACATGGTAAACTTGAATGCGTCAAAGGGGGAATACCAAGCATTTATAACTAGGCCTATCCATGTGGAAAACTTGAATGTAACATAAGAGGAATACCAAGCATTTGTAACTAAGCCTATCAAATTTATAATGTTCAAGCTCTGAATTAAATGAGAATACTGCGTCGATGACGGTTAGGAGAGTAGATGATTATATTTGACTGTTATGTTAAGAAAAGTAGAGGTAGACCTAAAAGGTTTGGTTAAGATGTATAAAAATGACCTTAGATACTTGAATTAAATGAGAATTTGACACATAATAGGACATAATGGAGATGAAGGATTCATGTAGCCGACCCCACTTAGTGGGATAAAGGCTTGTTGTTGTTGTTGTAAGCTCTTTTGCATATATGCAATCTTCAAGCAAACACTAAGCTCATTATGACTTGTGTTGTCCACTTGTCATCCTGTCGTAAAGTTCTCAATGCCAACAAGATTTGTGGCTGTGAAGAGAGTTATGGGACAGTCAAGACTACCCTTTGTCGAGAATCTAATCACACATTGACACTATGACGTGGGGTTTTTTATTCTAGCCTTCTTAGAAGCATTATTGAAACATCATCAAATCAAAATGCACTCATTAGAAGACAACTTTTATCATTGTAGATGAAACATATTATTATATTGGTATATAGTTCAATTTGAATAATTTAAACTAACTTATTATTTGTTGATGGATAATGTTTTCATATTTCAAAAGTGAAGAAATATTAAAGTCTAAGTTGATGGCTTATTATTGAAGAGTAAAGTTGGTCTTGAACAAATGAATAACCTTCAAGAAATACTAGATACTTCAAAAGTTCATTATGAGGCTCAATAATGCTAAATGTGAATCAAAGTACGCTCGAAAAAATTCCTCAATCTTCAAATCTCACTAAGAGAAATTAAAGTAAACTCTAACAAAATCAAGTCAATCTTAAAGATAGTTCCTACAGAAGTGTTGAAGATAACAAGAAGGTTAATAATTACAAGTTAGTTTATTTCTTATAAGGGAGAAATATGCCCCATTCTTCATGGCTCAAAAAAAAGCCTACAAGGTTCACATGTCAAGGATAAATTGGTGCACATGTCAAGGTGATAAATCATTTGATAAATACATGTCAAGGTGACACATGTCTAGGGGCCATTAACTTGCCAAATAATCTTACAAGCTAACCGTTCAAAGGCTGGGCATTTGATTTGCCTAGCAGGTTCTCCTCTTTATACTCATAACAACAATATAAATAAAATGAAACCCCTCTTCAACTACTTGAAGGATTAAATAAAATCTTTTTCTGACATCATTTCTACCATAAGTTTTCTATTTAAGTTCTAACTTCACTCTTTGTACTATTATTCCCACTCTAAATCCCTCTTAATGCAAGTAGCTCACTTATTGAACTCAATCCTTCTACTCCTAAGAAAAATCCCAACCCCTCACACCACACTACACACATGGGCACATAATCAACCCACCATGCAACTAAATAACCCACACAACATAACAATTAGAAGTCATGCCTAATCATTAAGAGCCAATTTGGGATCAATTTTGTTGTGTGGTTTTTTTAAAAAAAATTAAATTACATTATTTATTAAAACACACAAAATAATTTTTGAATATTCCTAAAAACATCCATAATTACCATCTACCTAGCACTGTCAACCTCTCCACAGCCAACTATAGTTATCACTCATCATCACCGCCACCATCATCATTATCATCGCCACTGACTACCGCCACCACCACATAAAAATAAAAATAACATATTTTTTAAATATCAAATATATTTTATTTTGTGATAAAATAAAAATAGAAATATAAAACAACAAAAAATAAAGTAACCCTAAACAACATAGAAAAAAGTTGAATTGGTAAAGAAAAAAGTTGAATTGGTAAAGAAAAATGGAGATTATAACATAAACATAGTAACAATGCAAAGTATGGTGGACAGTAAAATGACTCGCATAAAAGTACTCAGAGGAAATTCAGAGCCCTAGTCTTCAAATAATGGCATTAGCATGTTTTCACCCATCTTATCAAGTATAGATAATCATTGACTTAAATATTGGAAATTTGTAGGGAATAGTAATCAATAACAATCTAGAAGATGAGTAAATTACTTATAAATTCAACAAATACCAAATCAAGGTATCAAATGATAGAATGATCATATAACAAGAAGCAGAAACCTAGGATATCCAAGGGTACAACAAGAGCAACAAAACTAACTAAATCTGCAGCAAAATTAAAAGAACTTGTATGATGAAAACGAGGGTAATAGATTAAGTACCATAAAGATGGTTATACACTACTCTAGTGGCCCCAGTGGCATTGACGCACTGAAGAAGTGCACGGTACTCTCAGCCCTAATAAACACAAGAGGCGCCCCGATAGATCTCAAAGACTGATCGAGGTCGGCAAGTGACTGCTTGAGCCACCACCTAGAACATCGCCCGGGATAGAACTTCCCTTCTTCAGTTGGGCACCAGATGAAAACAGGAAGAGCAACCCCATCCCTTGCCGCAGTCAACAGGGCTGGGTTATCCTCAATCCTCAGGTCCCTCCTGAACCAAACAATTGTCTTGCTTGTACTGCCCATCATTAACACAGCTATTTCAAGCTTTCATGATCAGCTGAAGAAAATTCAAGCGTAACAAAACGCCAGCCATCAAAGTCTTCAGAAAACCAAAGAATTTTATCATATAGATGATTTGTAGCAGTTTAACCGGATAAACTGATGCATATCGAAAGTAGCACTTTTCCCAAATCTATTCTGATATGAACAAAGATGCTCAAAACTCTACTGCATAAATAAGAATTCCTACCTCAAAATGAAAGCAAACGCAAAGTAAATGAGAATCTATCGTGAGGTGGAAAGGTGAAGCGAAAAAACTGATCAAAGATCCAACATAGAAATTGGAGAATCAGCTCATTAAGCTTGGAATAAACTATGAAACCAAATTTTTTTTCGTTTGTTTTCGGCCCAAAATCTTATCCAACATCCAGATGGTAAAGTTAGGGATCTTTCACTCACGTTGACAGAAAGGAACCCTTTGACAAATGTAAACTGCTCCTTGAACTCAATTTAACTATCCTGCTTCCTCCACGAGTTTAGTCTCTTCACAATGTTAGATCTTTTCCTTCTTCTCGCCTTCTCTGTGGCTTCTGCACGAACTGCCCTTGACGGCAAGGAAGAGCTGCGGTGAGCAACATGGAATTTGAGCGCCGATTGAAACAGTGATAGAGAGAGACGAAGAAGAAAACTTCTCCGTCCTGAAATTTTACTGGGATTGTCGATGTAAGATAACGGTCGTAATTGTCGCACTTCATTGCAGCGGTGAGATCACCGCCGTCGGAAGATAGCCATACTCAATTAATTCCAGTCAGAGTCACACCTTCATCGTTTTGGTACAATCCACCAGAACACAAGCCTCCATCCCTAAGCCGTATAATATGGACCCACTCAATTAAACATCGAATCCAAGTTGAGGTACTTCGATATCCATACCACTGCAATTTAAAAAAAAAATTAAAATAAATATCATTACAAATTTAATTAAAAAATTAAATATCATTAAAAAAAAATTTAAAAATAAGTATAGTCATCCACTAAATAAGCGATTAAATAATCACATCAACTCAACACGACAGAAGTTGTTGGGGTGACTAGGTTAAAGTAATAGGATCGATCGAACGACCAGCCCTATTCGCTTTCCTTTATTCCGTCGATCCGCCTCAGCCGCTCGATGCCTCCACGCTGAGCCGCCACAGCATTTCTCCTTTTGACGCCAACTTCTTCAAGCTTCTGGCATTGCAGATTCCAACCGCCGCCATTGCTCCATTTTCCCCTTCTAGTAGAACCCACCTCGTTTTTTTGCCGAGAGCCTCGTCCCCTGCATGTGTCGGGTTCCCTCTCAAGCTAACATCCCCTGAAACCCAACATTAGCTTCTGACGATGATTTGGCCCGTTCGTTCGGAGAAGTTTCGGATTCTATTTTAAGCATTCTGGTTGTTCAGAACACACGAAATCCCTAATTTTTGCTTATTTATAAATTATGTGTTATGTGGGGCATAGAGCTATATTGTTAGAATTTTGTAGTAGGATTTGATTTGTAAGTTGTGTTAGCGTTGGTTCGTGTAATTGGTTTGTAATTTAAGTGATAATATGTCGAGTATACTATTACAAGTGACTACGAAATATTTTATGAATGGTATGAGTTGGGTTTGAGTTGTTGCAATTGGCCTACAAGATTAGAGCCCTATTACATGTAGAGATAGTCACCTTAGATGGCGTCGTTCACATAACGTGTCGATTGATTTAAATTTCATTTGATTTATGTAATATATTCTACAAATAAATTTGGACACGCAATATTTTTCTAGATTTAGGAAATACTTATATGATTGGTTATTCTCCAATTATTTAAGGAATGAGCAGAGAGTTTGTTTCGCTGATCCCATTCTATGGAGGCAAACTAAGTATCGAGCGTCCAAGTTAGGAGAGGTCGAAATCATCTAGTTAAGGTTCTGCGGCACAGCACCTTATTGGAATTGAAACAACGAATTATGAGGTCCTTACACATTGATTCAGATCGCCACTCTGTAAGTCTTACATGTCGTTATCGGTAAGATGATATAGTCGTTATATCGACGATGAAAGTTTGAGCGTTACACCTAATGAAGCTTCGCCGATATTAGTTGTATGTGAAAGTGAAGGATGTTAATGTTGCATCCACATCACCGATCTAGTAAGGTCGATATACTAACGATATATATAAGATTTCATCGCATTCTCTCTGGCGACACGAGCATCTTTGACAATTGATTCCCGAATACCTTGCATAGATTTTCCTATTTATACTTATAATATTTAATATCAAAATGTGTCGTCCTACTTATGAGTTTTGTGGCAGCGATGATGTTATTTATCGTTCAGAGGAACTGTATGTGCCTCGAGTCGCAGTGATGATGAGTATCAAACTAGCGGGTTCAAGTAGTCCGCGGGATATGATGATACTTGGTTAGAAGCTGGTTGGGAATGTATACCATGATCTTTTAAAAAAATTATTTATTCCAAAATATTGACAATGAAAGTCAGAGTGCTGTAGGTGATGATGAGTATCAGACTATGAGCAGTGGTTCAAGTAGTGAGTCTGAGCAGGATATTAGTGATGATGATTGTTCACTTGGGTTAGAAGCTACTATGGTTGGGAATGTAGCTAGTCATAATCTTTTAAAAAATCATTCATTCTAAAATATTGATAATGAAAGTCAGATGTTGTCTACAAAAGAGTATGTACGGATGTGTCAAACTATGCGAGAGTGAGATAATGATATTTACTTTGATCCATTTGATGAAAATGTCCTAACAGACGATGTTGAAATCCCAAGTGACCTTATAGAAGGAATGTGTTTTATAAGTAAAAGAAGTCTTCAGTTTATTATTATTATAGTGAATAATGTTCAATTCCAAACAAGCATCTTAAACCAAAAGAACTATCGATGATATGTGTACATCATGAGTCTACCAAACCATGTAATTGGCGTCATTGAATGAGAGCGCTTAGAGTCGCTTGGAGAATATCCAAAATTGGGGAATACCACGTGATGTATCAATGTATGCGATCACACAGTGTAGTTCCAAATTCATAGCTTATTTTATTATACTTGTGATCAGACATCAAATTGATCTGAAACCTAGGGAGATTATAGGTAGAATGGAGTCAAAGTTTAATGTTAACATGTTCTCCTGGGATGCTAGCGTAAGGCAACAAAAAATAATATTTGGTAGTTGGAAGAGTCTTATAGGACTCGCCTTTACATGGAAGCTTGTACTACTTTATTTAAGATAGTCTATAATTCGAAGAGTACAATGCTTCCAAAAAATTTTTTGGGCATTTGGTTCCATTATTGGCTGGGTAGCTCCTGGCTTAGACGACACATTTTTTTATTAGTAAGTGCGTACTTTTACTTACTATTATTGGAATAGATGAAAACAATAGTTTCTTTCCTCTTGTCTTCATTGTTGTGGAGTCTGAGACGACTGATTCTTGGTTGTGGTTCTTAATATGTTTACATGATGTGCTACCTATAGTATCAGCTATACGTGATTTGTGCATCATATCTGATAAACATTATGGTTTGTTACGTGGGTGTAGAGAAGTTTTTCCATGGACGCCACGACACGCGCCCATCTACGTGAAAATTTTAAAAAGGTGATACGTAGATTAGGAATTGGTGATGTTGAATTTCTTTTCCAGAAGATGTATATGGTAGGAAACACTCAAGATATTCGTGAGTTTAATATTTAATTTATGGTTTTATACCCGCACAACCTTCATTTTGGCTAATGAATGATCGAACATGTTATTTTTTGAGCACTATTCTAGACCGCTTCACACTTGCGAAAGGAGTGGCCCATCACTGCGAAGATTCATCGTGGCCTAGAGGCATCATGTCAGGTGCGGCCTTGCTTTCATCATCGCCTGGATCATCATCTGCTTACTACGTTGGGAGATGGTCTCCACAGACCAATACCTTCCACCTAGCTGTTGGTGAGATGATAGTGATGCTCCAGACATGGTGATGATCTTGGGATTACGTGTTGATGGGACACATATTGGCCCAATTGTGATCAATGAGGGAAGAGATGGCATAGCCGATGTTGACGAGTGGTTGATGACACCTATACCGTGATGTGGTGTACCATGACCCGACGCCCCACATCGATCGACCTTCAAGATGGGTGCACGCGTAGCATGCCACTAAGGTGGCTTAAAGGCTTTTAGAGAGTCATATGCACATGAGGCAGAGTACTTGCACCCAGCCTACATTTTATTTCTTATTGGGTGTTTCTTCCGCATACATAGTTTGAGGTTCACGTAGTACTTTCCACTTCTTGAGAGAACCTAGATTCATTCGGTTCACGCCTATAGGAGCGAAGCTATACGAGTCTACTAGGCCCAATAGAGCCAATATGACTAGCTGTCTACACCTCTTGCAGATATGGTCTTGGGAGCATCTTCATGTGGGGAGGTCGACCCTACATGTGATATATTCGACTGATCTCGATGGTCTCAGCATTGGTTTGAGGTATATTTTAATTTCTGCACTTTCAAATTTTTAGTATATATATTTGTTTAAAATGTATTGTGTCATAGTGGAACGAGATATATTTCAGATGCCAATGATGAATGTTGCATTGTATAGGAATGAGCTGGATGGCTTGCTGCATATGTAGGTTGGACTTACAGAGTACATTTTGATTCTAATTTCTATAATGCATATTCTAATTTAACATAATTTTTAATATGTTCAGGTGATTTGGGAGGCAAAGATCACGCCAATCACGTATCATGCGAGGCTCGATATATGGTTGACAAGTCCCATCAGAAGAGGGTGGAGTGGCATTTACCTGATTGAATGCTGGGATAATTTGGACTCATACCCAGTAGATGCGACGAGTCAATTTTCAAAAGGGTCGATGGTCTGTAAAGCGGATGTTGATTTTGATGCACATTGTCACTTGGAAGAGGAGGGATTACTTAGTCGGCTTGCATGAAGATGAGGATGATCGGCATCAATCAAGTACATGTCTTGGTTCAAATCTTGGGCTTCACTTCCTTTGGCCTGATAGATCCTCCCACTTACTATCTCGAGCACCTAGAAGCATATATATAAGCGTTAACATAACTATTATGTTGAATTCAATATGTTACTTGAGGCTAATTTCACACACTATTTTTTCATGTAGCCGGAGCACATCTTGGCGACTCAGGACATCTTCTGCATCTGGCGTGAGTGAGCCATGGAGCCGTAGATAGGTACGAGGTGTTATGTAGAGATTTGGGATTACGTGTACATATCGGAGACCCATATTATGGATCAGAGCCTACGGAGGATATCCCACAGCATGGATGGGGCGCCAGACCATCTACATATGTTGATCTAGGTCCATCTATATATGCTGATCCACGTCCTTCTACATACCAGCCTACGTATGAGTCACAGCCGCCTATCTTCCCATCACAGGACTATCCATGCAGACTTCCAAAGATCTTGCATTGAAGTGCCACCATCACCGTGATTCATCGTGCGTAATCCGGTACACATGGGAGTGGTCGATTCCACGCACAACCTGAGGCTGCTATTTAGGATAGTCTATTTATGCGTCTGTACTACATTTGTTCTTATCTATTTTATTTTTTTTTATCATTCATTTATGTAAATACTTGTACTCACTTTTTTGGAATGACTTGTAGAACTTATATTCATTTTTGTAATGAACCATCTGAATTACTCACCTAATGTCATAACACTAATACTATAACTTGTACAATTTAAATTACAATCCATATACTTAGTTTTAGATCTACTTAAATGAAAATCTGCATTTAAGGTTAACCTCCATAATTGATGATAAGGGCTTAAAGCTCTTAAATGGAAACATCCAAATTTAAAGCAAAACATAAGAGCTTAAAGCCAATCCTTGATGTAATACCCAATCCCATGTGAAAAAAAAATTTTCAGCAGTTACCGCCCACCGGGCAACTAGCTGATGTTCTGACATCTGCTATCGACTGGAGATGTCTGACCAAATCACCTACTATTTAGGAGACTAGGTACTCTTACACCCGGATTAGCTTCCCTGTCACGTAAGAGTTGACTTGGCTACCTAGTCGCCCACTTAGTGGGCGACTATATCTATTTATAATTTTTTAATGATACTTAATTCCCTAATTAAGTTTATAATGATACTTATTTTAAAAAAATGCCCTTGTAATCATTCACATTTAAATTTTATATATACATTTAAATTTTATTATTTATATCATCTAATTGTTAGGAGAGAAAGAGAGAGAAAGTAAGTATAAAGATATAGGAAAATAGAGATGAGAGAGAGAGTATGAAGATAAAAGGCTTAGTTGTAACTACAGTATATTAAGGGCATCATGATTGACAGTGAAAGACAGCAAGGCCATAAATATGGTGATGAAGTGATAATGTGAGGTGTTATTTTTTATTTTATTTTGAAATACTATTACTCTATATGCAAATAATGAAGTAGGTGTTAAATAAATATAATCATAAGTCTTTTAGAACTAGTTTGAACATGTTGAAATAGCACCTTTTATCTTTACAATGATAAACATGATAAAAATATCTCTCCTCCAATCCTCAACTTTAGATAAAGTCATACACCTTACACTAACCTGATCCTCTAAAATATACTTTATATTCTCATATGATAATTGGATATCATCATAAATCCTCTTAATCTCATCATCCTCCTATTCCTCATTTGCCTCATTTAAAAATATAGTTTTGACTCTATGCTATTTTTGCATATGACTCTTCTTATGACATTTAAAATAAACCATAACCCTCATTTTCTTTTATGAAGACTTAGTAGTAGTCTTATGGGTTCAAACACTAGATGATGAAAGGTCAATAAAATCATAAACCTTTGTGTCAAATAAGTAAATATTTGGCCCTTAGATTTAGATGTTGATGCTACTTTCTTTTACTTTCCAGATGTAAAATATTGTGAAAGGCATCCTTTAGTAGTTAGGATCCTAAAATTATAACATACTCTCTAAGATTACTAACAAATTTATTACTTAATTACCAATTATGATTAGGATAGTTGGTCCTAGCTACAAGATCATCCAGTGTATTCATATAATCAATCACATGCATTCTCTCTTACCTTAAAGTCATTACTTGTTCATGTTATTTTTTTCATGATTTCTAGGATAGTATTTGGCCATAAACATCTCTTTCATCTTCAGCCATGTTAGGATTGACCTACTTAAACCTTCCTTCTTGGATAAAATGCTATTCCAATAAACTTTATCATGGCCAATGAGTTTCATTTTTGTAAATGTGATTATTTGACATTTATATATTTAGTAGCAATCAAAGAACTCATTCATTTGGGTGAGTTAATCTAGAAATCTAATTGGGTCATGAACTTTATCATAGATTAGAGCTTCTACCTTAATCTTTTTGGTTGGTTCATTTAAGAGTTCATGGTTTCTATGATAGTCACTCCATTAAAGGTTTCTAAAATGATGCCTCTTAAATGACTAAATATTCCTTGAGTTTTCAACAAACTATTCACCTATATTATATAAGTCAAGGTCAGTAGGTTATGGGCCTAAGGATTAGCTTTACATCTTAGTAGTCATAGTTTCAACTTGGGTGATTAAATTGATAAGTTTGTCTTGTAAACTATTCAATTTATCTTCATCATGTAATGTTATCTTTCTGGCATTCTATCCAAATATTTCATTTGATCTTAGTTGACTGACATAAGTGGCATGGTTATAAAATAAATATACAAAAATTATTTAGCTTAAACCAAATGATCATTTTTTTTTAAATTTGCAATGCGCATTTTTTATTTAGATGACAAAATATATTGCAAACATTCTTAAAAATTATATCAAGTCTTGATAATGAGCACTCTCTTACAATCGATAAACACTCAAGCAATATAAGGTTATGGATAAGTTCACAAGGTAATGATTAAATTTAGTATGCAGAGACAACTAGTGGGTAGTAACATAAGCATCCCTATAATTGCCTACATGCTAACAATCCTAATATTACAAAATAAAATCATTCAAAATCAATTACAAGAACTTTCTTTACTAGGATTTAATTTTGGTAACTTGCAAATATTTTATCCTTACTTTCAACTTTGTAAAGTTGAATTAGGTGTAGTCTTTCTCAAACATGATACTTTAATACCATTCTTCGTGTAGCCTAGGGTTACTAACTAAGGTTTGAAACCTTTTCCAAGAGACCTAGAAAATATATATAAGCTTTAGTGGAGTTGAAATTAATATGGAGTCAAGAATTGGAGCAACAAAAATGTTAACATAGACTAAAACCTATCCAACCTAAGAACATAAATTTTCATTTCAAAATTATATTGCAAAAAATGAGACAACTCCAAGCTTTGAAATCACTTGAAGATATTAGAGTGGTGAGTCTTGATTTAAGATGAATAATTTTTTAAAAAAATTCAAAGAATTAAGTAATTTTTGCAAAATTTTCAAGTAATGAAATCTAGTAAAATATTTAGCTAAGTCTATCATACTAGGCATGATGCACTTATTTCAAACAATACAAGACCATTTTCAATTAAAAACATAAGCATGGTATAATGGGCTTCTAAATCTGAGTGGCTATTCAGTAAACACATCTTCTTTTATGAAACTATTCAGAAAAAAAATACTTTTAGCATCTATTTGAAGAAACTTAAAATATTTATAATAAGCAAATGCAAGCAATAAGCAAATAGCTTCCTAATGTATAATATGTATAATTTTTTTCTCAAAATCAATACCTTTTATTTGATTAAAATATTTACCCCAGCCTTTGATTTATTCTAACAACAACTCCCAAATCACTTAATTTATTTTTGAAAATCTTCTTTATTTTAATCTCACTTTGAGATGAGGGTATAGGAATTAATTATTAAATATCATTTCTAACAAATTGATTCAATCCTTCTTGCATTATCTTGACCTAGAATTCATCGATATCACTTCTTCTACACTAGTGAGCTCAATCATGATAATGAAGGTTGTATGCCTAACTTCTTCTCTAAGGCTATTTCTAGCCTTAACACTTATAGATGGGCCTCCTATGATCAAATTGCAAGGATGACCTGATACATATCTCCACTCTCTTGATGGCCTCCTCCTACCTTCCTCATTTTCTTCTAAACCAAAATTCTCAATTTTATATACTAAATCATCCTTATCTATAAGCTCTCTAGAAGGTGAAGGGACAACATATTCATACAAAAATAATATGCACTAACTCCTCTACTAATAAGTTTCTTCTAATGATTCTATAAGATTTTCCTACATAAGAGTATCCTAGAAAAACCTACCCATCAAATTTAGAATTAAACTTTCACAAATTATTCTTCTTATTATTCAACACAAAGTATTTATATCCAAAAACATGCAAATGAGAAAGATCGAGAGTCTTACCTTTGAGAAACTCATAATGGGTTTTAATTTAGCTTAGATCTAATATTTACTTGATTTAGCATATAACAAGTCGTGTTAACTACCTTAGCCAAAAAGTATTTTTGAAGCTTGTATCTAAACATTCATCTAATGGCTTCTATAAAATTCTTTTATTTTTTTTCTATTTGTTGAGCTCACTTTTGGAGTGAGGATTCAATCTTCCCATCATAGATCTAGGAGTTTTCTAGACACTAAAAGCTTCTTAATTCTAAGATATTTCTAGTGATTAAGTGAACACTTAACCTAAGCCTAGAGACTTAGAAGGGTTAATCATAGGCTATTCCTTAGGACTTAGGGAAACTCACCTACCCTATAACCTAACCAATCCATGCCTACCTCTTTATCCTAAACCAAACCTCAAATTCAGTTTATCCAAATCAAACCTAAATCAAATCAATTCAATCAAACCAAACTTAAGCCCATGACTTAACTCTATAGACTTAGCTAAATTACCCTTCAATCCAATTCAAATCCAATTGATTTTCTCATAAATCAATTCAATCCTCCAATTAAATCAAATCCATGATCAAATCCAAACACATAATCAAATCCAAATCCTCAAATCAAATCCAAACTCTAAATCAAATCCAAACTTAAGCCCATGACTTAATTCTATAGACTTAGTCAAATCCTCTTTAATTTGAATTCTAAGCTTAATTGATTTTCTCATGAATCAATTCAATCTTTCAATCACCATTCCAAACCAAAATCTATAATAATTAAGCCATGCCAAACCAAAAATAATTCAATCCAACCAAGTTAACCCAAATGAGCCAAAATACCTAAATGAGCCAAAATCTATTTGTACCTAAATCAATTAAAATAAAAAAACTCAAATCAATTCCAAATCATATATTGAACTCAACTCAACTCAATCCAATCCAATCCAAAATCAAGCCAATTAACTCATTTAGGCTCACTTGACCCAAAGTGACCTAAAGAACCTGTTTGAGCCAAACTTCAATCCAACCCAAATTGGATTGAGTCAAACCATCTAAAACCTCCTATAATGATTGTTGATCATTATTGATTGATCAATTGTCATCAATTGGGACAAATCAAGTGTGATGTTTATTTTTGGGTTTTAGTGCTTTTTGTATATATGTGAGGGCACCACGATTGCAGATGTACTCATCAGGGTGATCGGGTACCACATTAAGAAATAGTATACTATCTCGTGAGATAGAAGTCACTACCATATAATAGACCTAATCACCTAAATAAGGACTCTAAGGCATGATGAGTCTTCGAATATACAAGAGACTTTTCTCCTACTTTACATAGAAAGGTAAATCGAGATTTATTTAAATCAGGTTCGTTAAGTTTCCTATGGAGGCAAGCCTCCATAGTTAATCACATCTTAAGAAAATGAATCCTTTAAGAATACTCGATAAAGTAGTGATTGTTGTCTCCAAAGAATTCAAAGATAGGACTATCAAATGATTAGTTGTAATTTTGAAAATCAATTGGGACAGATCAAAAGGGAAGAATTCTTATCGAAACCAAGGGAGATGAGTAGGGAGTGCTCATGATACTAGGAAGCCTAGTGAGCATTCCAATCTATCATATGGTTGGACTTTATATATTTGAATTTGAAGAGATTTATTTATTTAAGTTGAATTTTTATTAGAAATCTAAGACTTATAATTCCACAATACAAGATTGTGGAAATGCTTAAGAGGTGAGGATTTATGCTTGTAGCCCACAAAAGAAAATAGTGACCTCAGGAGAGGGCCAAAACATGACTAAATTTAAGGCGAAAGTGGGTATATGGTTTACCTTGTAAGAGAGTAAACCACCCATGTTGGATATACATCAAGTGGCGACTAACTCCTTCTATGCTTTAAATTCATGTAGGCAAGTCTTATGCTTTGTAGGATGATTAGGCTGTTATTTACTTAGAAGAAAAACTAAGTCCTTAAACTCACTCCCTAAGAAACTAGATCATGAAGGACATGAATAATGACTTAACTCTAATGCAAATTTTATCAAGTTTTATTTGATTTTGGATTTTTATTTTGGCACAAACTAGGATTTTGTATGTCTAAATGCATGAGAAATTGATTATGGGCTAAATCAAGAGAAAGAGGTATTTTCCATCAAATGCTCTACTGTTAAGCCTTTATTCTTTGGCATACATGGAAACCCTCTCTTAGCAAGAGTGAAAGAATATGACATGCATGATATTATACATTCAATCATCCGACTAAGGATTTGCTAAACATTTTATTATCTTGATTTAATTCTTAAGCTTTTATGTGAGGTTATGCATTATTTTAAAATTTTAATTATGAGTTGTTAATGGGATAGAAAATTTATTTTTATCCTAAGAGCCTAATGGTATCCAGGCCACACAACAATCACCATCATAAAGAAACTATAAAAAGGCATACTATTTCTAATGCACAAGTTAAACAAAATATCAAATAATTTTATAAAGATATCACAAAAGAATAAAATGTCGATGATGTCAGACAACCCAAAAAAAGAAATGTGGGGTCTACCCTTATACATCCCGATATAATGAAAGAATAATTATAATTATGAAATGATAAGTGTTATGGGGGTCTTCATTCTTCATCCTTCATTCTTCACCCTTCATCTTTCATTCCTTCATTTTTGGTTTGCTTCATTTCTTTCTTTCTTTTGGCTTGATTGGGATGTAGCTTGGTCTAAAGGCATTACATGGTATATTATACTTGATCTTATAACCAATATTCATCCTTAATCCGCATAACACTTATCTTAATCCTAATGCAAAAAATCATATTAAAAAGAAGAAAAGTAAATCTTGCTACATCTATAAAATAAATGTTATCTAAACACACCATACAACCCAAGCAGTTATAAGAATAATTTGAACTTAGCACCCCACACACGGGTAACCAAGTCCACCTATCCTAACTTGGGCTATGCTTAGTGGCTAAGTGACTTACACAGCAAAAAAATATTTATATTTTTATTACAGTGGCCCCTTTAAGTACAACCCCTACATGAAATATGATTAGGCTAATATCAGCCTAACAATCAGGCTACAAAAATACACTCTAACATCCAGTCCAAAATAATACATCACAAAACTAAACATTCATCAAACCATGCACTGCCCTAACATAAAGCTAGAAAGGGTGACTTAGTCTAATGTGCATGTGTTATATATGTATGTCCTAACTGGCTTTAGAGTTATGACTTACTAAGTGTGAGATGTTTAATTTATAAAAGGTTGATTTCTCTTTAAGTGGTTTAGTTGATTTAGAGATTTTACTTAGTATTTTTTTCATGAAACCTACACTTAGCAACTAAGTGTTATAAAGAAGAAAGAGAGAGAGAATCTCTCTTTATCCCACCTTAAGTCATTTCTAAGATAAATTACTTAATAAATTTTCTTTAGTAAATGGTTTATTATGAGTTTTAATTAACCCTGAGTTTAGATTCATTCTAAATAATCCTATTCAATAAGAAAGGCATCTTAGAACTAATTAGGATGGATTACTATCACATAACACATACTCATTTATTTCTTTCTATCATGTATACCATATGTATGAATAATCCTAAGCATACATATACATGCAATGTCAATGTTAACACACTTTGATGATGAATGCAAAGAAGTATATTTTGAATTTAAATGTTTCATTTGTTGATTGAATTATGAATGCATGTCTTTGATATATAGAAAAGATGGATCTTTCATCTATTAGCTAAATACACATTTACATGTATAAAAGTTATAAGTGAGTATGACGCCATTATTTTCTACACCAGGGGCGTAAGACCTACTTAGGGTTACTTAAAGCCTCGCAGCCCTGGGATGTCCAAACTAATATACCACTTTTCTCAAATACATATGAATGTACAAAAAGAACCAAATTGATAGAGAATCATGCAAGAAATTATGTTTGATTTGGTTGTATGATTTACATGTGTAATATGAAATCCTTCCTAAGTCTTAACATGGAGATGGATAGGAATAGATTTAGGCAAGTGTTGTGTTCTTTGCAAATAAGCTATACACATGCAAATCCTATGCGAATCCATGTTAAAGTAGGGAAAAAGAACTTCATAAAATATATCTTATGCTATCATCACATGCAAGCTTATAAATATTTGTAAGTAGCATCACTTCATTTATAATAATTGATTTATAGGTTTTGAAAATAGTTTTTGGTTTAATAGTGATAATAGCCACTCATATTCTTAATTTTAGCCAACACATAAAATTTGAGATAAAAGAAAATATTTTATTTAATTATTTTTTAAAAGAAATGAATGCATGATTTCATATGAAAAATAATAATTAATATGATTGGAAAGAAATAAAGGAATGTAAACACATGATTTCATTCATCACTAATTAATTCCTAAGGACAATCATATTAAATAAGGTTATTTAAAATGAACCAAAATTCTTTAAAGGCATTTTTATCTTTGAATTTGATTTAACTTAAGAAATATGAGAGAGATTTGCTAATCCTAACCCATTTCCCCATGTGTGAATTAGTTTGGCTTAATGAAGAATATTTAAGTTGATTTTATATTTTGATTAGATTAAGGTATGAATTAAATGAATTAATTATCCCTTACCTACATCACCTTAAGTTAATTAACTAATTAATAATAAGCCAATATGATATGCAACCATATGAAAAGTAAATTTGCAATGCTTCTAAGAAATGAAATGGGTCTAATACAATTGGCTTATGATTAATAGTTAATTAAGCGTAAGAGATCTCACTTAACTACTTTTATGATTTTCTCTCGCATGTGAGCCAACCATAATTTCATTATCTCTCACCTTAAGTTATTGAACACCCAAGGAGCTACCCAAGATCAATTAAAGGTTGCTTAGGTGTGGATGAATTTTTAAAAAAAATTTAATTTCATTAAGCTTTTAATGAATTGACTAAACATTTTGGTTATGTGTTAATTTGAATGATGAAATTGACTTAGGGGAAAGGATCGAGGGCAAGGCCTTAATCCTAATTCCTAAATCATTTAAACATTCAATTAGATTTTGATTTTCTTATTTTGTAGATTAATCAATTAATCATTCCATTAACCCAATAATTAATTTAATTTTTAAAGATAAAGAGGATTTAGGAAATGAATTAGGAAAAGTATCTCCAATCACATTCCCTAAGTGATCTTACTATTCAATAGGAATAATTATGTTTAAATGATTAATCAAGTTACTAATCCTTTCTTAATTATAATTAATTGGATTAAGAGAGTGATTAGGGCTTACTCAAATGATTTTTCTAATTAAACAATCAATAAAATTCCAGAAAAATAGGGGAGACAGAGGTCATCCTTCTAAATGTCCACAGAAAATTTGAGATTAATTGAGTGCTTAATTAAGGTGTAATTAATCTAATTATATATTTTTGATAAAACTGTAATTAAGTCAAAATCATTATTCAAAATCAATTAATTATAATTTTCTAGATTCTCCTCTGAAATATCTTCAAAATGAGCCTAAGTTTATATTTTTTGGATTTTTTTACAATTCGTTATGATTTTAGGAAGCTCCAGGGTTGAAAATTGGATTAATTAAGCTAATTAAGCCCTTAATCCCGTCAGGCCATGTGGCATCTGGCGCGTGCTTTCCACATGGTTTGATGGGATTGGCTATATAAGTAGTCACATATGCACGCTAACTCAACAATGGAGGATGCGCTTTCTCGTGGGCCATCCAATCTCAGATCGGATGGCCATGATTTAATCCATGGGTTAAGAGAGAAATCAAAGGATCTACCACACGGTTTAATCATAGCCATCCATTTTGATCACACAAAATGAACGGTGTATGATCTATCCCATTCACGAGCGGCTAAAGACGAGCACCGTCCATCTTTCCCCATTCAATCTGAGCTCACTCGAGCTCGAATTGGGATCAAATGGATCCTACACCATCTAAAGGAGCATGCACTCACATCCAACAGCTGAAATCCCTCGACATGGAGATTTCTTTCACAAAAGACCAACGCATAGAGGCCTAAAGCTATAGTTTTGAGAAATTATCTCACTGGAGCTAAGACCAGTGGCCGGGATCAACGGAGGTAGCTTTGTCTAATAGAGACGAAGCCCTGTTGAAGAAGTCCGAGCTCAATTTGGCCTAGGGTGCTCGGTCGACCAATCCAAGCCACGCATGCCTTAGCTTCAATTGAAATTCGATCTTTGGTGCTTTGGAAAGCTTTGAAATGGTTTGGTTATCTTTGATTGAATATGAGGATGGTGTGGGTGCAGGGAATTGGGATTTGATTTAGTAGAGAGGGAGTATTGCTTGAGGGAAGGGTGTCTTGTTTGGTTGAGCACGGGAGTGGCAATGGTTGATCGAGGAGAGGTTAGGGATCCTTGGAATCACTTCTAGGGAGTTCAAAATAAACTTAGGGACTCAGAGAATATGATTGGTGTCGTTCCCCAGTCGAATTGAGGGGGCATATCCCTCAATTAAGCTAGGTGGAAAAACGAGATCGAATTCATAAATCCCATTGATTGGCCATCGTCGGGGCCATCCAAGGTGTTGATGTCAGTTCCACGTGGCTCGCCTAGATTGGTCGAAGTAGTGGCAGGAGCTCCAAGGGAAGATATGGAGTGATGGGGTGGGATTTCTCTTCCTTGTGTCCATTGGTTCGACCATGGATGAGAGGGAAGAAGCATGGATCCTTTGGTCCATGGTAACGGCTAGGGGGCTTTAGAGTGGGCTAGGAAGCTTTAGAAATGCTTCATTTATCATCTTGATGGCTGTTATGGAGAAAGCAAAGTGGACTTTGCCACTTATGGTAAGGATCCAATGCAAATGGCTTTGCACATTGGTCAATCCCCTTTGGCTTGATTTCAAATGGGTTTAGGCAGATTTGAGGGTGCTTTGGGGCTGATGTGGAGTGGGTTTGATCAGCCAAAGGGGTTCCATAGGGTGGCTTGAAGTGGTTTAGCTCAACTTGGGCAAAAGGGTTCAATTGGGCTCACATTAGGTTAGGTTGACTAATTAGCCAAATTGGGTCAAACCAAGGCTTAAGTAAGGTCTAAATCAAGATTTGGAATGTTATGGTGTGACTAATTTGATAAGGTTTGGCTTATATTTGGTTTTGACTCATTTGGCTTCAAATGGGTCAAATGGGTCAAGTTGACCAATTTGACTCAGTTGACCAAATTAGGTTGGGCTAGGTGTTGAGTCAAGTTCAATTGGTCATATGAAGAGAATTGGTAGCTTTGGTTTGGTTTAATTTGGATTTAATTTTGGGTTTGGCCAATTTGACCCTTTTGGTCAATTTGGGCTAGGTTGGGTCAAGTTGACCAATTGGTCAATTTGGGCTCAATTATGATTTTGGTCAAGTTCAATAAGTGAATTAGAATGAACTTGAGCCATTGATTGTAATCAATTTAGATTAAATCATGATTTGACCCATTTCAACTTTTTAGGCCAATTTGGGTCAACTTGGGTCAAATAGCCAATCGCTTTGTTTGGCTCAAGTGAAGGTTTCAAGTTCAACATTGATTATGAGTTGATTTGAATTAATGGTTTCAATCAATTTAGCTTATGGTGGATTTTGGCTAGTTTGGGTTTCATTTGGGCTAGATGTTGACTTAGTCAAAGGCTAGGTTTGATTTGGTTTGACCCAATTAAAGGCGGTTGGTCACCCTATGATGATTGTTGATCATTATTTGAGATTTACATAGACTTAGTTCAATCTAATTTGGGTTGGATAAGGCCTTGGCTCAAAAGGGTCTCTTAGGCCATTTTGGGTCGAGTGGGCCTAAATGGGTAAATTGGCTTGATCTATAATAACCGAAAGTCAAAATAATAATAATAATAATATAAAATCCAACCGCTGGTTAGCCGCAAATAGAAGAATTGAAGGGTGGGCTTGATTTCGGTTTGCCGAAACTGAACTCCTAAAACACACGAGAGAGGGAGAGAGGAAGGAAGAGAGAAGGGAAGACTTATCGTGCGTACCCTAGGCATGTGAGATGGCTTCCTTATCGTCGGCATCGAGCCATCATAGCTTTCCATGCGTCAATGACCAAAAGAGAGGAAGGAGGAGAGCCTCTTTTGCGTGACATTGCGTGCAAACCAGAGCGAGCAACGGGAGGAAGAAGGGAGAGACCAACCCGTGCATCCGTGTGTGACATTTGGAAGCCGACGGGTTGGGTCTAGAGCAAAAATCGAAAACTTATAACATAAGGTAAGAGTTTATTTATTGTAAATTGAAAATTTTCCATTGAATCAGTTACCTCTATGTAATATAAGAAACCCTAAGTGAAATAATTTATATAGTTATATGTTTAATTAAAAAAAATCTGATTTTGTTATTTTCTCTGATTTTAATGTTATTTCAAGTTTTAACTTAGGGTTTATCGATTTCAGCAAATAATTTAAATTAGGAATATGTAGCATAAATGAAATTCAAGTTTAGATATCATTTTAAGATCATTTCAAGAATCATTTTAAGAAAAATGATAAACATTTAATGAAAATAAAATTTATCTATAGCACGTTAATTAATTTAGAATCATTTTAAGGGGTATGATAAACATTAAATGAAATATATTATGTTACTTTAACACTTAATATTTTATATTAAGAAAAATAATAGGATTAATAGAATTTAGAAGTATCATATAACAAATTTGACATATCATTATATTAAATAAATTAAAGGTTAATTTAACTTGATTTAAAAAATAGACAATGAATATTGATGAATGCGAGTGTTAATTAATAAAAGTTATATGTAAGTATCATAGACAAGAAATGAATAAAATAAAATACATTACTTTCTAATATTGATCCAATCAATATTTTATTCTATAGGAGTTTCAATTAAGGAAAGAAGCATTAAAGAAGGAGATTCAAGAGAAAATTGCAAATTAAAGTGAATAATTATGTTCTTACATTTATGATAAAAATATCTTTAATTTCTTGTGATGAAATGCATGTTTGTATGATTATGACTTTTTCCTGTACTACAAGTTGTGATTATTTTTTTGCTTCTTCATAAATTGTGATGTAGTTTCTTGTTTCTTCATGTTGGATAATAACCTGAATGCTAGATCATATTGCCACTTCGTCATTTTATAAAGTTAACTAATTTGCTGTTAGTTATGAATTAATATGCATAGCTATGTAATTGTATGCTATGAATGTGTATGTTAAAAGTGGAGTTCACCCTTATAGTCATCGGGGGCTTGATGTACCACGAAATGACAAAAAAATGCCAATGAAATTGGCAAATGGTAATGGTTACTTATCCTTTGGATGAGAATTGGTAAATATTTTCTTTTGGTAAAGGTTTGGACGACGACTCCTAAGACGGATGATAAATATAAAAGTAAAAGTTCACATGAAATATTTATCTATACCTACCTCTCATATGTTTGATTGTTTAAGAAATTTCTTTCTTTTATGTACATATGATAACAAAAACTGACATGCATACTAATTCTACCTTCTTGTTTACTATAGTGTAACAGCATAATTGACCCATTGAATTTTATTCAATTGCTAGTAGTTTAATTTTTTTTAGGTAACCATCATAATTAAATGGCTGATAGAACGGAGGGTTATGTTTATCACTATAGAGAGACTATAAGAGATAGGTAATTATATCAGTTATGTTGAATTATGTTTAAATTATATGTCATATGAACTTTGTTAGTATATATATGTGTGGACAAATTGTTAAATCATTTGTGGATTGTAGTGGCTCTTATATGATTGGAGATTTTATTTAAGATTGGAAGTGTTATGTAAGTTTTTCTTTTATCCGTTTGACCGTCTATTTTTGCCTTGGTATTCCAAGCTCCTAGGCTGGGTTGTGACATGATCATGGCTTGATTCAAGTTCGGTTGAACCCACATATGAGTTTAGGATTGAAATATAAATCCAATTACAAATAGTTTGGAGCCAAATGGGTTTTAGTTCATATGATAATTTCAAGTCATAAGGGTTAATTTGCATTTGATTTGGTTTAACTTGGTTTTGGTTTGATAATGATGGTTTATGTTTATATTTGAATCTTTGATTGAAGGGATAATTGACTCATGAAGGAATCCATGAGTTTTTAGTTGATTTTGGGTTTCCTTTAGCCAAGTTCAAAAATTTGGCTAAAATGGCTAAAACTGGAAATTCCATTTGATTTGAGTTTTGTTTTTGTCATTTGAATTTATATTTGTGAATATAAATGAAGATATAAATGGGTCATGAGAAAATCACTTTAGTTTGGAGTGATTTGAAAGCAAATTTGATTACTCTTAGGGATGTAAGTTAAAAGGGCTAATTTGGGTTTTGATTGGTTTGGTTTATTTTTGGTCATGGGAGGGTGGGTTTCATTTATATTTGTGAGTATAAATAAAGGAATGATTGATTTATAAGAAAATTAATCAAGTTTGAATTGATTTGAAGGAGTTTTGGCTAAGCACACGAAGGTTAGGAAGAGATATTTGGAATTTGGATTTAGTCATGGGTTTCAATCATTTGAAATTTGGGATTGATTCATGATTTGGAATTTAATTTGAGATTAGATTTGATAATTAAGAAAATCAATTAGGTTGGGGTTGATTTGAATTTGGTTAAGGCTAAGTCCATAAAGTAAAATAAAAAGGCCTAGGAAAGGATTTGGAGTTTGAATTTGGTGATGTATTTCAATCATTGGATAGTTGGATTTAATTTTAGAATCTTAATTTGAATTTGAGATTTGGTTTGAAAGAAGAAAGCAAGGATTGGGTTTGGGCTATAGGTTAGGCAATTCTTCCTAAATACCTAGGGTGCAACCTATTCCTATGGCTAACTCTTCAAAGTCTATAAGGTTAGGTTAACTGTTCACCTAATCACTAGAAGTGTCTTAAAACTAAGGAACTCTTAGTGTCTATAAGAGTCCTAGATCTATGATGAGGAAGTTGAGAGTTCACTCCAAAAGTGAGGTCAACACCAAGTCAACTTGGTCATTTGACCAAATCAACTCACTTAACCTACAAAAATCAAACTAGCCAAATCTCAACCTAGGCTAAATTAATTGAAACCAATAATTCACATCACAAAATCAACCTTTTAATATGAATCAATTGAGAAACCTAACCTAATTTTTAACCCAAGTTGACCCGACTTGACCTAAAAGACTAAATTAGGTTAAATCGAAATATAACTCAAATGAATTACAACCAATGGCTCAAGTTCATTCCAAATTGATTATTGAACTTGACTAAAGACTTGATTAAATAAAATTTGACCGATTGAACCCAATTGACCTAAAGAGTCAATTTGGCCTAAATTATCCTTAAATCCAAATTGATTGAAACCAAAGCCTTCAATCATCTTTAATTGATCAATCAAACATGAACCAATGCTTAACTCAAGCCAATTTGGCTAATTTGGTCAAATTGGTCAACTTGACCTCTTTAACCCATATGAACTCAAATGGGTCAAATCCAAATCTAAGTCAAATTAAACCAAACCAATTGCACCAAAATATTCCAAATACTCATTTGAACTTGACCAAAGCCTTGGCCTGACTTAATTTGACCAATTGGTCAACTTGACCCAACCTAGCCCAATTTGACCTACATGAGATAAATTGAGCCAAACCCACTCAAATCAACTCCAAACCCAATGAAATTTGACATGACCCTTCTTTGGCTCACCTTGGGTTAGCTCAAACCAAACTCAACTTGATTTGACCCAAATTCTAATGGGTCAAGGCCACAACATAGAACAAATATCTATTTGAATGGTCAAACCCACTCCTATCCACTTGTAGCCCTCAGACCTCCACCAGGCAAGGAGGACAGGCTCACCTAACCCAAAGGTGATTGGGTTTGAGTGGAGGTGAGTTCACCCCTCCAAGCCGATTGGAACACTTGGCAACCTAAGCACACCCACTCTCCTCCCATGGCAGCCATATTCCCTCACTCAGCCACTCAAGTCAAGCGAGCTCAGCATCTCCCCACCACCCACGACCACCTGTGCCACAAAATGTCAAACGGATCAAGGCCATTCGATCCAAAGGAGGAGAGAGTATACCCCCTTATTTTAATTTAATTCAGAGACCAAGCATTCTCAAAGCTTTAGCTACTCAAGATGAGCCACTGGAGCATCCTCTCGAGTTCCCCAGCCCTTACCATCACCGAAAATCACCAAACCAGTCTATCCTGAGGCCTAGCTTCGATCCTCTACCACTAAACCTCAACCAAACTCCATTTAACTCTTCTCACACCTTCCCCTAGCTCTGGCGAGTGAAAACAAATTATTTCCCAAGAAGTTTAAGCACTAGAGACCACTCCTAGGTGAGGTTCACGGTGATGTTTGGTCTACAGAGCAATCAACGGTGAGGCATCATGCAAGCTTCTCAATAGGGCTTCGTTCATCCAAGTGAAACTACCTCGGTCGATTCGCCGCCGGCCTTGAGCTCCGAGGTACTTTTCGTCAAACTGAGTATTTCCAAATATTTTTGGGCCTGTTCAAAGTGAATGTTGATTGTACGCAAATCCAACTGTTAGATCTCTTAGGATTCTCCTTGTGAAGGTGTGAGATCAACCCCGAACCAATCTGAGCTCTAACGTGCTCAAATTGGGGGTGGAAGGTGGACAATGTCCGTCTTCCTTCGCTCGGGGGATAATAGATCACACGCCGTCCATTCCATGTGATTGGAATGGACGGTCATGATTAATCTGTTAATTAATCTCGATTTATTTCCTTAGAAACCATAGGTTTAATCTCTATCATCTGTTCTTAGATCAGATGGCGAGGATGATACGGTGTCCACTACAAGCCACGACAATGCTAACTCGGACGCATTTAAGTAACCAATCTTGAATACACATGAAAAGGGCATCATGTCGCATATGGCACATATGGGATTTAATTAATTCATTTTAATGGTTGAAACTTTGGAAAATCATAATAAATTATAAAAAAATCAGAAAATATAAATAAATACTCATTTTAAAGATAATGCAGAGGAGAATTAACTAAAATTATTTTCATTTTATTTTGAACAATATTTAAGGCTTAATTAGAGTTTAATTATAAATTTAATTAACTTAATTAAGCCATAATTACTTAGGAAAATGATATCAAACTTTGTGTGCCCATTCAATGGGATGACATCGCCCCATGATTTTTTTTTAGAATTTATTGCCCTAGTAATGGGAAATTAATGATTCAAACCTTAATTACCCAATTTAATTAATTAGGTGGTTAATGAACATCTAGAATAGTGAAATTTAACTAATTAAAACTCATCAATCTCTAATTGATAGTGGATGGATGAGAGAATGGGATTAAGACTTCTTTCTTAATCTTTTTCCTAAATTTATCTCATTTTAAGAGAGTTAATTAAGGTAGAAATTAATTAAGTGATTAATTGATTATCTAAGTAACTAACTTAAATCAAATTGGGATGTAAATCATATCAGATGATTAATAATGAAATCAAGAGTTTCTCTTTATGTGTTCAATAGCATAAAGACCCTTAAGGAAATTATGATTAACCCATAAGTGTGGAAAAATCATAAAAGTACTTAATTAGATTCTTTAACTTAATTAATCTTTAATTATGAGCCATTTGCATTAGGTCCTTAGGAGCATTGCAATTTTATTTCCTCACATGTTCATATATCATTTGTGGCTCATAATTAAATGATTAATCAAATTAAAAAAATCATAGGAAAGGAAATTAAATGACTTGTTTAATGATTAACTTAATCAATTCATAAATCTACTTAATTATTTTTCTTAAACCAATTAAGATCACCAATTTGGGAATGGGATTAAAGCAAATTTTAATCTCTCCTCTTTAATTCAAATCCAAAATAAAATTAATAAGAAGCTTTGTTTTCTTTAAATGATTTTGTTTAATGTGATTGTCCTTATGAATTAATTTAGTTGAATGAACCATATATTTATATTTAGTTATTCCTTTTCTAATCACTTTAAATATTGTACGCCACATGATTTCATGCATTCATTCTTTCAAATTTAAATGAATCAAATAAAGGTTATTTATGTAAGTTTGCATATGTTGATTTAACATAATTATATGTGTTGCTATTATCACTAATAAATTTAAATATACTTTCTAAAGCTTATAAATTGATAAAAATATATGGAGTGATAGTTATGAATACATATAGGATTTGCATGTATTTATATCTATGTGAAATGAAGCTCTCTTTCCTATGTTTATATATAGATTTGCATAGATTTGAACGTTAATAAGTATATAGTCTTGACATCCCGAGAATACGAGACTTTAAGTAGCCCAAGGAGGTCATTTGATTACCTCAATTCCACGGTTAATCAATACACATATTTATTTGATTTCTTTCCTATGTGTATTAAATTTGGATAGAACTTTAATTCACATACATAAATAATTCAACTAAATAAAAATATAATTTTGTATGATTTTTCATTCTTATAGTTATTTATAAATTCATATGTATTTAAGATAGCAAGTGTTTAGTCTAGACATCCTGGGAACATGATGCTTTAAGTAGCCCTAAGGAGGTCATTTGATTACCTCACTTCCCTAGTTTAACAATGGCACGTACTTGCTTACATATTATATATATATGTATGTGTATTTGATTAGAGAATGGTAATCCTTCCTTTTCTATTAAAAATGCATGCATCCAAAATCATCTAAGTCATTGAACTTTATTTTATGTAAAGATATTGCTCTCTTTCTTAGGATTCATATATGGATTTACGTATGTTTGAATGTTAATAAGTATATAGTCTGGGCATCCTCAGAATACAAGGCTTTAAGTCATTTGATTACCTCACTGGTTATGGTTAACAAAGACATGTACTTATTTGATTTCATTCATATGTATTTTTATATAAGAATTTGGATAAAGCTTTAATTTGCATATATTAAATAATTCAATCAAATGAAATATAAGTTCTAAATATATGCATTCATCATTAAAGTGTGCTAAAATGTCTCTATGTATAGATAATACTAAGTCAAATGCATGTTACATGTGATAGAAAGGAATGTCTTAATATATTTTATGTGGTAGTAATTCAATTACATTAATCTTCAAATGTCTTTCATGTTAAATAGGGTTATTTAAAGTTAACCTAAACTTAGGATTAATAAAAATATTTAATAATACATTCACCAAAGAGAACTAATCATAAAACTATATTTTAGAAAGTGGCTTAAGGTAGGGATGAAGGAGGGTAATCGTGTTTCCTCTCTTTATAACACTTAGATGCTAAGTGTAAACTAAATGAAATCAAGTAAAGTACAAATTAAAATTCACAAATCAATTAAACAACTTGAAATGAAACCAACCTTTATGTTAAATTAAATCTTTCCATGCTTAGAAAATCATAACTCTAATACTTAGCTAAGACATACCACACAAAGCTTTAGCACATAAATTAGAATTAAGCCACCACTTTTAGTCCTCAGTTAGGACGGTGTGTGTGTGTGATGTATGTTTTATTTTGTGATGTAATATTCTAGACTGGATGTTAGGGTGTGTTTCAGACTAGATGTTAGTTTTTAGCCTAATCATATTTTCTCAGGGATTGGGGTTACTTAAAAAATAAATATAAATATTTTATTTGCAGGTTGCTCAAACCCCTAAGCATAATCTAAGTTATGACATGTGAGCTTGGTTACCCATGTGCGGGGTCCTAAGTTTAAATTATAAATATAACTACTTGGGATTATATGTATGTTTAGCTAACTTTTATTTTGTAGGTGTAGTTAGATTTCTTTCTATATATAAATATAATTTTGCAATAAAATTAGGATTAGTGGGGTTTAGGATGAGCTAGAAGGCTTAGTCCTGGGGTGCCCTATGATGCCTTGGAGCAAACTAAATAAAATAAAGAAAGGAGGATATGAAGAAATGAATAACCCCATAGCATGTATTCATTCTAATTGTAAAATTATTCTTTTATATTTCAGGTTATATAAGGGTAGAGCTCAGCTACCCATCTTTTCTCTTTTTGAGATGTAGGGCAATACCTGGCTACACTGGCCTTTTTATTCGTTTATGTTAGTTTATAAAATTGTTTAATGTTATGTTTAAATTGTGCACTAGGATTGCATGATTTTTATAATTTTTTTATGTTTGATGCTTTAATGTGTCGCCTGGATGTGGTAGGCTCTCAGGATAAAAATAAATTTTTTACCCAATTAATAACTCATAACTAAAATTTTAAACAACTCATAACCTCATCATAAAGCTTAGGTATTAAATACTATAATTAAAAGATGTAGTAACCCCTTAATATTGTATGTCTCATGCATGCATATTCCTTCTACCTTGAATATGGGGGATCTCCATCGCTGCACAATAGGGGAATGCTTGACCTCTTAAGTTATCCCTTTTGGTGGAGAACACCCTCTCCTAGCTAATTTAGCCAATAACACCATTTCATCATGCATTTAGACAATAAAAATCTCAAAGCCTTTATCTAAATGAATGTGTCAAAATGAAATAAAATTTGAAATGATTTTGCACTTGTAGATTAAGTCAAATGCTCGTATCACTCACGCTTTAATCTCTTAGGGAGTGGGTTTAGAACTTTAATCTCTTTTTAATTAAATAACAAGCCTAACCATCTTACAATTTTAGAAGACCGAACTACATGAATTTGAAATGTAAGAGGTGTTAGCTGACAACCACTATAGGTTATTATAAGTCTGGAAGTTGGACGGGTTTATCCTCTTTTATGGAGATGAACCCTTATGTCCAACTATCACTTAGATTTAGGTCATGCTTTAGCTTGTGTTGAAGCTCTCACTAAATTTAGGATCCATGCTAGTTTCTTTTGGGCTATAAGCATAAATCCTCACCTCTTAAGTATTTTCACAACCTTGTGTTGGGGATCATAACCCCTAACAATCTAATAAAAATTCAACTCAAATAAGTAAATCTCTTCACTTTCAAATATATAAAATCCCATCATAGAATAGATTGGAATGCTAACTAGGTTTCCTAGTATCATGAGTATTTACTTCCTCCCTTTGGATTCCAAAATAAGTTTTCCACTTGATTTTCTAAACATAACCAATCCTTTGATAGTTTAACCTTAAAATCTTTACAAACAATAATTTCCTACTTTAATTGAAATAATTCTTAAGGAATCTATATTCCTTAGATTTAATTAACTATGAAAGCTTGCCTCCATAGGGAACTTAAGAACTCTTAAAATAAACCCTATTTTACTTTTCATATAAAGTAGAGGAAAGATCTTTGATATATACAAAGACCCATCATGCCTTAGAGTCCTTATTAGGTGATTAAATCCAAGGTGATGTTGCTATCTCTCAAGATAGTACATTATACCTTACTAATCATTTCAATAAGTACCCCTATGATCTGCGTGGTGTCCCCACCTGACATCCAAAAATAAACACCACACTATTCCATTCTATCGTGGTGTCTTAATGGCTAAAAATTGTATTTTATCCCTATCTCATTATAGAAAACTTCAAATTGATTATTTTTAAATTCTCCATCATGTTTACTTTGAATTGATGTAATGTTACAACCAATTTTCATTTGAATTTAAATAGAAAAGCTCTTAAATTCAAAAAAAAGATTCATTTTGTTTTTAAGAAATATCACAAAAGTAAATCTAGTAAATTCATGAATAGTAACAAATATGTTTGACTTTCCTCTAAAACTAGTGGTGCTGACAGGTCCAAACAAATCTATGTAAAAATTTTCTAATGGTCATAAAGTGTTTACCTAATATGGATTTAAAACAAGATTTAGTTTGCTTATTATGTAGAGGCATTACAAAAGTGAACATTAAAAAAATCTAGTCTAAGTATACATCTAACCAAGTTAGCTTGTATAATCTTCAAAAGTATGCATGTTGGCATGACACTCTCCAATGACATAACCAAGACTCATTTAGTATGTTTTTAGACAAACAACCAAAGAACAACATAAGTTATCAAGATCAATCATATAAATATTAGTAATCGACACATTTTAAAATAATTGTCATTCAAATCAAATAATAATTTATCTTTTAAAAATTTAACATTAAAGCCCTTATCACATAACTGACTACCATTGAGAAATTTGTGTTTCAAACCATCAAGTAGAAGGACCTTTTTAATATATAAAGAATTTTTTTATACCAATGGTACCTGACTTGAGTACTTCACAAATTGTGTTATCTCCAATGGTGACCTTTCCTCACCTTTCAAATTCCAATAAGATGAAGGCATATCTATAAAATACTACATGCCTCCATCGGCTCCTAAGTGAAGGCATATCTATAAAATAGATTTAGGTTAGTTTTCTGAAAACCTAGACTTACTTGAGTTCCATACATTTAGAAACAAAAGTGCTTTAAAAAGTTTTTAGAATATATGCATATGTTGGATTTGAATGTAAATAATATATGCATAGATCAACAATGTGTCTAAACATACCACAAGAAAAGCAACAAACATTAGGGATAGAATTCATAATATTATTACCTTCAAATTTTCTTTTTCTTGTGGGTGTGTTCTTGCAATTTTCAATTTTCTTTTCAAGTTTTCATTAGCACATTCAAGAAAGCTAATTTTTTAGATAAGTCATGTTCCTTTTGTTTTTTTTTTAAAATTTCTAACTCTTTATTATCTTTTTCAATTTTTCATATTAATGCAAAAGTGTGCTATGATTATTTTCTAAAGATGAAAAATTTTTTAGAGTTAAATATTTTCTTTTCAAAGATTTGAATGAAACATGTAATTCATCAAAAAATTTAATAGTTCATCATAATTGAGATTACTTACTTATTTGTCATCTAAATCATGAGAATCTTTACCATCAAATAAAGGTTTATAGCTTCTTCAACAGCTTTCTCTTTACATGAGTCTAAATTAGAGTTGATCTAGAAGGCACGTTGAATCCTCCTCTTGCCCTTCTTAGCATCACCTTTTTCATCTTATTTGTCCTTCTATTTAGTATTCTTGAGTAAATGGCATTCTCAATTAATGTGACCTAGTATTTTACATTTATAGAAAATTAAATTAGTAACTTTCTAGGAGTTCTTAATTTTACTTTAGCCTTTTTTAATCAAATTTCTTATTTTTGTCTTTTAAGAAGTTTGGAGTTCTTAGTTTTATCTTTACCTTTCCTTGATCAAATTTCTAATTTTATCTTTTAAGAAGTTTTTGAACTTTGTGGTTATAACCGCAACGCCATCATCATCAATGTCGCTTTCCTTCTTATTATAATTATATGTATTTTCTTTAAGGGCAATTGTCTTCTTCTTTGACTATCATCTTCATCAATATTTCTTTGCAAAATTTTTGTTCATGAGCGATAAGAGAACAAAGCAATTGATCAATTGAGTAAACAGTTAAATCCTTAGATTTAGAAATGGCTATATATATATATATACTTCTCCTAAGATTTAGCAAACAATGCAAAACTTCATTCACTTTTTCAGCATTTATAAACTCTCTTTCTAAACTAAATAGTGACGTGATAATTTTGTAAAACATATGTACATGTCAAAAATAAACTCATAAGGTAACACACTAAAAAATTTGTTATCATATAAAAGTATATTAATGTGAGATTGTTTAACTTCATTAGTTCCTCATAAGTAATAGATAAATTTTTCTAAATTTTCTTTTTAATTTTACAAATGAAAACACGTATGTGGTCCTCAAATTTTAAAACATAAATAAAGCAATTTATGCATTTAAATTTTAATTGCGGTAATTTTCCATCTTCCACTAGCCAAAAAATTAAAAGGTATTTCATCACATTTGTCTTTAAAAACATCATATGAGGGTAAGTATCTAACTTAAATCATATTTTACATTCAAAATTGATTGATTGCATTAAAGTAAACAAACTAATTTTCCAAAATCGAAAAAATATCATCAAAAGTGCATGTGAGGTAATAAAGTACTTTTCATGGTGTTATGGTTCCTTAGATGTGCCATTGACATATCTTCTTACAATTGTTAGACTATAAAATAAATAACTCACTCATATACCACTTGTAAAATGGCACACCCAAAAAGAGGTGAATTGGTGTAATTTTATAAAGAGAAATCAAATCAATTTTATTATTTAGAAAGATAGAGACTTTGTACAATAAAATCAATAATCCAAATATCTAAAAGAGCATTAGAAAAATAAAAGAATAAAAAAAAGAGGGGCACAATGATTCAACCCAACAGTCCTACGATAATTACTCTGATATTCTCCAAAAATCTACCATATCACCTTTGGCATAATAAGCCAAGGCTGAGATGTATTTCTTTTCAAAAGTAATGAAGAAACCCTATACCCACTCACCTTCTCTTTCAAGGCAAAAAGGATGCCACTTCTTTAAAAAAAATCTTACATAAATTTTCAACTCGAATAAATTCTCAAATTAAAGCACAAGATTCAAAGGTAAGGTGGATAAAAATAACAACTAAAACCAAAGTGCAATCTTACAAACATGAAAATCCCTTATGGAAAGGAAGAGGAGATAATTCTCCCATTTTTCTCTCACGAACTCCTTTCTCACCACATTTAAGCTTTCTTATGTTCAATATTATTGGTTAGGCTCTCAAAAAGGGGTATTTAGAATAAAATTTTTTAAAATTATTTTTAATAAATCAATCAAATCATACTATTTGATCCACAAATTGTATTGTATGATCAGTTCAATTATTCTTTATTTGCCATAACTAGGATTTGATCTTCCCAACATTACTGTAATCATATTATATAATCAAAGGTCTTACTATATAAATAGTACATACCGAAAACTTTACTCTATATTTGTTCGTATTATATGAACCAATAGTACAATACGAACATATTAAGAAAAAATTCTCAAAAATCAGTTCCCACAATTTTGGATTAAAATCGGGTAATTACCAAACAAGTTTGTGTTATACGATCCATATTGTACTATACTATCAATCAAATCGCAAACTTTGTAATTAATTGACTTAATCTTAGCTGAAATAATTAATAAAAATAAATAATTATATAACATTATCATCATATCATAGCTCAAATTTGGCAATTTTAAGTGTTAGCCGAATTTAATAATGGCTTGAAGATGTTTAGCAAATATGGACAATCAGTATGATATAAATAAAATCATACAATTTCTTTAAAAAAATTTAAGAAAATTTTTTATTTTATATTTTCTCAAGTATGTGTGTGCATGGTTGTTTTTTATCATTCACATGCCAAATATATGAAGGGCTTTGTTCATGTTCAATGATGAGCAACTAAATTCAACGTAAGCTCTAACATAGTCCAATTTTTTAATCAAGGTCTTTGTTTCATGTTCAATTAAGCTGCTTATTGTTGTGATTCAATTGATTAACATGAGTTGTGTAATTTAGGCGTTCACTAAATACTTCAATTATGCCCATTGGTGAGAAATTAATTCAAATCCAATCTAGTTCAACCTTGCAAATCACTCTCATTTTAAAGGTTTTTTTATTTCATGTTTGATTTAATATCAATTTCACCCTCTTAGTTAAATTTTTAATGTCTTCCTACATTGTCCATTGTGAATTTTATATTGGTTTAAATTTTGATTAAATTTTGACACCATCCCGGCGTTGTCCCTGCTTAGGGGGTTGCATCGGAGTGTCAGGCCTGCCTACCACACTTATAGAAAGCATGCATGATTAGTGTCTTGCTCTGCGGCCTAAGTTTTAAAACCCACTACGCTTATAAGAAGAGACACATAGGCCTTTAAGTATACTTGTATAGCTTAATTTTGAATTTATATTTTGCTTTTGAGCTTTTGGTTTGTTTTATTTTAGTTCATTTTAGGTCATGTGTCAATGTAAAGTCCACCAACATTTTAGTAGTGGAAAAAATTTATTACACAACATAAGATTCTAAGAATTTTTTATTTAGATGATCAAATGCATCATTAAGGAATAAATATATTATCTTGAAAGATAAACATGTTATCCTATAATGGATTCAATCATTTAATAAAAGCTTCCTAATACTAATTGGTCCTTCATGTACTAGAGTGTTCTCCTAAATTACATGAAAAGTAGAGCATGGTTTATTTTTAAAATAAATTCATGGTTTCTACAAGGCAAGCCCTTATAGTTAATTACATCTCGGAAGAAGGACCACTTCCTAAGAATACTCTTGATTAAATAAATAACTTATTATTTCTATGAATTTTTAAGCTAGTTTTCAAAGGAATGATATTTGGAATTTCAATTAAGAATGATCTAAAATGGAAAGACTTCTTTTAAGAAGGTCAAACGAGATTAAGTAGGAAATGCTTATAGATATTGGGATGCCTAGTAGGCATTTCAACTATCCTACCATTAGAAATTTGAATTTTAGGATTTAATTTAGACTTTGAGTTGATATTTTCTTTAAAATCTATAGCTTAGATTCTAGCAGCACAAGACTGTAGAAATACGTAGGGTTGAAGACTTACTCTAAGGAGGATGCATCAGAACCTAAGTCTAAAAGTACTTCTCACATAACTCAAATGCTCAACCTAATTTCATTTTGGGAATTATCAATTTTCTCGCTGAGAGAACAAACTTTTCTGCTCTTTCAGAGTTACAACCCACCTAGAATTATCAACCAACACCTAAGCATATTTTAAATTCATGATGCCAAGTCTCATGTATGCAAGATGGCTAAGCTGTTGTATTTTTAGGATAAGAATCTAAGAACCTAGACTCACTCCCTATTCTCTAAGATCATGTAGAGTATGAAATGTACTAACTAATGCACATTTTTAGATTTTAAATATTTTAACCCATGATTCATTTAAGGTCTTTAGTATGCATTTTATGCCTAAATGCCATGCAATAAGGAATGGTTATGGGCCAAATCAAGGCAAACTTCCCAGAAGGCGGTCATCCTCATAGGTTAGATGCCTCTATGTGCAATGGGTGAAGAAAATTCAAGAGTTGAGAGAAATATGATTGCACGATTTTCAAGAGCTAATTATTTCTAATTGATTTGAAGTTATTCATAGGGATTTAGTTTATGTGAATTTCAAGTTTCTTTATTTTTGTGTTTGAGTTGATTAGATTTAAGTTGGGTAGAAATTTATTTTTTTCTATGAGTCTACAAGCATTCAACATAGAAAGCATAACATAGAAAGAAATCTAGAAAAGCGGTTGATTCTATCGCATACCAAAATAAATTAAGCTAATTTTAAATTATAAAAGGCTAATATGGTGTGTGCCACACACCGAAAGAAAGAGAAATGGGTAGCCAGCTCTTATATAGCAGACCTAGATCTACAATTTAGATATGTGGATGTTCTTTCCAATCATCTCCCCAAGGATCTCTATTGGGCTTCATATGGGACCTCACCCATCTACTGGTAGGGTCAACTCTTGCTAATCTTAAATCCCATAGATCTTAACTTAATTCTAAGCTCAAATTTATATATTAAATTCAAAAATAAATCCTATGCCTTATAAAATAGATGTTAGAAAAATATAAACAACACATAATAATTATATTTACTAATATACAACTTAGCATTAGCTACTTCCCAAGCCCATCATCCTATTTGGTTATGCTTAATGACTTAAGCATACACCGCAAAAAAATAACATCTTTAATTGATAGTAGTCCTTTTAGCATATCCCCTCAGAAGAAGACAATGTTTTAAAAGAAATTCCTACCATCTAAACTAACAACAATCAAAATAGTACACCACATAATAATAAAAATATATTTCACATCACAACATCACAGAATATCATATAAAATCACATAATGACCTAACCTAAGTTTAGGGTTTGTATCTTAATGATCTAGTGTGTGAAGGAAATAAGCTTGAGTGGCAAGAGTTTACTAGGTCTTCTTATTAATTCAAATTTCAATTTAAATGATGTAATGATTTACAATTTTATTTCCATTTTAGATGCATTTTATGTTACATTGAGATTAGATTTTCAAGAATGAAGAATACAATAAGTTCTATTTTGGGTGGAACCCATTCTATTCAACATCCTAAGTCCTAATAGAATAAATTCTTCATCCTAAAAGTTTAACTAAGATCCTTAAGTATCTTAATTAATCTTTTTAGATTTAGTTAGATGATTTGATTTGAATTAAATTTATTATTTTCATTCTTTTAAATTTTGATTCTTCTTTTAATTTATTTTTTATTTGATTTATTGTTCATTCCTTTTTTTAATGTTCATATTTGATATTTATTTATTATGTCAATAAAACATATTTAGATTAATATATTTCATTCTTTCCATTTTACTCATTAGTATTATTTAGTTTAAGGTAAACTTCTATGTTTTCTTTCATTTAACTTAATCTTTCATTTTTTTTATATTTTTTATTTCATTTAAATTATGTTCATTTCATTTGTTTATTTCATTTTCAAATGGATTAGTTTACTTATTACATTTAGGTGTAAGTATCTTATTCATTTATTCAATTCAAGTTAATTTCATTTGATTATTTCATTGATTTTTATTAACTTACGTAAACTTACATTCAATTTTAAGGTTTGTATTATTCAATTTTATTTTTCATTTTATAACCCATTTTTATTATCTTGAATTTATTATTCATTAAATATAACCCATTTACATCAATGAATCATTTTTATTTCCATTTATTCATTACATGATATCTTCTAATACTTATTAATGAATTCATATTAATGTGATCGATTTCAAATTATGATTTCATACATTATGGAATAGTTCAATTTACTCTAATTAATTTTAAAGGAAATGATTATTATGTTATTTTAAAAGAGTTTCCTTTATCACTTTGCATAATGTGATTTCCTTATTCATCATGACCTAGGGAGTTTAAAGAAGGGTTATTTTCATGTGTATTAAACTTGCCCAATGTTATTTTAGATCTTTATGTTATTTCAAGTTCAATTCAACTTACCCTAAAGTTCAATTATACGTAATCTTTCATATTTGCATTTATGGCCACTTTATCCCTTAATATAAATGGCCTTAATATATTTATGTGTTGATGGCTTGTAAAGTTCACAGATTAATGAAATTTATATTTCAACTTATCAATGGATTTATCATGGTTAATTGGTTATTAAATTTTTTGGAATATGGTTAAATCTCATCTTTTCAATTATCTATGATCATTAACTTATGATTAATTAGGTTTCTTTACTTTAAAGTTACTTAGATATTTTTATTGAAGTGTTTTGATGTCAATTATGATGTTTTAAGTTTGTATTATGGGTCTTGTAATTTCTATGATTTTATTATTTATTATTTCATTTAAATTGACCTAGAGATTTGAAAATTCAAGTATTCTCAATCTAGAGATCGTTAGGTATGAAATTTTTATAGCAAATGGGGTTCCTTGCTTTAATTTTTCTAAAATTTTATTTTAATCAGATGTATAGTTTTAGATTAATTAATGTTTTAATTATTTCATTAAAACATAAATTAAGATTAATTTAGGGAGGATCATTTAGGTATTTTATTTTTCCTTGATTCCCCTCTAGAATATGCTTCCAAAGAGGGTTTATTCATAATTTTTAGAACTATCGTTGATTTATTATAATTTATTTAAATTCAAGTTGATTAATTGAATTAGTTAATTCAATTAAAGGCCAAATTAACTAATTTTATGATTCATTTGGTTTTAGTGGGTTTCATTGACCTATATAAGTTCATTGAGATGTGTTATGAGGTTTTGAGTTATTCCCATATGTTCGCTAATTTATTTAACTCATAATTAATTTAATTTAATTAAAATTAGGCTTAAGATTATAGTTTTAATATATTCAGATTTATTATCCAATGAATTATGAAAACTTAATCTAATGTGTATCTTAACATCAATTTCAATTCCTAAATCTCAAATCATTTTAATCAATGGTTTGGGATTAATTTAGGTTTAAAATTTTTCATTCAAACCTAAATTAAGGCCAAAATACCCCCCACATAATTTGGGGATTTTAATTTTAATGAATTTCTCTCATTAAGAGGAATCCATAGAGCTTATATTTGTAACTTTTGGAGTTATGTTTAATTTTCTATGATTTCTTAAATTTTCATTTCATTTTCCTTACTTTTTTAAATCGAAAAATCTAATTTTTCATTTTAAACGTGTTGGATCCACATGGATCCAACGCACGCCACACACCGTGTCATTTGTCCAAGTGGGATCTGCGTGGATCTCAAAAAGCGTGATGCATGTGTGCTAATCCTGGGTCATTCGATCGAAGATCAGACATCTCTGATCAATTTGTGATCTTCCTTAAGGGTTTTAATAAAAAAATTTGCCTAAATCAGAGTCATTTATTCTTAACAGAAGGAATAGATGGTAGAGAGTATCTCTTCTTTGATGGGGATGAATGGCGAGAGCCGTCCGTTGATTCCATAATCTGTAATCCAACAAATAAAATTGCTCGATTTTGATTCCAAAACCATCAATGAATAAAATCAAATAGATCTACACAATTTAATCTCACTTGAGATCAAACTTCTTTCGAAAAGTTCCAAAATAGAAAGCTTAAATGAGGTGTTAATGGCATACCTAAACTTCGTGTGATCTCTGGTGATGAGATTGACTCCAACAACTCCGGAATGATGTGACGAGATTATGGGCAGAAGGAATTGGATCCTCTTCTTGTGGATTGCCTCCTAGACCAAGTTCAGCTTCCCTTTCATGGGCTTTGGTCATTTTCCAGCCTCTCAGGGGCAAGGGGATTGGGGTAAATCGAATCAACTTTGTGGTGGTGATGAGATTATTAGTTTTCTTGAGAGTATGTCTATGCACTTTTTCAATTAGAGGCCAAAAGCCTCTTATTGGATTATTTCTCTCGTTAGTTGGCCATGGATGATTGATGTCCTTGGAGGCTAGCTCTAAGGATCCTCAGCTATTTAATAGCTGTCTAAGGCTTTAAAGAGGTGGAATGCTTTGGGGATGAGGGATTGGGAAAATTAGATTTTGCTTCATAAAATCCCTCTTTACCATGGTATATTCCATCATTTTGGATGCATTTGGGCATAATTAATCCACTTGATTTTGGTTGAAAATCATCATAAATTCATTTTAGGATGAGTTTGAGTGCATTCTAAGGGATTGGGTTTGAACTTGGGTTCAATTATTCCATTTGGAATTTTTTATGTAAGTTGAGCTAACTCATTTCATTTGGTGAATTAAGACTATTTTAATGCTTTAATTACATCAATTTCATTCTTTATGATATTTTCAATTAATGGATTTCATGGAATTTGCAATTATCTAAGAGTTCATTCCATATTAAACCCTTTATGGCTTAAGTGGGTTGGGTTGGATTGGATTTGAGTCAAATGGCTTATTTAGCTCAATTACAATGTATTTGCATTTCAATTATGTTGATCCAAGGATTTGAAATGCATTGGATCAAACAATTTCATTTACTTAAGATTTAAAACTAAATTTGGTCCATCTTAGTCTTATTGGTTGAGCTTGGGTTAGGTTTGAATTTGGTTGAGTAAAATGACAAACTTTGACCTAATTAGATTATGTTTGGACTCCAAGCATGCTTAAACACATATGTGAGATAATTTGGAGTGGTTAATTTCATTTGACTTTAATTTTATTTCTCTTTGAACCCATTTGACCTAAATTGGGCTTAATGGGTTAGGTTTGGGCTCATTTGGGTCAAATGGACAAATTGATCAAATTTAATCCAACGATAGATTGAATTATATTCAATAATCATTTTCAAATAATTTTGGATAATTGATTTGGGTTGAATTGAGTTTGATTTAGGTTTGAACCCAATAAGACCCATTTAGACCATTTAAGTCAAATGGCCTATTTGGACTAATTAAGGCCTCATTGGATGTATGTTCTCTTAACTTAACGTTTAAACAAGAATATATTATCATTTAGATTATTTGAAATGATTTTATTTGTTCAAATTTTGGTGGATTGACTTTCGACTTGGTGGGGCCCACATAAGTCAAACTTATATTTGAAAGGTTGACCATTTTGACCTTGATTTGGATATAATTTTATTTTAGTTTATTTGGATTTCTTTTTATTTAATTTTAATACTTTAGGTTTATGTGATTTTTTAACTTAATTAATTAGGTTTAATTTTCTAAATTAACTTAACTTAAGCTTAATTGGATTTAGGTTTTAATTAGTATGTGTTTGATTTGGAAGTTCACTTTTGTTTACAATTTGGGTTGAGTTTACCTAAACTCATTAGTTTGTACTAAACCCAAGAAGGAATGCACGCCTACCAAGTATAGTGCCTTGTGTGCATAATTAGGAGATTTTAATATAGGATTAGGTATCCCAATTACCGCTTTGGAAGAAATGTTAGCATCAAAAAAATGAGGTCAACAATAATATTTCAGCAACATCTCGATGTTATCCCTGCTATGAGGCTACATCAAAGTTCTAGTGATGTAACACATCATGAAGAAAATCAAACTAAAGGCTCGATTAAGAGCTAAGACTAAAGCCCATGAAAGAGAAGAAAGAATCGGTCCAACTAAAAGACCCTAAACTAAAAAAAAAAGCCAATATTCTAAAACATCTTAAATGTATTTTAACATTTAATATTTTTTTCTCTCATCTAGAAGCTTGTATGGCTAGCCATGATATGAATGGGATATTAAAAATGAGTGGTTGAAACACTTCCTTCATAAATGGCCACCAACCCCTCTTTTCTTTCTATTTTTTCTCCACTTTTTTCCTCTAAAAGTGATAGTCCTAAGGTTATGTAATGCCTACAAATATGGGCTGAAATGCTTTGTAACTTCACTGGTTGAATGAAATATCTTGAGTGAAGTATTGCTCTTTTCCTAGCTTGGAGCTTGGTGGCTCAAGTTTACCTTTTCATTGGTGAGATTAGGTTATCCTTTATCACCCTTATATATTTTTTCTTACTTAATATTTATTTTCTAATTTACTTAAGTCTTACTTCACATCCTTATCATTCTATAAGATCATCCATCACCCATTCCAAGCTCCATATCCACTTCAAAGCCGCATAAAACCCTTGATCAAACTAGGTGAAACTAAGACCTAGTCTGCTCTACCTCTCGACATCATATAAACTCCACCATACTTAACCGTATACTCTAGATCACTAAAACTCATATTAGGCTACTCATATATATATTTATTTCTAGTCATTTATCCCAATAAAATTTTTATTCTTTAAGAGATCTTTCAAATCAACCCAAACTAGCTCAATCCGAGCTAGTCTAGAAAATTCTACTAGAGAATCATATTGAACCCCTCAACATCTCAATAAAAAACTCTAGATTTCATCTTTAGACATTAAACTAAAGATCTATAATATTTTATACCACTTAATCTCACATAAAGGGTCACCCACCATAATCAGCTAGGCCCGCCCACCATGCTAAGAAATGCGTGTATAAGTGGTGAAAGTAACATGATCGAATGTGCCTTTACACTATGCCAAAAAAGACATGTATGAGTCTTTGTACTTGCACAAAATCATAAATTTCTTTGCCACATCAAGAAAGGGGTGTATTGATACTTATATACCTACAATCAAACGTAAATTTTTACACCATACTAAAAAAGAGGTGTATGGGTACTTATGTATCTGCAAGTAAATATAAATTTTTCTACCACACCAAGAAAGATATGTTTGGATACTTATTTTGGGTAAGCCACCATGGCACCTACAAAGGAGTGGATTAGGGTTTTCACCTACATGAAAGCACACAAATTTTCTCACCTAATTGGAACAACATGTACGAGTACTTATTTTTTAATAATTTTTCTCATCATATTAGAACAATGTGCGTGAGTACTTAAGTGATTTAAGCATTTATACTTTCACATGAATTTTGAGAAAGAATGTGCATAGATTTTAAAGTGAGCTTGTATTTCAAGGCAAAAGTGACTAGGGAGGAGGACAAATCTTTCTTGTCTCTCTTTAGTATATTTTATGAGGCATTTCTAGAGAGAGAAAGTTAGGAGAAAGGATAAAGAGACATTTAGAGAGATGGGGATTTTGATAGAATGATGTGGAAAAGGGATTTGGATGGCTGGTGTGGTGAAAGTGAGAGAGGAGTGAGATGAGTGATATTTGGGCTTAGTTTAAAGAGAGAACCATAGAGAAATTGATAAAGAGAGAGAGCAAGAAGTGCAGAAGTGTAATTGGAGAGTAGTGAGGTGAGGCCAACCATGTGAGCTGGTTTGAATGAGGAGTTCAACAAAAGTGTCAGATAGGGTCGAGTCGATCCATGCCACATAGCTAAGTTTAGGATGATGAGGGAGAAGCAGTGGGGAATGCAGGTTGACTTCGTGGAAGAGAGAGAAAGGGGAGTCAGGGGAGAGAGATTTTTTTTGGAATGAGAGGAAGAAGTGGGATTTTGGGGCTTTTAACTGATGTCCGAGGACAAGGATGACATGAGTTGAGGCACGATATATGGGCTCCACGATGGATGAGGCATGGTCAACTAATGGGATAGGGATAACAGGGATTAAGTGGGAATTAAGTTAATCATCTTGAAACTCATGTCAATTGCATCAAAATTCATTGTGTGATGCAAAAGGGGGATGATTCTCAATAATTTTGACATTCTGGATGCAATGAAACTATATATTTTATGATTGGAGGTCGTTTGGTCGATTTTAGCATCGAATTGGACAAATGTTAACTCAAAATGTGTGTTATTGCATTCGATCATTTGATGCTCGCACAGACTTATCCAAATTGATCATATATAGTCATTTGATATGTTTTTATATTTCAGTGATAACAGTAAGGTCAATTTTACAAATAGAGTTCATTTGGATATTGGCATAGCCTCTAAACTTTGACATGTGTGTAGACATATTGATTGCTCTTCTTCTCCATCAATTGATCATCAGATAACAAAATATATATTTACCTTAATTAGTTTTTATATTATGGACCCATTAGCAAAGTTTATTTGTTGATCAATAGTCATTTCAATCAATTTCAATGATGATCGAGATATTTTGGCTTTGATTTGTGTGACATTGCATCCATAATCCATCAAATTCACCATACTCGCTCGATTTGACTTGTGCAACTTATGTGGAGGTCAACACTTAGAATATTATGTGAAGACTTATAGACTAACAAAAGTTGATATAAATTATTAACTTAATAAATAATTTAAATAAAAGATTTTAATCCACTTTTATTAAAACATTAGAATGACTCCTCATCCATTAGCGAGGTGTTCTTCTTATTAGAATAGGTGTAAATAAAGTGGGTCCTATCCTTAGTGTTTCTCTCACTCTTTAATACTTTAAATCAAACTTTAATCAAATTAAAACTTAAAACTCATTTAAAAAATCATCAAAAAATTAATAAATTAAACCTTGAACTTAAATTAAGATTTAAACTATAACCATCCACACTAGCTTCTTATATACACTAAACTACTAGGTTGCCAACTTTAGACTTAAGGTAATGATTTGGTTATGTTGTATGCACTTTGTGTGGTGTATTATTTCTTTCATATACTAAATGTTGGAGTAATCTTTCATATTTTTGATAAAATTGTTTTTGTACAAAGATGTGTTGTTTAATTAATTTTAAACTAATACATTATCTTATAAGTACTTATGCCCTTAAGCATAACTCACTAAGACAAGTGAGCTTTGTATTGGTGTGAACTCCTTGTGTTTGTATTCTTCTTGCTTGAATGTATGCTTGTTATATTGATTTTCATTTTGTAGATTTAGTTATACTTATTTTTTGAATTTGAAATGTAATTTGTATTAGGATTATAATATGATTTATGAAATTTTAAGATCAAAAGGGTGGGTTGCATAGATGATGGTCTTTTATGGAGCCTAAGGAGGTCTTTAAAGAAGAAGATGATGCAAAAGAAGAAAACATGAGCCTTATAGATAAAGCTTTTAATTCCATTGTTGTATAAGAGGCGAGCATGATTGTCCATTTTTTATTTTTTCTTCTCAATTATACTAGTCTTTTATTATATTTATTTGATGTGTGATGTTGTGTTTATATTATTCGTGCATTAGAACAACATGCCTTTCATATGTTTATTTTGTGATCTTATGTTATTGTGAACTCTTGGTTCACTTTGTAAGCTCATAGAAAATTATTTTGTACTTAATTAAGTTAATCAACTTTAACTAAAATGTATTCTACGTCTATTATCTGATTGACATGTTAGCCTCTTCAACTTACATGCATAATAGACATATTTGCATACTTAGAGCCTTCAAAATGAATCAAATGTGTGTGTGTGTGTATAAAGTTATTTTATTTTAGTTAGGAAAGAATTCATATCAATCATATTATCTTTAGCGTTTAAGGTTAGGTTTCTAGATTTCTTTTTAAATTTAAATAATATCCTAAACAATCATCCATTTTATAAGATCATCACATAATTTTAAAATGTAGAAGGTATCGTTTTTGCCTATGGCATGTTAGTCTAGAGTCGATCACCTTTCATTCCTTAGAAAATATAAGCTTGTAAGTCTCATTTATCCCTTGATAGACTAGGTTGAGTTACCAACATGTGTCATAAGCACCTTTAGTTTTAAGATTTGAGGCACCATATTTCTTCTTGCTTGGGATTAAGTCTTCACCTCTTAGGTTTTTTTAGTCATGTACTATTAGAATATATATCTTAATTTTCTAATAAATATTAATTTAAAATAAAAATAAAATCTATATCTCAAAGATAGGAAGCACAACCATAAAATAAGTTAAAGTGCTTACTAGTTTCTTAGTGTCTAAATACATTCTATTTTTTCTTTGTTGAAACTCCAAAAAGATTTATTCTTGTTTGAGCTATCTCAATTTAATTTTGAATAAGTGGTCTTGAATCAAAGTTTAAAATTCATAGATACATGAACCAACTACTTTTATCAAGTGTTTTCTTATTAGATCGCCTCTCCTAAGATGTAATTAACTATAGAGGGTTGCCCCTATAGGGAACTTGTAACCTAGCGTTGACCTCACTTTTAGAGTGAGTCTTCAACCTCCTAAATATAGATCTAGGACTCTTATAGACACTAAAAGTTCTTGAGTCTCAAGACACTTATAGCGATTAGGTGGACACTTAACTTAAGCCTAGAGACTTAGAAGAGTTAATCATAGGATCAGGTCATGCCTTAAGACTTAAGGAAATCATCCACCCTATAGCCTAAACCTAATCCATATGCCTTCTCCAATCCAAACTCAAACTCAAAACTAAACCTCAAATTCCCATATTCCAAATCCAAATCTTAATTCCAAATCATTTGATTTAAATCCATGATAAAACTCAAATTCAAAACCCTTCCTAAGCCCTTTGATTTCAACTTATGGACTTAGCCTTAGCCAAATTCAAATTTATCCCAATTCATTTGATTTTCTCAAATATAAATTCAATCCTTCAATCAAACTATCCTCACCAAATTTCAAATAATCAATATTATCAAATCCAAGCTCAAAAATTCTCCATAAACCTTATGATTAAATTCCTTCGACTTGGCCTTAACCAAATTTCAATTGATTTTCTAGATCAATTCAATCTCTCAATCATTTATCAAATCCAAATCCAAACTCAATTCCAAGTGATTAAAACCCAAAATCAAATCCAAGTTCCAAAATTCCTTCCAAGCCACTTGACCCATTCTCATAAGTTAGCCAAATCTCCACCTAAGTTATCCCAAACTTGATTGATTTATTTATAAATCAATTATTCCTTCATTTATATTCACAAATATAAATGAAATATATACTAAAATGATCAAACCAAATCAAACTAAATCAAACCAAGCTCTTCTAAGCCATATGGACTTACCTCCATAAGCTTAACTAAATCTTAACCCAAATCAACCTAAAATCAATTAATTTATTTATAAATCAATATTCTTTCATTTATATTCATAAATATAAATGAAACCCACCTTCCAATGACTAAAATTAAATCAAACTAAACAATTTCTTACTTAAGCTCTTTTGACTTACTTCTATGAGCTTAGTCAAATTTGCTTCAAAATCACTCCAAACTCAAGTGATTTTCTTATGAATCATTTATATTCCCAAATATAAATGAAATATAAATTCAAATAGCCAAACCAAATCTAAAATCAAATCAAAACCCAGTTCAAGCCTTTTAAGCAATTTAGACTTGACCAAAGCCTATCCAAACCAAGTTAAAATCAATGAATTTTCTCTTAAATCAATCAATCCTTCAACTATCTATCTAAATCTAAATGAAACCTACAATCATCAAACCAAACTCAAGTCAACCCAAGTCAAGCCCAAGTTAGCCCTTTTAACTTGAAAACTTCAAATGAACCAAAATCCATTGGACTCCAAATTGATTGCAGTTGAATTTATATTTCAATCTAGCTCATGTATAAGTTTAACTAAACTTAATTCAAGTCAAAACTAAGCCAATTGACCCATTTAGGTAAAGTGACCTAAAGAACCTTTTGAGCCAAGTTCTAATCTAACACAAATTAGATTGAACCAAGCCCATCAAGCCTCATATCATGATCAACAATCCCTAGGATGATCAACCACCTTGAATTGGGTCAAACAAAGTCAACTTTAGCCCAAATGAAACCTAAACTATCCAAAACTCACCATACACCAAATTAATTAAAACCATTGGAGTCACACCAACTCATAATCAATGATTGAACATAACTTGACCCACACTCGAGATAAACCAAGTCCAATAGTCATATGATTGACCCAAATTGGCCTAAAGGCCAAAATGGGTCAAATCATAACCCAAATTGATTAGAACCAATGGATCAAGTTTATTCTAAATTGATCATTAAACTTGACCAAAACCATAATTGAGCACAATTTGACCAATTAGTCAACTTGACCCAACCTAGTCCAAATTAACCTAAAGGGTCAAATTGACTAAGATCCAAATTAAACCAAAATTGATTTAAACCAAAGCCTACAATCATTTTCATTTAACTAATTGAACATGAACCAATACCTAACCTAACCCAACCCAATTTGGTTAATTCAAAATTGGTCAACTTAGCCCAATTGACTTATTTGATTCTAAATGATCCAAAATCAAACCTAGCCAAATTAAAAAATCACTTGAACCAAAACTCTCTAAATCATTATTTGAATCTAACCCAAGCCTTGGTTTGACCTAATCAATTAATCCAACATGACCAACATAAATTGAACTCATATGACCTAATTGAGCCAAAACTCATAAAACCAACTCATGGGACTCCGGAGGCTGACCTAGCCAAACCCAAACCCATCCTAGGTCAGCCCAAAATTAGCCTAAACTCATTTGGAGCCAAGTCTAATACAAATCCTCCATGGATCCTCTCCCATATTGGATTCTTTCCTCTAATGGCAAAATCCACTCTCCTCTCATCCTTGGCAGCTATCAAACTTCAGAATGGAGCATCCCTAAACTTCCTAGCCCACTTTAGGTCTACTAGGACTTACCTTGGACCAAAGAAAGGTGAGTTAATTACCTCCCATGCAAACTGACCACACATTGGATCCAAGGAAGGAAATTTGACCAAATCAAGCTTGGAGCCTCCTGCCATGGCTTCTCCCAATCCAGACGAGCCTGTGGACTTAATGGAGACCACTACGACACTCTAGCAGCGACTGGTCAGCCAAAAAAAGGGAGGCAATCTTGTCCATCCACCTCAACAAACCAAGGGGTAAACCCTCTTAATTCGCACAGGAAATCAGCTCATTTGAATCGTTTGAGCTTCCAAGGGCAAATTTGAGCCTCCTTATATCCCCAGAGCGATTCTAAGCTTTCCTCCTTCGGCATTTCTTCTTCCGGAGCAAGGCTGAAACAAGGAACCCCTTTCCCGATTCTAATTTCTTCTCCTCTCCACTAAACCTCAATTACTTCTTCCCTCACCATCTCTACACCTCGTCAAGTTGCCTAAAGCTTCCCTTGAGTTCCAAACCCACTGGAGTAAGGTTTGTGATCAAAGCAGCTCCAAAGGATGGAAGTTGATCCACCATAAAACCAAAGGGAATTGACTTGCGCTACTCAATAAGGGCCTCATCTACTATGAAACTACCTTCATCCCACCACCAATCTTGAGCTCTGAGGTAATTTCTCAAAATTAGAGAATTTTGTTGGTCCTTTGTAAAACAAATTCACATGTCGATCTTGACTTGGATGTGTGCGTATTCCTTCCTTGATGGGATCATTTTGAAGTTCATCCGAGCGTGAGCTCGATCAAACAATCCATGGTTCATGCTTATCTCACTCGTAGAGAAAGAAGGATCATGGTCCGTGTTGAGTGATCGAATGACACGATCAAATCACGCTAGATTTCTTCTATTTTCTCTCTTTACGCCACGAGATTGATCTGCGTTGTTTGATCCATCCGCCGTTATAACTGCACTACGGATTACTTTAACTAATCCCGATGTCATGTGGAAAGCGGTCGATGCCATGGCGCCATAGATTAAGGCCTTAATTAAGTTAATTATAGTATTTTAATGCTGAAACTTCAATAATTCATAACTAATTATAAAGAAAATCCCAAAAATAAATAATTGCTCATTTTAAAGGTATTGGAGGAGAATTCATTAAAATTGTCCTTAATTAATTTTAAATAGTAATTTTGGCTTTAAGATTTAATCAAAAAACTTAATTAACCTAATTACTCTAATTAATAATCCAATTGGTCAAATATTCTAAGATTTTTTAGGGGATGCCTCCCTATTTTTCTTGGAATTTATTGGTTGATTAATTGGAGAAATTGATTGATTAAGTTTTAATTACTTTCCTAACTTAATTATGGGTTAATTAAGCATGTGAATAGTAAATTAACTATTTAATTGGACTCATTTGGCACTAATTAATAATGGGGGAGTTTAGAGAATGTGATTGTGGCTTCTTTCCTAGTCTTTTTTCTAAGTTTCCTTTACTTTTCAAGAGAAACTAATTAAGAATTAATTAACTAATTAATTATTTAATTAGCTTAATTAAATTTTAAAGTGGATCTGGACCTACTGGATTCATAAGTAGGTCTTTAGGTGTTCAATAGGCTAAAGAGATTTAATGAAATTATGGTTAGCTCACATGTGTGAGAAAATAATAAAAGTAATTAAGTAAGTTCTTTATGCTTAATTAATCAATGATTGTGAGCTAATTGCATTAGACCCATTTCATTTCATAAGAGCATTGCCATTTACTTTTCAATTCATTTGTATATTACATTGGCTCATAATCATTTGATTAATTATCTTAAGGTAACATAGGTAAGGGTTTAATTAAATGATTTAATTCATACCTAATTAATCCATAAGATCAACCTAATTACTTTTCATTAAATCAAATTAACTCGTACATGGGGAATGGGACTAGGATTAACAAACCTCTTCTCATATTTCTTAATTCAAATCAAACATGAAATTAAAAATGATGTTGAAAAACTTTGGTTTACTTTAATTGAGTTTATTTAGTATGATTGTCCTTAGAAATTAATTGAATTGAGTGAAATCATGTGCTTATATCCCTTTATTTCTTTTCAATCATGTTAAATATTGTATATCACTTATAGTCATGCATACATATTTTTCAAAAATCTATTAAATGAAATTATTTTCTTTATGTCAAGCTTGCATGTGTTGATTTAAATTAAAAATATGTGTGGCTATTATCACTATTAAATCAAAAAATATTTTTAAAAACATATAAGTCAATTATAATATATGGAATGATGACAATTATAAATATTCATACGCTTGCATGTGCCCATAGCTTAGAACATATGATATGGAGTTCTCTTTCTTTAATCTTCATGGATTTACATAAAGCTTGAATGTTAAAAAGTATATAATTCATTTGAAAAGGACACAACACTTGTTTGGATTCATTTCTATGTGCATCTATGTTATAACTTAGATATAACTTTAGCTCACATGTATAAATAATTCAATTAAATTAAATACAACTTTTGCATAATTTTTTCATTCATGTAATTATTTGTACATTCATGCATATTTAAGAGTAGTCGGTATATGTAGTCTGGACATTCTTGAGGACACAAGGCTTTAAGTAGCCCCAATGAGGTCTTTCCCTCACTCCCCTAGTTTAACAATGGTGAAGTATCCGCTTAAAACTTTCATACACCTATATGTGCATTTAGCTAATGAATGAAAAATCTACATTTCTATTAAGAAAGACATGCATTCATATTTGTTCAAGTGATTGAATTAATTGATCACATGGTTTAAAGTATTTTTTCTTATATGTGTATAAACTTAAATATGTTTGAATGTAATTGGTATATAGTTTGGACATCCTGGAAACATGAGGCTTTAGCTAGCCCCAAGAAGGTCATTTGATTACCTCACTTCCCTCGTTAATAATGACATGTACCTATTTAATTTCATTCTTATGTATTTTTATATAAGAATTTAGATAGAACTTTAAATTCATATGATAAAATAATTCAGTCAAATAAAACATCCAAATTCCAAATACATATGCAACCATCATTTAAATGTGCTAAGATATATTGTATGTATAGATATGCTTAGATTTGATTCTGCATGTTACATATGATGGAAAGAAATGAATAAACATGTGTCATATGATAGTAATTAATTTCAATTAATCTTAAGATGTCTTCCTTATTGAATGAGATCACTTAAAGTGAATCTAAACTTAGGATTAATTTGAAATATGTAATAAGCCTTTCACTAAAGAGAACTTATTAATTAACATGCTTTAGATGAGACATAGGGTAAGAATAAATAGAGCAATCCTCTCTTTTTCTCCTCTTTATAATACTTAGTTGCTAAGTGTAAGTCAAATAAAAAAAAAAATGCTAAGTAAAATTTTGAAATCAATTAAATCACTTAAAGTAAAATCAACTCCTTTTGATTAAATTCCTTTCATGCTTAGAAAATCATAACAAAACCTAATTAAGGAATACCACATAAGCCTTAATACACACACTTTAGATTAAGTCACAGTTTCTAGCTTTATGTTAGGGCGGTGCATGGAGCGATATATATATATTATTTTATAATGTATTATTTTAGACTAGATGTTAGGGTGTATGTTTCATAATCGGATGCTAGGTCGCTGATTAAATTTTAATCATATTTTCTATGGAAGTTAAGGGTGCTTAAAATAAATATAAATGCCCTCTTTTTGGTTGCTTAACCCAAGCATAATCTAAGTAATTTGGTTACCCATGTAGGGTGTTAAGTCCAAATTATATATATATATATATATATAAGTTGTATGGTGTGTTTAGCTAACACTTATTTTGTAGGTGTTGTTAAATTTACTTTTCTTATTTTTGATATAATTTTGTATTAGGAATGAGGATTAGAGTTATGGGGGATTAGGATGGGAAGTGGCTAAAATGCTTTATCTTGGGAGGCCCTGTGATGCCTTTAAAGCAAGCATATCCAAATCAAAAAAGGAGGAAGATACATAAAGAATAAAGAATGAAGATAAGAAGACCACCATAACATTTATTCATTCATTGTAAATTAATTATTCTTTCATATTTTGGGTTGTATAAGGTAGAGCTCACCCATTTTCTCTCTGAACAGACCGTGATCTACTTTTATTCTTTTGCATTAGATTTATAAAATGCTTGATGTTATGTTTAAATTGTGCACTATAAATGACATGCCTTGTTCATAATTTCTTTATGAATGGTGATTTAATGTGTGGCCTGGATCCGATTAGGCTATTAGGAAAAAATTAATTTTTCTACCCCAACTATAATTCATAACTAAAATTTCTAAATAACTCATAGCCTCATATAAAGCCTAGGCATTAAATCAAGATAATTGAAAAATTTAGCAATCCCTTAGAATGTTGTTAATATCATGCATTCATATTGCTTCACTCTTACAAAGAGAGGGTTTCCATCTTTGCATGATTGGAGAAGACTTGACCTTTGAGGGTCTCATCTATGGTGAAAAATACATCTTTCTCTTTGATTTAGCCCATAACTCATTTCAACATTCATTTAGGCATATAAAAATCTTATGACCTTTGTCAAAATAAAGAGTCTAAAATTAAATAAAAATTGGAAAGATTTGCATTAGACTAAGTCATTGCTCATTCCACTCTCTCTCTATTCTCTTAGAGTGGGTTTAAAGATTTTAGTCTCTTTCTAAATAATTACAACCCAACTATTTTGCAAAATTATATTTGTCTAAAGAAGAGTTAGGAGTTAGTGCCACTCTAAGCGGTTATAAGTCCAATGTTTTATCCTCTTTGTGGAGGTAAATCTTATGCCCATTTTTGCTTAGATTTAAGTCATATTTTAGCTCTTACTAAAGCTCCCTTGATTTAGGATCCAAGGTGGCTATTTCCTTCAGGCTACAAGCATAAATCCTCATCTCTTAGGCATTTCCATAATTTTGTATTGTGGGATTATAAGTCCTAGCTTTCTGATAAAATTTTAACTCAAATAAATAAATCTTCTTAATTTCAAACATATAAAGACCAACTATAGGATCGATTGGAATGCTCATTAGGTTTTCTAGTATCATGAGCATTCCCTACTCATCTCCTTAAGCTTCAATAATAAATCTCTCTTTTTTTATCTATCTCATTTGATTTTCCAATATAACCAGTTTATTGATAGTCTTATCTTTGAAATCTTTAGAGACAACAATTGCCTACTTTAATCGAGAGTATTCCTAAGAAATTCACTTTTCTTAAGATGTAATTAACTATGGGGCTTGCCCCATAGAAACTTTTACAACCCGATTTAATATAAATCTTACTTCATTCATCTATGTAAAGTAGAAAAAAATCTACGGTATATTCAAGATCCATCATGCTTTAAGAGTCCTTAGGTGATTAGGTCCATTGAAGGGTGATGCCTCTATCTTTCGGTAATGTTACCTCAATATCATACCCATCACTTTAAGTACACCCTCGATCTTTGTGGTATCCCCACCCCCATACATATCCCAAAAATAAACACCACATTTAAAATAATCATTGCCCTACTCTTATATATATAAAGCGTGAGAAAGATTTATAAAGATATATAAGCCCGTCCTTTAGAAGTTTTATTAAGTGATTGAATCAATTATAGGGTGATATTTTTTTTTCTTTTGAGATAATATATTATTCCTTGATATTATGCTTTATCACTTAAATAAGAACCCTAAAATTTATGTGGTGTCTCACTTTAAAATTCTCCACAAGAAAATATTAAAGTAATAAAGGCAAGAAGATGATTTTTCATTAAAAAAACTAACATCATATTAATGAACAAAGGGCTCATATATCAAGTTAACTATATTAGGATGGTTTAAAATGATTCTCCACTTATAGAGTATATATATATATATATATATATATATATATATATATAAATGATAATGAATTTATCATTTTATGCTTATGATAGTTATAAATAGGGTAATACAATATGGTGATAGGATTATCTTGCCAAAACATGTTTTTTAAATAATACTAGTATAATATTCAAGACTATGTAAGTCTTAAGGGCAAAATAGCAAATTTTAAATTACTCAAGATATGTCATAATCAAATAATTAAGCACTCTTAGATTGATATTATAAGCATTATAAAAAGTCTCTTCTTTTTTCGTGGGCTCATATATCAACTTAGTAACTATATTAGGATGGTTTAAAATGATTCCGCCACTTATAGACATATATATATATATATATATATATATATATATATATATTGATAAATGATAATGAATTTATCATTTTATTTTATGTTATGTTAGTTATAAATAGGGTAATACAATATGGTGATAGGATTATCTTGCTAAAACATGATTTTTAAATAATACTAATATAATATTTAAGACTATGTAAGTCTTAAGGGCAAAATAACAAATTTTAAATTACTCAAGATAGGTCATAATCAAATAATTAAGCACTCTTAGATTGATATTATAAGCATTATAAAAGTCTATGCTTTTTTTTTTGTGGAAAGTAAAATAATTTAAAAATAAAAAATATTTATGTTTAAGTGTTTTATTATTTTTCTATTTTTCCATTTGTCAATGTATGCATCACTAAAATTTCATTTGAATTGAAATGAAAGTAGAATCTAAAAAATTTAAAAATTAAAATAAATCTTATGAGAATATTCTAAGGAATATTCTTCTTATTCCTCCTCCCATTCATTTCAAACTAAGGTGATAAGCCAACATTGGGTCAATTGACCTGATAATTTTTCTTCTAAGAATTGGACTTTTAAAAAATGAGAGCAAGAGTTGTAAGAATTTAATTTTTCTTATTGTGATTTAATGGTTATTAACTAAGTTTAAAAAGTATACTTGTTTAAGTTAATAAGGCTCAAAGATTTTGATCATCTCAGCTTCAACAAGGTAAGTTGAAAATAACCTTTTTTAAAGTTAGCGACCTAGACCATTGATTATAAAAAGAAGAAAATTTTGAAATAAGTATTAAATAATTAATTAATTTTAAGTACACTTAAAAAAAATTTAATTTAGGTACATCCATAAGTGACTCGCCTAAGCCACCTCAAGAATGAGACAAATGACACATCGCGAGATCATGATCAGAAGAGTCACCACCCAAAGGCTTTCCGCTTATTATTTTTTTTGAGATAGGAGATGTATTTTTTACAAGAGTTGTATTTGCATGCAGTTTGTATATAAACTCAACTAGATATCTGCTAGCATCAAATTTAAACTACTTTACATGAAGTTGTTGTACTACTAAACAAATTATACAAAAAAATTTCATTCATATCTTAAGTAAACCCAAAAAAAAATATAAAACTAAATAGAAATAGCGACAAATACATAATACAAATACATCTTTGTATACTATACTTCTGACGACCTTTATATGCTATCACGATTACATGTATATAGTAGGTGGTCGCAATAGACGATCACGCAGCTGATGGGAGACATCATGTGGTCCTTGATCCTGGCCTGCAACTTTTGACCTCATCTCTGGCTACGAGTCTCCTAAAGGCATCCAATCTTGTGAAGGTGCAACGTCTATATGGATCCTAATATAGTTTTAAAGAATCGACATCGGCGACTTGTCAGAGCCGCCCCATAAGTGGGTGATCGGCTCTAAGCCACCTCCGATGAGGTGGCGGCCATCACCACTAATAGTAGATAAACTGAAATTTTATTTAAATGTGCTTAAAATTATAATTACTAATTATTTAATACTTATTTTAAAAATTTTATCTTATAAAACCTTTGATTTGGGATCCTTTATAGATATCGATGGCAAGGTTGATAAAAGGTTTAGAAATCTTCAAAGAATTTCTTATTTTAACGGAAATAAGATGGAGGAGCTTTCTTTGGCATTGGCTTTTCAGTTCTTTCTTAAAGTGCTTGGTCAAGAGCTCTCCATGGGAACACAATATTGGGGATTTATTTCCATAGTTTATCTTGCTCATAAAGCAATTATTTAAGGATTATATCCATGGATTAAATAGTTAAGCATGTCATTTTTTTTTTTTTGGAAAAATCATCTTAAGTGGATGTACTTAAAGAGGATAAGTGTAGAATTATCATTGGTCATTATATTATCTTTTTCTTCAATGTTTTTCACATGTGCATGAGTAAGTACATTAAGTGGCTGTAATAAATTTATATGAAAAATACTTGCATTAATAACTGAAGAAGTTTGATTGGATAATATTTGAAGAATTTTGATTGGATATGAGCAATCCTAATCTTATTCATATCCTTATCCACCATTTCATAGCTCACGATTAAGAGAATTTATCTAGAAAATATTTTGTGTAGCTTTTCCTCTTCTTCCCCTGCTTGATACTGGTGCATTAGTGATTACACTAGGTAATTATATTGGTTGAAATTGAGAAACATTTGAAGAATTCTTACTAGATAAGTGCATTTTTTTATCTTGTCCATCTCCCCTTATTTTACCACCCAATGCCACATGGCTCTAAGACTTATCTAAGAGAAATTTTAACTAAGGTGATTAATTTAAGATATTATGCATTAATTATAAATAAATTAATCTAATAATTTAACCATAAATGGAGTTTAAGATTATTTTTATTAAACTTGATCTAAATGGGTCAAACTAGGTTAGGTTGAAGTAAGAATGTTTTTCGAATAATCATGGATAAAATTACTTTCAAGCACTTCGCATGATTCAATCATTTGGTATATTTAATTTATTGATGAAAATAAATGTCCCTATTTGGGCTTAACAAAGCCATGTTGAGCTATTTAGTCAAATTGACCACCTTAGAAGATCAAATTAATGTAGGTTAAATTAAAGATTTATTAATGACATGACATTCTAGCTAATCTCAAGGATTTAATTGGATCAAGACAAACTCCAATCAATAAGGATATAAGTCATAATGGTTATAAATATCTTATTTGATTGACTATGCTTTTGCCAGAAGACAATCTGCTTTACTAATTCAAAGACCATATTTAAAACATTTATAGAACTTCACAAGTCCAATTAGTCCAATCAATTTCATCATATTGGCCTAAATGAGTTACTTTGGGTAATTTGGATTCACTTGCATTTAATTGACCTAATTGATGGACTCAATATTCACATTGGAATATTTTTTTTTTCATATAGACACATTTATTGGTAATTTTTGGATGGTCAATATGAGGTCTATGTAAATTGGATTTAACTTTGACCCAAGGTTAACCCAATTTGCTTAGGTTTGACTTTTTGATCTTTTAGTCAACCTATCATATGTCGTGAGTTTGAACATCCTAAATAAGTTGAATTAAGATCTATTTATAAACTTTAGAAGTATTATGATCCCTATCAAATTATACCAAAATTTTATTAGTCTTATTAATAAGAGATGATTTATATTATAATTTCCCATGATAAAAAAAATTCATTAATTTATCTCATTCATGAATTGTCCTAATCAATTCACTTAAAAGGGTGACTCATGCAACTAATTAAGGATTAATGCTAACAACTATGAATATTCGAATGTGATCTTTGATTGATAAATCAAACATATTATAGATCGTAATATCTTCTTGATTCAAATAGATTTAATGAATCAACATTTTAATGATTGAATTGATAAAAGAGTTAAGAAGGTTCATGAACAAATCTAGGGTTCTCCAAAAAGAAATGATAGGCCACCTTTTTATTTCTAATGTTCATCACCTTGAAATAAACAAATTACCATAAATAACTTATACAATAAAACTTTATATAGCTTATAATAAATCTAAAGTCAAAAATTTATTGGTGGTTGCAAAGTAATGAACACTTCTTAATGTAAATTTTATATTCATAATGTGTTGCTTAATTAAGGGAGATTCTAAATGGCTAGTTTTGATGATCCTTGGGTGACTTATGATGGTCCTTAAACAATTGCTGGTGGCTTATGGGTGACTAGTAGTGAAATGGGAGAGTCATTATTAACCCTTATTATTGCATATGGCGGTGTGCAACATGGTGACTTGCTTCAATGAGTTGAAGTTTGAATTAGATAGTTTAGGGCCAATTGGCATTATTTTGCATTTTTTTTATCATTGAATTCATCTTCATTAATCAAATATTTTTATTATGTTCGTGCATAAAATTAAGGTAGCTTGAACTCTTAACTTAGCTTTAAATTAAAATTGATTGTTAGTTCAATCATCCTTAAGTGCTCCAAGGGTCTTATGCTTAAAATTATTTTCCTATGATCATATCAATTAATTTTTTTTAATTTGAATAAAATGTAATTTTACTTTTGATAAAAACACCACCTACAAATACCATCAACCTTTACATGATTGTCTCATGCCTCAATTTTAGATATGATAATTTCTTCTTCTCTCATATTTAATGTGTCTATGGTCCCTTAAATCCATTTATTTCTACTTATATAAAATGAGGGTTTTGAGACTATACATCTTAAATCTCTTAAATAGAATTCTTATATATGGTTTTATAATTTAAAAATATTAATGATTAATATATAAAAATTTTTTAATCATTTACGAAAAGAAATCTTCTTTGGGTTTCTTTAAAATTATGACAACTTTCCATTTGGTTAGATGAAAATCAAATACATTAAAATATTTTTTTTTGAATCTATTAGGATATATTTCAAATACAATTACTCTCCCTGTCTCCTTCCTCTTATCCATAGGATAGGCTAACACGAGCTATTTGATAATAGGTGGCTTAGAGAAGGTCTTTGATGATGATAGCTGGCGGAGAAAGGCAATCAAAATGGGCAAGGTTGGGTGTTATAATGGTGAGTAGGAGTTGGATGATGGTTTTGGTTTGTACAATGATTGAATCTATACAACATTAATTGGAGCGATATGGATGAATATGACAGTGATCATTGAGAGGTTAGGTGCACGAGTGTTGACTATGATCACGATGAAAGTGAGTCAAGGTAGGCCACTAGTAGTGAAGATAATGACAAACATTGGGAGGCCTCATGGAAGAAAGGCACAAGATTTGAAAATTGATTGATTTGATCATTTTTAAGTGCAAAAAGGACGTTTAAGGATTACTCTAACTTCAAAATTTTACATCATTATTTTTAATTTAAATAAAATATTAAATTCTTAATACTTTCGAGCAAAGTTTTAAAACTTGATAAGATTTTGAAGTAAAAAATAAAGGGTTCAAAATTTAATGGTTAGACTAAAGTTGAGTTGGATGTTATAATAAATATTAAAATTATTTTAATATGATATAAATGAGACACCAATGATACAATAAAAATAGTTTCATATATTTAATTTATAATATTTTAATTCAAGATACTTCACTATTAAATTTTTTGAATATTATTATAAATCAAAATTTTAAGACATGATATTTAGATTATTTTGTTTTTTTTTTTAATTTTAAATTTTATTTCTAGTCATTAGATCAAAATCAAAATTTAAAATTTGATTAATATTAAAATTTATCGGTTCTTAAAAAATCGATCTAATTTCTATATAAAAATGATAATGGGTTTGATGCCAAATGGATCAAAGGATTGATTTAAAGATTAACTGAACCTTCATCTGATTCAAGTTCTGAATCTATGCTTCCAAGTAAATCTCCCTATAAAATGCAGTAATTGCTGCTTTTATAAGAATCTATAAAATTAAGAACCGTTTACATACATAACATTTAAAACTTCATTATTTTCATATCTAATACCTAAAACTTTAACATTACATTTGCACATCCATTAGTCTCTAATGTATCAAATTTATCACTTTCTTATGCTCTGCTAGCCCTCTGGCAGCAATGGGCCACTCCACCAACAACAACGATCACCAGGGCATTCTAAGAAAGAAGGAATCCACCATATGCTTAGACTTGTGTTCATGGCGATCGATATTTATGATCATTTTCTCGGCGTGGCATGCGAACCATCCACTCAAGATACAATGATTAAAGAAGAAGAAGAAGAAGAAGAAGAAGAAGAAGAAGAAGAAGAAGAAGAAGAAGAAGAAGAAGAAAAGAGACAAATTAGTTTTTCTTTAGGTTTTTTGTTTTGTTTCAGAACTTCCAATAAACCATGCTTGTTCAGTTTTAGACCGAAACAGAGCTTTGTAGTCATTTTGGGAAAGAGCTTGTAAAGATCATTCAACGGTGGCACAATGATTATCGATCCCCAAGCTCATGGGGCCATTCTCGGGAGCCAAGGCAGAAGATGCTTAAATCAGCCAAGGAAAAGAATAAAACTTGTTCTTGAAATTTAAGCATTTTTTTGGTTATCACAGGTACTGTGATTGTGTTCCATCTCTTTGCAGTTTTCGTAGTTCTTTCTCTATACAACAAGGATGGACTTGGTCGTGGAAACTAAAGTAAATTACTCTTTCCAACGAGCTCTTGTAACAAACATATGCATAGATAGGAGCGGAATCAATCTTAATTCTCATGAAGAATAAATTTATATATTAGAAAAAATTAAAGGACAAAAATAATTTTAGGAGGAGATAAATGACTAATTTAATTATATTATATAAGAACTAAAGTAAATTACTCTTTCCAAGGAGCTCTTGTAACAAACATATGCATAGATAATAGCGGAATCAATCTTAATTCTCATGAAGAATAAATTTATATATTAGAAAAAATTAAAGGATAAAAATAATTTTTAGGAGGAGACAAATGACTAATTTAATTATATTATATAAGAAAAAATCCCCAAAAAAAAGTGATATGTATAAAAATAGATTTTAGACTTAATCTTAATTCCATTAATGAGACTAAATGGATTAATGAAATGTAAAGTAATATTTAAGTTTAAAATATAAAATATATTAATACATATATTATGTAAAAACTCTAAGAATTATATGGTAGGTATATAATTTTTTTAAAAAAATAATGATATTTTGAGTGATACTAAAATTAATGGCACTCTCGGGAGGCTATTTCCCTGCCAATTTGCGTGGAAAAATCTTCAACTCCTATCTTAACTTTTTCAAATCTAGAATATCAAATCCTTCATCCGATGCCGTTCGAAACTGGAAAACAAACTTCTTAGCACTGAAGAGAGCAGCCGGGAGAGCTAGGGTTTTGCAACAACTGGTCGAGCTCGACAAGTCTTCTCTCGCCTTAGCTCTAACATGTCTTGTGATTCCCCATCTCTTGGTCCATGTTTGCACGGGAGAATTTCAGCAATGAGTTGATCCAGATTCCTCAATAAACGAAACAAAGGTGAGCATTCACTGGCCTTTTCTCCAATCTGGGTCTTGACTGCATGCTTGAGGACTTGGTTTGAATCTTTGTTATGATTCCATCTCTCCCACTTCACTGTTTTTCTTTAATTCGTTGTTATTGCATTTTCCATTACTGACTTGTCTGATGAACTTGCAGTGAACGCTCAGGTTAATGCATTATCAGCCTCAGGAAATAATAGATAACTGGGAGATATAGCTAGGTTCCGGTCACACTCGACGGAGAATTGAATTTCTAGTATACGGTGACATTTAATTGCTCTTAGGGACTGTTTGGCTGCAATCAGATTTAATTCAAACAGGATTTAGTAAATCTTGTGAATTTGAATTTAGTAAATCCTATGAAATTAAATCTTAAAAATTGTTTGGTATGTTGATGGTTAAATACAGTTAAATTCTGATGAATTATTTGGTTACTTACTCTAGGATTTATTTAAGTTAGTTAGGTTAAATAATATTTAAATAATGGTTATTTGAAAATTATTTTTTGTATTTATTTATCACAAATCAAAATCAATAAAATCAATTATATGATATTTATTTTGCCTAATCAATAAGACTTATATCAAGATTTAAATTAGCTAGGCCAATTAATATTTTAATAATAAGTATATGCAGAATCTTATTATATTATTTTGTATATTTCAATCTTAATTAGACTAAGTTAATCATAATTAGTGTAAGATAATATTTTAATTAATATTGAATTAGTAACTTATTAATTTATTTTAAGGACTCCTAAATTATAGTAAGCAATCCTAAATTAAACTACCATATATTATCCAAGTTCTCTCCCTCCCTCCCTCCTTCCCTCAAAAAATGTCAAAACTGATGCTATAAAATAAATTGTGATTAAATGTCCATTAATCACACTTAAATTATGGTAGACCTAATCAAAGTTAGAATTAAATCAAAGGAAAATTAAACAACTTTTAACCATAGAAACTAATATTCATATATAATATACACCAAATTTTATAGTAGACACCAATTTAATTCTATTCTTCTCTCGAAGACCATGCCCATAAGCCAAAAAAAAAAAAAAAAAACTCTTAAAATAGCAAAAAAATCAAGCGTCGAGTATATATATGTGCTCTTTGACTCCTTGCATGACGAACAAAAAAATGAGAGAAAATCAATCGAGATTTAAAGGATCCGAACGAAGATCATTTAAGTGTAACAGAGAATGAATTGGAAGCAATACTCTTGGTGGCTTTCTTCTTTTTCATGTTCTTCTCGCTAGCCATCTATGACTTATGGTTGTTTCCATCGCTCATCTTTGACTAGCAAGGCTTTGATGGATTTTCTACACTTGAAACCTTGTATATCTCCCCCTTTCGCTCCGCTCTTGTAGAAGCGAGATGCCGCGAAGGTAATCTTGTCTTTCATCCCATAGCACTTTGCATGCTTATGCTTGTCTAAATCTCATAAATCTGTTCACCAACAGGATTTAGTAAATCCTGGATTTAACATCCAAAATTGGCTTTAGCGGATTACGACATGCAGTGTATTTAACTTGTCCAAAACTACTGTTTGACTGGATTTAAGTTAAATCCAACTTAAATCCTGCTCCCAAACAACCCCTTAATTCATGATCTGAATTTAAGCAGTGGATGAATTAAGGTGGTTGAAAGGAAGGGAGGTTTACTTTATTATTAGTTGCTGACTTAAACATATTTTTAGATTTTTTTTTGAAGGGGCATTTACATATAAAGCATTTGAAATATTAGTATTTACATATCTTACACCTAAAACTTATCACTAATCTAACACCTAAATTTCTTTTAATACCTCAAAATTAGCACTCTATCTTACTCTAGTATCTTGTTGGTTAACAACGCAATGTTACCTTCGTGATGCATGTGAATAGTTGCTGATTGTCAAAATCAATCTTGCAAATTATTTTCATAGTCTTGTGCATAAAGTTATTATCACAAATGAACATGTTGCCATACAGTAAAATTTTGCTTTTATCCACCGCTTCTCCTTGCCTTATCAAATACTTACCGAAGCTAAATCGATTGTCTAGGAAGAGAATCATTGATCGCGTGATGTCTCTAAGTGTGAAACCTTGCCTCCATCACCCGCATCGACCTAAGATAATTTTGATTATTGGAACTTGCTTTCCACTACCAATAATCTTGTAAAGGTTTAAGTACAATCATATGAATTAATCTCCTACATGTTTTTTTTTTAAATTTGAACTTCTTGTTGAACTGAAAGTTTACTCAGGCCTATTAATTTGTTTTCTTCATTTGATATTTTTGTGATTTTGTTGCTCATAAAAGTTTAGTAAATAGTAATTTAGAGCCTTTTTGTTCCTCTTTCTTTGGCTGATTTGTTTGGTATCAGCTGTGTTTTTACCAAAGAAGATGACAAAGAAAGTCATTATGTGCTATATTAGTAAATATTGAGTTTTTGATGTTAGATTTGTAAATACTAATATTTCAAGTGCTATGTATGCAAATCCTCTAATTAAAAAATAAGTAAAAATGACAACAACAAGCTTTTATCCCACTATGTGGGGTCGATTACATGAATCCTTTTTTTCTACATTGTATCCTATTAAGTGTCATATTTTCATATAATTCTAATAAATTAAGTTCATTTTTTATACTTCTTAATCAAGTCTTTTTAGGTACATTTCTTAAAATAGGCCGAATCTAATATATCTTCTATTCTAATTTGGTCATCGGACGATCGGCGTTTTATGTGACCAAACCATCTAAGGCGGCTTTCTTTAATTTTATTTGCAATTGGTGCTACTCCAACCTTTTCACGGACATAATCGCTTCGCATTTTGTCTATAAGTGTAGAGTCATTCATCCACCTGAGCATCTTCATCATCGTAACACCTAAGTTTATGCATATCTTTTACTGGCTAACATTCTGATCTATACAGCCTTGCAGGTCTCACCACCATTTTATTAAATTTTCCCTTTAGTCTAAGTGGTGCTTTCTATCATATAACAGGCCCAATGCATTCCTCTACTTCAACCTTATAACTTGAATTCTACTGATAACATCCTCATATATTTCACCATCACTTTGAACAGTAAACTCGAGAAATCTAAAATGTTAACTCTTTTTATAACATGATCTACCCATTAACACAACGCAACTACTAGATCTTCAACAACTAAAATTATACGTTATATATTCAATTTTAGATTTAATCAAACAAAAGCCTTTTGACTATAAGGTTGACCTTCATAATTCAAGTTTTTTTTGAACTCTCTCAAGTTTTATCAATAAAAAGAATATCATTAACGAAAAGCATACACCAAAGTACATCCTCCTGTAAATGTCTAGTAAGAACATGAATAACTAAAGCAAAAAGATATGGGCAAAAGCCGATCCTTGATGTAATCAGATTGAAATAGGAAAATACTTAAGCAATCTTACTTGTGTTTGGACACAAGCAACAATTCTAGTATACATATCCTTAATGACTTGAATATAATCAATATTAATTATTTTATTTTATAGAACTCTTAAAAGCACTTCTCTTGAAACTTTATCACATGTTTTCTTTAAATTAACAAATATCATATGTAGATCCTTTTTACTATTTATATACTTCTCCATTAAATTTTCAACAAATGTATAGTATTGATAGTAGACCTATTAGATATGAATCCAAACTTGTTTGAGAAACTTTTATATCATGTCATAACTTATGCTCAATTACTCTCTCCCATAATTTTAATGTATGATACATTAATTTAATTCATTTATAATTTGCACACTCTTGAGCGTCCTATTTATTCTTAGAAATATGAACCAGCAAACTCTTTTTTCACTTATTTGACATCTTTTTAGTCTTTAAAATAATATTGAAAAGCTTAGTAAGTCAAGAAATTTCTTGATTTCCCAAGCATTTTCACACATTTATTAGGATATCATCAGGTCCCATTACTTTTTAACACTTTATTTTTTTTAAAGCCTCTCCAATTTTTGTTTTACTAATACGCCTATAACAAAACTTTTTATTTTCATTTAGGGTATTGAAGTTGCTAAAGTTGATCGGATTCTCATAATCTTTATTGAAAATGTCACGACCTGGCCCGTGAGCTTGGAATATCGGCGAAGTATCTGGACGGATAAAATAAAACTTTCATAACACTTTCGCTTAAATAAAATCTCTAATCATACAAGAGCTGATACAATAAATGATTTAACAATTTATCCACACATATATACTAACAAAATTCATATGACATACAATTTAAACATAATTTAACACTGACATAATTACCTATCTCCTGAAGTCTCTCTACGGCGATAAATATAACTCTCCCTTCTATCAGCCATTTAGTTAGGATGGTTACATGAAAAAAATTAAACTAACAATTGAATAAAATTGATGGATCAATTATCTTTACAATAAGAAACAAGAAGGTAAGATGACGCTTTTTTTTTTGTTATCACATGTACATAAAAGAAATTTGCTCAAATAATCAAATATATGGAGGGGTAGGTATACATAAATATTTAGTATAAACTTTTACTTTTATATTTATCATTCGTCTTAGGAGTCACTGTCTAAACCTTTACCAATACTCATCCAAAGGACAATTAGCCATTACTATTTGCTAATTTCATTGACCATTTTTTGTCATTTCGCAGGCAGCATGCCTCCCCACCAAGATAAAAGGGGTGAACCCACTTTCAATATACACATTCATAAGATACAATTATACACCTTTATATTAATTCATAACTAACAAGAATCGGTTAACTTTATAAAACGACGGAATGATATGATCAGATTCGGTTATTATCCAAGAAGAAAAAAAGAAATATATCACAATTTTAAAGAAGCGAAAATAATCACAACTGCGATAAGTAGTAATAATCATATAAACATGCATTTCATCACAAGAAATTAAAGACATTTTTATCATAAATGTAAGAACATAACTACCCACTTTAACTTATAATTTTCTCATCTCCTTTCCTTTAATGCTTCTTTCTTTAATTGAAATTCCTATAGAATGAAATATTGATTGGATCAATATTAAAAAGCAATGTATTTTATTTTATTCATTTCTTATCTACGATACTTATATATGTTTTTATTAATTGACGCCACCTTCATCAATATTCAGTTTATTTTCTAAATCAGTTAAATTAATAATTAATAATATAATGATAATAATCATATTTAGTTAATTTATTTATTAAATTATGTACATTTATTAGTTAAATATGAAGTTAATACTTAAGTTATAGGTGTAGCATATAAAATTTAAATAATTAAGTTTAATTTATATTATACTTGGGAAAGGTTTTTAGCTTCTCTATTAATACAATTAATCTTCTTTCTACATCCATTTCATTTATAAGTTTCAAATATTTGCATTTCATTTATAGGTTATCCTAAATTTAATACTTTTATTTATTATTTTTCTTAAAATGATATCTTAAACTTAAATTTAATTTATGCTACATATTCCTAATTTAACTTATTTGTTGAAATCGATAAACCCTAAGTTAAAACTTGAAATAACATTAAAATCAAAGCTAATAACATTAAAATTAGATTTCAATTAAACATATAATTATATAATTTAATTATTTACTTACCTCTTTCCTCTGGGTTTACCAAGACTGCCGATGGATGGATGCACGATGCGCCTCTTCTTTTCCTTCGGACGCTTCTCGCCTTTGAAGAGGCTCCGGCGACGACGTCGAATGGAGCCTCACTCTAGCACGCATGCCTGCGCTTCTCCCTCTCTCCCTCACTCCCTTTCTGGACTTCCTCCTCTCGGTTGTCAACACACAAGGCTCGGTTAGCACGCAGTGAGTCTTCCTTCTCTCTTTCTCCCTCTCTGTTTTGGGAGTTCTATTTTGGTTTTCCGAAACCGAACTCCCCCTTTTGGACTTTTTCCAATCCATGGCTAATCGTCGCGGCTGTTGTTTTTTTATTTTTTATTTTTTATTTTTTTGATTATTACAGGAAAGCTTATCAAAATATCTCAACCACTTATGTTGAATATATTCTTTCAAGAAAAATGCTTTTTAATTTTTATTCTTAATGCAATTCACTCGAGCTAAATCTTTACTTCTCCTATCTTTTTGCTTGACTATTTATACATACATCTTCTGCTTTCTTTAGTATCCAATTTATTATATAGATACTAAATCTTGAATTCTTTGCATCACATATTGTTTTTTAGAATTCCTACAAGCTACTTTAAGAAATGCAAATTCTCCCACTTTAAACTCTACTGGCCGATGTTTAGCATCATAATATTTCCTCCGCTTTATCTTGAGCGACTTCTTGGATCAATCGGATCTTTTCGGTGACTTCATCTACTATATCCGCAAATAATTCTTCTTTCACGTTTCCACCCAACAAAGCGCTGTGATTTCCATATAATGTTCATAGGAGCCATATCAATACTTGCTTGAAAATTTATTATCAGAAAGTAAAACTCAATCAAGACAAATGAATTTCTCAATTTTTCCCAAAATCAAAGATACAAAAATCAAATCTTTGTGTTTGAATTGTTCTCTTCTTTGGTACCATCGGTTAGGATTGAATGCAAGATCGAAAGTAAGCTTCATACCTAAAGCTTGAATTTTTTTCTCCACTGACAGAATCGACCATCTCGATGACACTATAGATTTTGGCACATGTAACTTCAGATTTCATCAACATACTTTCGCTAGCTTTTCAACGAGTCAGTTGTTTGATAGGTATAAAGTGTGCGATTTAGTCGATAAATCAAAATATAGCGTCCTTACGGATCTAGGTAAGCCAAAATCCATATGATATCGTCGTTTACTCGGGTATTGGCGTAAAAGTCATGAGAACGATGTTCACTTTGTCGACATGATTGACATTTATAAACAAATTTACACTTCTTTCATTCGGCATGAAATATTTTTCTTAAGATCTTGATACATTTTTATTCTTATTTGGATGAATTGTATAATTTGAATGATGTCTTCGTCGATATGTCTTTTCTGAATCTCGGAATGTAAATTCTGTGATGATATTTGATAATCCTCTCTCGATTTCAAAATCTTACGTATGCTTTTACCAAATCTAAAATTTTAAAGTCGTTATCTTGAGGTAAAGCGTCCATTACTTTCAATTTGATTGTATAGTTTGATTTAACGATAAAAGATGATCTATAGATTTAATAATTGAAATTTAATTTTTAAATCTTTTCATCTTTACGTTGAGAGATCAAGATAAATTCTATATTTTTCTTAAAGCGTATTATTGTTTGACTTTCGGGATGATATTGAATATCCAAATCATGCTTAATGAGTTCCAGTGTCTTTTTGTCTTAAATTTAGCTTTTACGTAAAGATATATTTGAAACTTTGATGATCGATGAAAACTTCCTAGTATAATAATTCTCCAAATTTTGATGTAAATACCTTCTTCTTTTCTAGATCGTGGGTTGGATAATTCTTTTTTTGATTTGTCTTGATAAGCAATGTCTTCATTTTGCGTAAGTCGTCGACTTAATGATGCATCCTTATAAATTTGAAATCTTTACGTCGCGATGGAATAGTTAATCTTGTGGTCGTTAAACAATTCTTATTTTGAAAAGCTTTATTCGCGATCGATTCTTTCACGAGTTAGTCTCGATAGTGGCGTAATGCAATCTGTAAAGCAACGAATCTCTAATATCCGTACAGAAACTTGACTTACGTGACGGTGGTTGATGCAGATTTGTATTTCTTGACTTTCTTCGATCCAGAAATCCTTTCATTAAAGAATATGATCTTATTTAACTAAAATTCACATTTTGAAAATTTTGCATATAATTCATTTCCTTTTAGAGCTTGCAAAATAATGTGAAGATGATTTTCATTTTTCTCTGGAATAAATTAGATTATCATATGAATCTGATCACAAATGAATAAAAGGGTTTAAAGATTATTAATGAGATCCATAAATCTGTGGAACATTTGTTAAGCCATATATCACCACTTCATAGTGTAATGCCATGCTTGAATCATCGGTTTTGATATATCTTCTTCTTTGATCCAAGTTGATAACACGATCTTAAAGTAATCTTTGAAAATCAGCTCTTGATCAAAAAAGATCATCAATTCGAGGGATATTTATTATTGATATGTGAGTTTGTTAAGCTCTTTATAATTGATGCACTTTAAGCTCCCATCTTCTTCACAAATAATATAGAGCTCCCAGGAGATGTCTTGGCGATAAATCTTTATAACAATTCTTGTAGCGGATTAATTCTTATAATTCTTTGTCGATTCATATGGTACTTTTGTTCTGAGTTTTGCTTGAATTAAATCGATAGAAATCAATCTCTGGAGGTAAACGCAGTAAATCATCAGAAAAACGGATATTCCTCTTATCGGTATTTCTTCGTTTTTCTCTTTAGTAACATTAGTAACTTGAGCGAAAAGCCCAGCCTTTTTAACATCTTTTGAACTTTTAAGCACATCATAGTTAATACTCATACCTACAAATTTGAATTCTTTTTTAGGAATATGAAATTTATTTATCTTTCTACAATCATATATAGCGTAATATTTAGATAGCGTCAATTCACAAATCACATAATTCATATATAGGCGGTCTTATCATCTGCATCCAAACTTCTTTCCGATATTTGAGTTATGTAAATATTTTTAGTATTCATTTGAGACATTTGACATTCTTCTTTTCATAACTTGCAATCCCAAAATTTTTCACATTGATATAAATGAATGATGCTCGATTAAATAAAACTCTAGCGATTTCTTTCAATAAAGATGATATAAATTAGTAGACATATAAAGCAAATATCACTGATATAAAATTATCAATCTTAATTTAAATAAATAGATAACATCGGACAAGTCTTTTTCTTCTTCGTGAGTGCATAAACTTCGAGGCGTGTTACGTGGGTTCGAGTTTGAGATGGAGCCGATCTGCGGTCGATTGATCATCCTTACCAGCGGTCCTCTGGAGGTTGAATACTTGTCTTAGTATCCTGAAGATTTCGACTCGAATAGGCAAGATTTTCTTATATGTCACCTGATGGCACCGATAAAGTATTTGTGCTCTCGCTTTATGCTCTTCACATTTTGGACATGTGGTAATATTCTTCTCGGCATTTGTATCGCAGAACTGCTACGGTTTGATTTTTGGTTTGAATATTACGATTTTCTATCATTCTCTCTTGAATATCTCTTACGGTATCTTGCACGTCAATTATCCTTCATCAGCTCTGGCATAGTCATCAATCAGGAGGAATCGACACATTACATCCTTGATCAGATAGCATGACATTTTTTACGTATTTGGTGTCGATTGAGGTCATCTTGGCGCGTTATACTTCATTTGCATGATGAAGCGATCTCCTGTGTCAATCGATGAATTTGTCGCATTTGTCTCTGGAGAGGGGAATCAATCTCTAAAGTTTTCACAAGTCCTCCCATGAGATAAGATTGCAAGACTACTTCTTTTTCTGTCCATCTCTCACACTCAAAGCAAAGAAGCCAAAGCAACTCTTCTTTTCGGAGGCATGATATCTAAAATTTTCTATCGCGTCAATGGTTCGATTCTATAGTCCTGTGCGAGAAAGAGGTGGCCTCATATCTGAAATAATTTGGTATTTGTCGATAGGAACCCCACCACTTCTTGTGTATCGATTTCTTATCATTTGAGTCATTCTTGTCGTTTGAGTAAATCATCTATCATTAGTGAAGAAGCGGTTCTAGTGGTGCTCGTGATTTGTCTTTCTATTTTCTCTCTATAACATCTTGAATTGATTCTATGGACGAAGCCAAATTAATTATAATGATTCGATCAATATAATCATCAAATATCATCATAAAATTTATCCTCTTCCAATGGCTCTTTGATTATGATCATACTTATGTCACTAAATATAAAATTTTGCTCGATACTCTTGTCGCGATCAGAGGGCTTGGAATATCAGTGGGATAAAAAAAAAAACTTTCATAACTTTCAGCTTAAATAAAATCTCCGTCATCTGAAGCTTCAATCCAAATGATTTAACAATTTGTCAGCGTATATCTTGACAAAGTTTATATGACATCTGATTTAATAATTTCATGGCGTAATTATCTATCTTGAAGTTTTTACTGATAAGCATAATATATCATTAGTTTAGTTGGGATGGTTCTTGAAAAAAATTAAGCTAACAATTGAATAAAATTGATTAGATTGATTATCTTTATTAGTAAAAAAGAAGAATTAGTATCATAGGTTTTTTTGTTATCAGCGTGTATATAAAGAAATTTGCTCAAATCAAATATATGTGGGATATATCGTAAGCATTTAGTATGAGCTTTACTACGTTTATCATTCGTCTTGGAATTCGTCAACTTTCTGATATTTATCCAGAATGAGTATTGTCGTTTTATTCGTTTTTTTATTTTTTCGTTGCAGTGCGTACATTAAACGGCCAATAAGGAGGTGAACTACTTCAACATCTGCATTCATGGCATCTGATTATCTGGTATCGTATTAATTCACATATGATAAATCGGTTAACTTTATAAAATGAAGTAGATATGATCTAGCGTTCGGTTATTATCCGTGAAAGCGATAAAACTACATCCGATTTATGAAGAAGCGGGAAAATAATCATGGCTGCGGTCTGCGAAGCTTATAATCATATAAGCGTCGTTTCATCTGAGAAATTAAAGGCATTTTTTACCATATGTAAGAACATAATACTTTAATTTGCGGTTTATCTTGAATCTCTTTTCCTTTAATCTTCTTTCCTTAATGAAATTCGCATAGAATGAAATATTGATTGGATCGATATTAGAAAATAATGTATTTTATTTTATTCGTTTTAACATCATGATCTTTATGTATAAACTTTTATTAATTAATTCCGTGATATTATTACATTTTAAATCGAGTTAAATTAATAATTAATTAATAATGATAATACTCATATTTAGTTAATTTATTTATTAAATTATGTATATTTATTAAATTTAAATATCAAGTTAATCTTAAGTTATATTTTGCGTGCATGTAAAATTTAAATAATTAAGTTTAATTTATATTATCTTAAGGAAAGGTAAAATTTAGCTCTCGATTCATTAATCTGATTAATCGTCTTTCTTCGTCATTTAAATTCGTAAGTTTTGAATGTTTTGCGTTCGTTTATAGATTCTCCTAAATTTAATACTTTTATTTTTTATTTTTCTTAAAATTATATCTTAAACTTAAATTTAATTTATGCTACATATTCCTAATTTAACTTATTTGTTGAAATCGATAAACCCTAAGTTAAAACTTGAAATAACATTAAAATCAAAGCTAATAACATTCAAATTAGATTTCAATTAAACATATAATTATATAATTTAATTATTTACTTACCTCTTTCCTCTCGGTTTTACCCTAAGACTTGTTCGAGCGGATGGATGCACGCATGCGCCTCTTCTTTTCCTCTTGCGCACGCCTCTCTCGGTCGTCGGCGCACGAGAGGCTCCGGCGACCCGACGTCGGCGGCAATGGAGCCGCCTCACTCTGCTAGGGCACGGACGCACTAGGGCCGCCTTCTCCCTCTCTCCCTCACTCCCTTTCTCGCGTGGACTCCCTCCTCTCTCAGTTGTCAACACACGGAAGGCTCGGTTAGGGCACGCAAGGTGAGTCTTCCCTTCTCTCTTTCTCCCTCTCTCTCGTGTGTTTGGGAGTTCTATTTCGGTTTTCTGAAAACGAACTCCCCCTTTTGGACTTTTTCCAATCCACGGCTAACCGTCGCGGCTGTTGTTTTTTTATTTTTTATTTTTTCGATTATTCCAGAAAAGCTTATCAAAATATCTCAACCACTTATGTTGAATATATTCTTTCAAGAAAAATGCTTTTTAATTTTTATTCTTAATGCAGTTCACTCGAGCTAAACCTTTACTTCTCCTATCTTTTTGCTTGACTATTTATACATACATCTTCTTTCTTTAGGATCCAATTTATTATATAGATCACTAAATCTTGAATTCATCAGCGTATTATTTTTTTTAGAATTCTACAATTTCTTTGTATCTTTTCTAATTATCCAAGCTTTTATATTTTAAAATTTTTTTATAATGAAAGTTATTATTTTTATTTATTTTTGTATATTTTGACTCAAACACCAATTACCTTTACTAATAAGAGCTTTTCTTTTTGATACTCCTTGCATAATTTTTGTAATTTGATTAATATCACTTGTTATTTTTTTCCACATAACTTTAACTTTTTCATGCACATCCCAAATCTTAAGATATTGTAGTTTACTCTTAAAAATATTTTTATTAACCATCTTTAAATACCTTCATCAAATCTTATGATAATATTTCATTTGATTTTTTTAACTTCCAACCCTTCATTAAAATCCAAAATTAGTAATTGATGCTGGCATTTAAACTTTCACCTGAATTTACTTTACAATATTTATAACTAAATGATCAATTTTTCTTATAAGAAAATAATTAATTTATATTTTACAAAATCCATTTTTATAAGTCATAAAATCATCATATTTTTTCTTAAATAAAATGTTAGTAATTACAAAATCATAATAATCTAAAATAAAATTCAATATGGTCTTATCTTTTTGTTAATCACACCAAACTCATGGTCATTATGAATACTTTTAAAATCTTTTACCAATTTACGAACATGTCTATTTAAATCTTTTCTAATAAATATTCTTTCTTCAAGAGATATTCTTTGTACTAATTCTTCTAAATTCAAATCTACTTGAGGAGAATAAACACTTATAACATTAATAATCTTAGCATCAATAATAATTTTTAAAGATATAATTATATTTTTAGTTCTTTTAGTTTTTATAACATTATTTTTCAAACTCTTATTTATAATCATACCTATACCATTTCTAGTATGACTCTTACTTGAATATTAAAGTTTAAAATCTAAATTATCAATTTTTTTAGTCTTTTCTTCAATCAATTTAGTTTCTTGAATATACAAGATATTTATCTTATTATGAACCATTATATTTATTAATTTTACCAATTTATCTATAAAAGCACTTAAATTTTAAGTTTATACTCTAATTCTAGTTTCATTGACTATCTTCTTTACCCACATCTATTCATAATGTGAGAACTCTTGTTTATTTAACACTGTACCTAGGCATCGATGTAGTGGTGTTTGCTTACTTTTCACTATAATAAGGCTATACATTGTTTCACTTCTAGAGAAAGCCCTAGCATTAATACAATGTATTAAACGATTCATGTCATAATTTTTCGACAAGTGTTATGCTTGCTGTCGACTACCTAACACAACTCTGCACTTTTCTCTTCCAAGGCTTGGAGTTGACAACGATAGTGTTAAAAAAATAAGTAAAAATGAGATGATTCAAAAAAAAAAAAAAAAAAAATTTACATACATAACACTTGATATATTAGTATTTACCTATCCTACACCTAAAACCTAATATTTACTAATATAACACCTATATTTCTTTTAATATCTGAAAACTAGCATTCTATCTTTCTCTATCATCTTCTTTGTTAAAAATATGATTATTGTCCTTCGTGGTGCGTACGGATTATTATCTACCAAATAAAATTTCAAACAAATCAACCAAAAAAGTGTAATAGAAAAAGGGATTATAAATTACTATTTACTAAACTTTTGCAAGCAACAAAATCAGAAAATATCAAACAAAGAAACGAAGTAATGGGCCTGAGTAAACTGCCAATCAACAGGAAGTCGGTACCAGTAATTGCCCAATGCTCTATCTCGTTTGATGTAGGGGATGGAGGCGAGATTTCATGCTTGGGGACATAGATGACCAGTGATAGCAGAGATGGCATTGGCCTTCTCTTCTTAGGCAATTGATTAAGCTTTGATAAGTATTTGGGAAGGCAGGGAGATGTGGGGGATGGAGACGAGTATTTATTGTAGGGTAGGGTGGTAATGAGCGAGAATGACTTTATGCATAGGGCTATGAAAATAATTTACAGCATTCATTCCAGCTATTGGTAGCAGTTTGCATGCATCACGAAGGGAAACAATGCATTTTACTGGAGAAGATGACAAAGGAAGATGGAATGCTAGTTTTGTGGAATTAAAAGAAGTTTAGGTGCTATTTAATAAATATTAAGTTTTAGGTGTGAGGTATGTCAGTACTAATATTTTAAATGCTTTGTTTGTAAATTTTCCTTTATAATTTTAATGGTTTTATTTTTTAGTTAATAATTTTGTAGTGCCAATATTTGTATGCTGAACTAGCCAATTGCATATATGAATCAATCTTCCAGTGTAAAAACAACTTGATATCAGATCTGATTTTTGATTCTGATACATTTGTTTTTGTCTTATAAGAACAATTCAGAAATGTGAGCTTTGCAAATAAATTTAGAAGTTTTTTTTTCATATCCTAATTAGAAGTGTCATGTGTTTACTCATGTTGTGAGGGCCAGTGCCACTCTCTGCAAGTTGTAGGAGGGACGAAGGGGGGATATGAGGAGAATGAGGGGAAGAGATGTGGCTTTTTTTATTTTTATTTTTTTGAAAAATCAATTGTATGTACCTACCAGAAGGAGTTTTTTATAAACCTAATGACCTTGTCAAACCCATAATTAATATTTGCATCATTGTGCTATCAGTCTTGTTGATATGGTTCCAAACATGCTCTTGCCAATGGCACAAAAGCGTGCTATTATTGTAATTTTTTATTTGCAAGTTAGTTCAATTTTTTTACTTTGATTCAAGATTGAATAAAAAACTATTTTTTTCATTGTCTAGGAAACAAGACTCAAAGAAATTTCATATGCTTTTAGTGGGCAGTAAACATTGCCAATAAATCTTGAGGCATTGCCTCATAGAACCACACATGCTATAAATGGATATTAGATTGGTTTTTTTAGTGTGCTGTGATAAAGATTTTATGGTTTATAAGATTTAGATAAATAAAAATCAACATAGTAAATATTTTCTGCCTCATTAATTTCAAAAATTGCATCAGGTCTTGATATGTCTCTCAATTCTTCCCCCTCCTGTATTTGAGTCTCTCAATCTATTCATCTCATCTCAAGGGATATTGTACTTCGTTCAAAATCATCCAAGATGTGATGATCACCCTCCTTATAAAGAGTTCAACGAAGTCCATTTTCTTGTTTTATTATTTTAAATGCAAAGAATTTCATTTGCATCACTTGTTTACACATACATGATTTCAAATATTTTTTTCTAACACTTCCCTTAAATGTTATCAATTTATAGTAGAATTTAATGGGTTTGAAGAATCCTAGAGGGATTTTATCATTCAAATCCTTATCTTTGCTCATGATTTCTTACATCCATTATTTCCTTTTGAAGAAAATTTAGACCCAAATATTATGTATCAACTGTTTAGTTCAATTGATTTTCTTAATATCTGTTGGGCTATGAACACTGAACTCAGGTCAAGATTGTTAATGATAGAAGGCCTTTAATCCATAAAATTGTTGAATCCTTCTTGAGCAAGTTCTTCCCATCAGGTTATCCTAAAAGGTGATATTTTTTAGGCTAATGAGGTTTTTAATTTCAATATTGGAAGGAAAACTTGGCATGATCTATTAGCTAGGCTATTGTATTATGCTCTTATATTATGCATTTGATTTCTTATCTAGTGTTAATGAAGGATACCTAACCTATTCGCAATTCCGAGCATTGCAACATTTTTCAAGTGCTGCGTTGTCTGTGCTTTCAACTCAGGTACTTTATTTCTTTATTACTAATTTAATATGATCTTGATGTTCTTGTTTATCATAAACTTGAGGGATTAATTAAACCTGCCTAATCAAGCCAAGCAGTTGATAAAGCTAAGTAGTGCCCTAATTATTAAAATTAGGCTTAGCTATGCTTGCCTAGTTGCATAGGGTCAAATTAAGCTATTTAATGTCATTTACCTAGCCGTTATTAATTAACTTTAATTCAGGTTATTTAATTAATTTAAGTAATGAAGCAGAAATTAGATGATTCATATTAATCCCTAAAATAATAAAAAATTTATAACTAATGCCTGTAATTTTTTTGATGATTTATACAAAAAGGAAAAAATGTCCTTAATGGTGTGGTGAGACTTGTTATGTTTACTAACTTTTTTTTCTTTAATTAGCCATTATACTCAAGTCCAAAATCTTGTGAATATTGTCTCACCACTTTTCTTGGTTTCTCAATCACATTTATAGGCTTTAACTATTTTAGGTTCTCCCTTGAAGTCCAACCACCTCAACCCCTCATCTTGAGATATTTGACAATACTTGCAACTACAACAATTGAGTTGTGTACCTCAACCTCTGTAGCTTGTCCACCCATGAGAATATGGTCGCAAGGCGGTTACCATAAACTACGATCAAAGATGCATTTTATCCTCAACTGCACTGCACATACCCAAGAACTTCCTCTCCTCCATGAAAGCTATGAAATAGCTACTTTGAGAATTTGAAAAACTTAGCTAATGAGGTGATGATTGGTTGGCTCTTTTGTGGAGGTGTAAGATAGCTCAAGTTTCTGTAATAATACTCTCATGTATGCCTAATCTAAAACTCTCCATGCATGAAATTTCGTCTTCTAGTTAGAGTGTATAGTGCCTTTTCAAATATCAGTTGCATCTTCATTCCACCAAGGATCTGATTATACTTCTCTTGTTGCCTTTTTCTTAAAAATCAAATCAAGATGCATTCTTCATTGTCGCTCACTGTCATCTCAAAACTCTTGCACAATGTTCACCTACAAGCAAAGAACCTCTAACTTTCTTTAGTTGTTTCTTTGATCAGTAAAGTTGTGGAAAATATTGAATTAAACCCATTGAGAGGAAGGAAACGATGCAGTGGTGTCTAGGAACATGACTTGGCATCCAATCAAAGCACAACAGTCACACCACCCTTGCACTTTTGGGCTTCATCATTTAAATGAATGTCAGCCTTACAGGCTACGTGGAATAAGGCCCCAAAACATCACCTATAAGCCTCTTCCATTTATAACTTTGGGGCCCACAACTTAAATGAGGAAAGAAATATAAAAATAATTAATATTTAATAGTAATAATTCTAGTACAAGTAAGTTTTGCCACTTATTTTCGTACCAAGAGGACTATGCCCCATTGCTGGATGAGTCAACTATCAACTAATCTGCATTTGATACATATTTTAGGGTATATGACAATGATTGGTTCACCAAGTGTTACTTGCCATGTGTTCCAAAAAGTTAATTGATGGGGATGGGATGTAGATCGTGCAGAGTAGGGTGTCGCAACAGATAGTGGAGAAGAAATGCTCCAAGGATCTTTCACTCACCAAAGTGGAAGGGATACGAAGATGTTCTACTCACCAAAGTAGAACGGTAACGAGTGATAACCGAATCCCTCGGATAGTCGGCCACTAAGCTCCAACAAAAAGAGTTTTCACTCAATTTTCACATACAAAAGTCAAAAGTCCTTTCATTAGGGCAGAATATGTGTTTAAATAAGTATAATACTCGAAGGGATGTGTCCCTTGAGGAGAAAACTACCAAAAAATTGAAAAAAAGTCGGATTCGTTTAGTAGCCAAGCTGCCACGCCACAGACCATTGGCGCACCATAGTCCAACGTCGAGGTGCTATAGACCAACGCCAATGTGCTAGCTTCTCTATCCCAAATATTAAATGCCACAAAATGCAGTGCAAAGGAGTCAGACAGGCAGCGCCTAAGTGCCAGATTGACACCTATGCAATTTAACACATGAATTCACATATTTTTAACCATAATTCTTATACAACACTTAAACATGATCAAATACATCCACTACTACATAATAGAACACATGAAATATAAATTCATAATATATAAAGTCTAATAAAAATCCTCATAAGTTCAAGTTTTGGTTTGAGACATTATAATAGTTTCTTTCCTCCTTGGTTGAGCAACATCATTGACAGGTCAAAAGGTTTAATAAATCAGGAATTACAAAAGGAACACATAAAGACTTCTAAAATTTGATGGATAACCTTCATGTTATTGAAAATTATAGAAATGACTCTAGGTGAAAATCCATATATTGTCATAGACTTTTTAATCCAATTAAAATAATTCATAAAATGATTTAACTACAAAGAAATCCAAATAAAATATTAAAATCTTGAAAATTTCATGAAAGAAAAACATATATTGATATTTTGAACCCAATTTTATTAGTTTTAGGAGTATTTCATTGCAGTGAAAATAGGAGGATTCAAATAAAAATTAAACAAAAACATAAAGATACTTAGAAAATCCTTCAAAGGTCAAAATCTTGATACTTAATCTGTGGTTAAATGGTTTGATTAACATTCAATTTAGATTGATTTAGTTGTGTTGACAAAAAAATACACTGAAACTACATATTTTTGCTTAATCTAAATAACATACTAAGACATTGAGTAATCTCTAAAGGTGTTCAAGGAAACATAAATATAATGGATAGCCTTATTGTTTATAAATGATCCACCAGCTTCAATATTAATACCAACATGTTACTATTCACATCATGACATCCAAATGCATGCCAATTGATCTTGAGTCTTCAAATGATTTGAACATATGCCAAAGGTTGCAATAGACCCTTTCTTGTTTAAAAGTGTCATAATGCCAAATAAAAAATTTGAAAATGAAAAATTATTCATAATACCTCCTAAGAGTGCCCAAATTATAAAATACTCTAGAGAGATTTAATTACCAATATTTTTTTTAGAAATAGATTTTAAAACTATATAAGGCCTATACTAAGAAACCTTTAAAATGAAATTGATTGCCTTTAGGGTCCTTTGTCAAATCACATGATATCAACTCAGTTGATTAAGTAGGATAACCACAAAATTGGGCCTATCCTTGTTGATTCCTGGTTGATTTAGGGCCCTGGTTGAGACATCACCTTAATATATTCGTTAAGAGATAAGTACTTTGATATATGCAGTAACGAACTATTGTAACCTAAGGGAATAATATAGTGTTTATTGATATATGTATACCAACTCACCTATGTCCTAGCAAAATATGCATTGCATGAAAATAAGTGCTAACGTATCCGTTTATATTAGAATCTGTCTTCAATAGTAGCTTTAGCTCCCACCTCACGGTGTGATATGAACCTGCATTAATTTCTACTCCAAGAACTGATAAAACTATCAGTGTGCCTATGCTTTTACAGAACTCCTTTGTCGTAAGTTGTTATTATGTAGGCTATGGCCTCACACAAAATGACAAGTCTAAGGTTCTATTCCACAACCTTGGTGACAATTCTTTGTGCTTTTATACGAAATAATAAAACTAAGTTCCACCACCTTGGAGTGAAAGATGAATGCTTCTTTAAATTAGTCAAGGCTATGCTCGAACACTACCTTGCACCAGAAAGCTGCTACATACCTACTCAAGTTAAAACCCTAAATATATGACATGAATCAAGGTCCTCACAAACATCTTGTGGCCAAGGATCGATATTGTCAAAAGCCTAAGAGCTCATAAACACCTAACATGCTCTAATTAAATTTTGTTTCAGTAAGCTATTACAAGCCCACTCATGATATGTCCTTAAATACAAATTGGCAAGATTAAGGGTCTGATCGCTAGAGCTAATGCTCCAAACTATAAAAAATCTTTTGTGCCAGCTAAGTCTTGCTATACAAATATAACAAATTCAAAATTCTTTGGCCTTCAGTCTTGGAGAAGCTCCCTAGATCTTGTAACTCATGCTTGCTAATAAGGATGGCTTAATATCATTGCCAAGGAACGTTCTGTTGTAAGCTGTAAGTCATAATAGGCTCAATTACTAAGTGCTATTGGTCATATTTAGCTCCTCCCCAATGTAATTAATGACCATAGTTGCAACACAAAACTCTTTGATGTAAACCTATATTCTCACATCTAAAACTCCTTGATAACCAATGATAGGTAACGTGGTAAATGGTGTGATCTTATTAGGGATAATCACTTTTTTCCAACTTTTATTCTCAAAGACTCAAACACCTAACAGGTTCATGTAAATTCTTTTGTTAAGAGATCTATTTAATTGAGAGTGTTCTCTTTAATGAGAGGGATGATTAATTTATGAGGTTGCATTCATAAGAAGCTGCGAACCTCACCCTAGATCTAAATATATATTGATCAACCATTGCAAATCTACTTATATTTAAGTTCAATATATATAACATGAAAGGATTCGTGTCATTATTTTTTGACAAGTTTACACTGGCTGTCGACTACCTAACATAATCTTCCACTTTTCTCATCCAAGTCTTAGGACCGCGATAGTGTTTGAAGTTATTCCGAGTAAAATTTTTACTTAGTATTGACTACTGATTTTGAATTTTAAGATGAAAGATTGGAAGATAAATAATAAATTAAAATATTACTCTAGGATTAGATGATATATTTAAAGAATACTAATAAAAATATTTTTATGAGTAAGTTACAAGATCTTATGATTTGAGATATTCATGAGGAAGTTAATGTTGTGTGGGAAAAAATAGTAAGTGAGATTTTGAAAAAAAATGTGTTTGGAGAATCGAAAGGAAAAACACCTATTAATAAAAATTGTTGATGTTACAATCAAAATGTGCAAGGAAATATCAAAAATAAAAAAATAGTTTTAAAAAATTGGTTTAGATGTAAAAGTTCATAGAATTGAGAAAGATATAGAATAGTTTATAGTGATTCTAAGAAAATAATATGTGATGTAAATAATTCAACATTTAGTGATTTGTATAATAGATTGGATACTAAAGAGGGTGAAAGATATATGTATAAGTTAGCTAAGTAAATAGATAAGAGAAGTAAAGATTTAGTTTAAGTGAAGTGCATTAAGGATGAAGATAAAAAAAATATTTTTTTTAGAAGAAGATATTCAGTATAGGTGGATGGGATATTTTGATAAATTTTAAATGAAGGTTGTGAGTGTATGATTGGCTTTAGCGACTTTAGTACTTTAAATGTAAATAAAGTTTTTTATTTTTATCGTCATATTAGTAAAATCAAAGTTAAAGAGGCTTTAAAGAAAATAAAGAGTGGAGAAGCAGTATGACCTCAGAATATTTCAACAAAAGTATGAAAATACTTAGGAGATCAAGGATTTTCTTGACTTACTAATCTTTTTTATATTATTTTAACAACTATAAAGATGTTAGATGAGTGGAGAAAAAGTTTATTAGTTTTTATTTTTAAGACTAAAGGTGATGCACAAGAGTGTGCAAATTATAGAGGAATTAAGTTAATGTGCCATTCATTAAAATCATGGAGAGAGTAATTGAGCATAGGTTACGACTTGATATAAAAGTTTCTCAAAATCAGTTTGGTTTTATGCCAAGTAGGTGAATGAATGCTAAACATTTGTTGAGAGGTTTAATGAAGAAGTATAGAATGAGTAAGGAGGATCTATATATGATATTTGTTGATTTAGAAAAATCATATGATAAAGTTCCAAGAGATGTGCTTTGGAGAGTTCTACAAAAGGAAGGTGTTAATATTGCTTATATTCAAGTTATTAAGATATGTATACTGGAGCTGTCACTTGTGTTTAAATATAAGGAGATTGACCAAGTAATTTCCTATTTCAGTGGGATTACATTAAGGATCAGCTTTAAGTCCATATTTTTTTGTTTTAATTATGAATGTTCTGACTAGACATTTACAGGAGGATGTGCATTGGTGTATTTTTTTTGTTGATGATATTCTTCTTGTTGATAAGACTACAGAGGGAGTTTAAGAGAAATTTGAATTATGGAGGCTAATATTAGAGTCTAAAGGCTTTTATTTGAGTAGATCTAAAATTAAATACATGGAGTGTAATTTTAGTTGTAGAAGATTTGGTTGTGATAATGAGTGATTAAGTGATTAAAAATAGTGAATGTTTTAGATATCTTGAGTTTATTGCTCAAAGTGATGGTGAAATAGGTTGAGATATTATTAGTAGAATTCAAGTTGGATGGTTGAAATGGAGGAATGCATCGGCCTTGTTGTGTGATAGAAAAGTATTGCTTAAACTTAAGGGATAATTTTATAAGATGGTGGTGAGACCTGCAATGCTTTATGGCACAGAATGTTGGCCAGTAAAAGAGAAGCACAAAATTAAGTTAAGTGTTGCTGAGATGAGGATGCTCAGGTGGATGAGTAGCTTTAAACTTAGAGACAATACAAAATGAATATATACGTGAAAATGTTGGAGTAGTTCTAGTGGTAGATAAGATTAGAGAGAGTCACTTTAGATGGTTTGGTCACATAAAACGTCGTCCATTTCATGACCCAGTTAAGAAATTAGAAGTATTAGACTCGACTTATATTAAGAAAGGTAGAGGGAGACCTAAAAAAATTTAGTTAGGAAGTATAAAAAATGACCTTTATTACTAAATGAGAATTTGACACTTAATAGGATACAATGGAGAAGAATGATTCATGTAGCTGACCCGATGTAGTGGTGGGATAAAGGCTTCTTGTTGTTGTATATATAATGTAAAAAAATCTCAAATTTTCACCTATGAGGTAGCTTGATGGCTTTCTTGAGCGATCAACATTTTATGAACTCTTTTTAAAATGAAAAAGTAACAACAATTACATTTTAGTCATGTAGTTTTATCTTGATTTGTAGCATGCTTTTGGACTGACTACTTGTGTTGGTTGTTGCAGTCGCTACTATTTGCTGCAGGATTACGACCTACTCCAGCCCAAGCAACTGCTGTTAGTTGGGTAAGACATGAAATATAATTGATATAAAAGATGTAAGAATTGTTTGCATATTGAGTATTATGACATAACTTCAAATGTTATTGTTGACAGATTTTGAAGGATGGGATGCAACATGCTGGAAAACTCATATGTAGTAGCATGGGAGCAAGAATGGATTCCGAACCAAAGAGCTGGAGAATACTGGGTATTCATCTAGTTTCCTTTTATTTTAATCTGAACTTTCATCAAATTACCACTTATTTTAAAATCCAACTCTATTTTTAGAATACATTATGAATATTGCAGCATTATAAATTATATACAATGATTTTTACAGCTGATGTGCTTTATGACCTTGGAACTGGCTTGGAAATTCTTTCTCCATTATGCCCCCAACTTTTCCTTGAGTTCGCTGGTTTGGGTAATTTTGCAAAGGTCTAATACAATCTTCATGGATAATTTAAGCATCTGCCATTTTATTTTTATTATGGGACATCCAACCTCTTTTTATGCAGATGCATATTGTGTCCATATGCCTTTTGCTTTATTTAGATGGGGTCATCATACTTTAATTCCATATGTATTGTATTGTGCATATAGCCTCCATATGATCGAACATGTACTTAACCCCCATATGCTTTTGCTTAACTTGTAATTGTTATCATTTCCATCCGACTTGATGGAATGAGTCGATTTCCCACCCAAAATCTTGTGTTGAAAATGCATCTATTTTTTTCTAATGCAACTATTTTCTACCGAAAGTACCTTTATTGGTAGTTTTAAATTTTCCAAAACCAAAACCTCTCATATGCTCCCACATAACCTGTGTACAAAGGTTATCTATAATTAAATGAAGGGAACTTGATAAGCTGAGGACTGGACTACATGCGAAGCAAATCCTCTTACATCTCTCATGTTTTCTTTGTTACTAAAGCCATGTCAATAATTCCTTAACGTTACTAGTTGATGAAGTTTGTGATTTAAGGTACAAATCAAAATGACACTTCTGTGGAAGAATGATTTTTCTCAGATTTATTGAAAGTAAAATGAAGGCTTTACCATACATGCTGCATAATAAACTTCAACAACAAATGTACAGGGCGGTTAGATACGGTGCTAGAAATGCAAATGGGTTGTTGTAATTAATGCAGCATGGATTTATAATGTTATTTGTGAGGATTATGTGGATAAGATAGTTTGGGATTCTTGAAGCTAACAATTATGTTGGGTTGCATGATTTTATTATTTTTTATGCTTATTTCAACTATACACTAAAGTTGTGGTAGGATGAAGTTGAAGTAGTAAGCATGTAAAATTTGAATATGTTTTGTGTATTGTACTATATTTTTAGTTGTATTAATGCAACTTTTTTAGTTTTTTTGCAAACCACATGATATTAAAATATCATAATGCTCAATTTTTACTCGTCAAAGTAGTAATCATATATAATTGTCCTTAATGATGACACATGAAATCAAATGAGTAATTGTTAGGTACACCCGTGATAATCCTACTCCTGTAACAAATTAAAGTAATCATAGCCATGGGATTGTAACAACCCTCTTCTCAGCTGTCCGTGTGTAACAACTCCCCTCTATATATTTGTACTCATACCACTAGTGACCGTAGTGAATTAAATACAGTTTACCTTACTACTACTTTCATTATGTAGCTTCTGTAGTTTTTGCTGCTAATTTACTTCTTTAACAGTAACTGATAACATCATATGGGTGTAGCCACAGGATAGTTTTCAAAAAAAGTAATATCCAAAGCTACAGTAAGTTGTATACATCTCAAATATTCCTAGGTAGTGCTTATGTTGGAACAATTATTGACATTCCTTCTTGAGGCAATCCTTCTAGCAGCACCTCTACTAATGGTTCCTCATCCTACATCTCCTCCAGCGACTTATCTAATAGTTTTCCATCCAACATTTCTCCTGATGACACAACTTCCAACTTGGCCCCTTCTTGAATGATCCTAACTGCAACTCTTCTAACAGGTTCTAGTCCAATAACAATCTTCCAATCTTATCTAGTTTTACCTCTTCTTGAAGTAACAGTTCTCCCTCTAGCACTAATTTTAACAACTCTCCCTTCATCACTAATTCTAGCAACAACTCTCCCTTAGCGTTACTCTCAAAACAACTCCTTTTTCAACAACAAATCTCTCTCAGGTACTACTAGAAATACTGGCTTCTCGTCCAATGATAAATCTGCCTTTAACGTTACTCCCAAAAATAGTGATCTTTCTTGACTCTATTGCTCGCTTCATTTTGCACTATGCACATTATATTTTACAATAATTAGGTACTTAATGATGAATGAAAAAAGTATAACCACGCAAAGAAGATCAATATGAACTACGAACATTGCTTTACTTTAAAATCCTTTAGTTTAGATGTAGATGCTTCTTATCTGTCCTTGAATTATATTTTGTCTCAAAGCAGTTGATACAAGTGATTGTGCCTCTGCTTCTCGACACTAATCTATTGCTTTTTTACTTCATCTACATCAATCTTCTTGTGTTTCTTTGAACTTCTAGGTTTTTCTTTCAATATGAGTGGAAGACTTCTTTCAATCTTATTCTTAACTGAATTATATGTGGCAGATATTGTCTAGATAGTTCCAATGTGGATTGGCATGTAAATAAACTTATTCTAATAATATTTATGAACTTATTACTTAGACTTTTGTTCATGTAAATTGATTTTGTCTGACAACGTTTGCATGATATTCCAGCAAGTCCTACATTCAGTAAGTAAAAGTGTCTGTACTCAGGTTCACAATGGAAATTTTATTCACACATTCTACTTCAAAGGAGCCCCATACCGTCTTGGAAAGCAATTCCCTGCATCCTTCTTATCCCTCTCTAACTTCATTTATGGTCAATTTCTCCATGGAACTCTTAATGGCTTTTTTTACTGGAATTCTGTCATTTGTATCTTTGTTATCCACTCAAACATTTTAATTATTAGTTTATTTCTGGCGTGTAAGATTATCTTATTCTAGGACTCATTTAAATCGTTCGCAAGTGTGTCACACTTGATAGTATAACCAAAATATGATATAGACCAACATAATGATGAAATCTACTTGATACTCACCACTAGTATTCTTTTTCCTACCCATTATTTTTTGAAATTTCATTATTTATTTATTTATTTTTCAACTCATTAAACTCCCTCTTACTGCATGTATAAGCTGCATTCCATAGCAATTTTTTAATGACTGACCTCCATGTTTTTGTTTAATGTTCTTTTATGGATCTTGAATGCAAAATATGTGCTTTACATTGAACATTACAATCTCAAAGCAACCCTTTCTGCTTGTTCTGTCAGATATGAATGCCATATCTTATATCCCATATGCTATACTTTTATCCTAGTTCATTCAAATACTATAACCATGACTCTTTACGTTCAAACTATAAAAATTATAACAATGGAAAAATATTTTCATTCCTATCTCTACCACACACTTGAAAATTTTTCCTAAACACACCCATCAAAAGTCAACCGTCCAACTCAACTATATGCCTACACTTATCAAGAAATCCTTCTTTTTGTGATACCACCTTGAAGTAACATCTCTTAAATAGATTGTCCCTATACTTATGGTGAATTTGAGAAGTGGTTATTATACAGCCTATGAAAGTGGTGTTCTCCCTTTTAATATTTTGATTTGAAAGCTAGATTTTCTTTGGGTTGGAGATGCATGTATTCTCAAACTACAATGCTCTTGCATTTAGCTATGATCATACCATTCTTATTATTGATGTAGCTGAAGTCATATCCCTCCCTCACACTCCACACCACTAGAATTGTGCTAAAAAGCTAGGTACTGTGAACCTTAAGCCCATATCTTAATGTAAATATTTCATTGTTATTCTATAATTTATCATTAGACTTATCCTTCTCATTCATAGAATCACTGTGAATAAGAAACTTACCATGATTAAAATACTATTTTTTAGGACTTTATATTTTCTATTATTGTGGTTCTTTGAAGTAATTCCAAATCTATTCCCGCAACACCTCCCATCTATCTTTCAATTGGGTTTATGATCAAATTGGTCTCTCAATTATTTATGAATGATCAATTTAGTCCCAGGCTAACTAAAATGACTAATTTTGTTCCTTGATTATTTTGTAAGGGACCAATATAATTCTACTATCCAAACTAACACTTTGGGGTGTTAAAAGTAGGGGCTTGTTAGAATTTTAATTTTTTTTAGAATTATAAAACTTCTCTTTTTTATTAAATTTTATTTCTTGTATACAACAGGTACAATCATATCTAAAGAGATTAGATTACTATCATGAAATTTTTTGAGCAAATTAATTTTTTGGTATAAATTTAATGTATTTTGTAATTAAATTAATGTCATTGTATTGAAAGAGTTTAAATTTTTTTATTTTAATGTTGTAAATGTAGAATTATTATATTGATTTATTAAAAATATTATAATTGGACTTAGTTCATTAGAATTATTTCAACAAGTATAATCATATAAATTTTTTAATATAATTATATCTTACCATAAATTATTTTCAAGTATTTAATCATATCTATTAATTTAGGAGATGAAGAATATATTAATATATATTCTAAGGCATATATTTAATTAACTTGAATAAAAATTCTCTTTAAAATTTCAAAATCATAAGTGCAAATTAATTTTGTTATCCTTTCTTGTTATAAAATATTTTGGTTTAAAATTCAAAATCCTTCTTACAAAATATATTTAATTAACATAAAAAACTTCATTTTGAGAATAATAACATGCTCAAGAAAGTCAGTATGGCCATTATAAAGCACTATTTATTTAGTCATCACCATTGATCTAATACTTCGGCATAATTTCTCAACACATTTAAAACCTTTCTCCTTACCCTCTAATATTCTAGTCATCACTATTGATCTAATACTTTCAAGCATGGAAATAATAGATAACTCTCTTACATCAATAATAAAAGCATTAAAGCACTCACACATATTGTTTAATAAAGTGTCATATTTTAGGTCAAAACTAAAATGAGATCTAGTTCAATCACTGGGGCTTTCGTTCAACCAACTAAATGCTGTAACATTTAACTTCTTTAACTCCTCCATACTATTTGCAAATTTAATAACTGTAGTTGCCTTTGTTGCTGCCATAATGCTTTTTTCAGAGCTATTTCTATAAATTCAGCAAGCTTAAAATTTTGATGTAAATGCTTAACATAAAATCTATTAGTGACATTTGGTAGCACATGTTCAAAGCAGGAATCAATCCTTTTTGCTTATCTGGCATGAAAGTGAAGTTTTTTTGATTTTCAAATATCTCGAAGTCCATTCCAAGCAAATATAAAAATTACTCCCAACTACTTTTATTTTGTACCTCTACCCATGCAATTGAAAATATGTTATTGTTACCTTTAAGTGTAATAACTGTTAGAAGTTGACCCTCCTTGCTTCCCCCTTAAGAAACAACCATCAACACCAATTTTGGGCCCGCATCTGACTCGAAAACCCTTCTTACAAGTAGCAAAACAAATATAAAATCTTGATATTGCTTTTTGACCATGCAAATTCGAAACTTGACTTATATGTACCTAGATAGTGGATCTCAAATTGGTATTTGCAATTTCCAAACAATAGTCCCAAATTTTATTAAATTGATCGTTTTTCTTCATATGAACTAGTATACGAGCTTTTTTCAAAGCCTTTTTAGCTTGTACTGTGGAGACATGTAGCTTCAAATCATCAATTATTTCCATTTTAAAAACATTACATTTAATTTATGGATTGATTGTAATCTTACTCACACATCTCTTTGCAATTATTGTTGAAGTCAAAGTTTTATAGTGGTAATTTCACGTACATGTGTGCTCTTGAAACGATCTAATCTGCCATGCATTACTCCCTACATGCATTGGGATATATATAACAAATGAGTAAGTTGGTCTTATACATATTCTACTTCTTTTTTTATCCTTTTTGACAAATGTAATTGTTTTCCCTGTATGAATTGATATATGTGTAGCTTCTTTAAACTCTTCCTTGTTACAAAATAACATGCCAACTTCAAATTTAATCCTATCAAGATCAACTGTGGATTAAAAGTTGGCCATTTATCAATATTATCTTCATCACTAGCATTAACCCTTTCATCATCCTCAGAGTTTATGTAATTGATATCACAATCTCTTCCCTTTATAAATTTATATGAATAGTAATCATCATAGTTATTAGACAGCTTTCTTTTATCAGAAGTACCAACAAACTCAATAGAATGATTAATATTTTCTTCAAACGAAGCATTATCATCTTGTATATCATAATCCCTACAATAAAATTCTTCACAATCATTAAATGAATAATTCTTATTATCGTTTCCTTCATCACCAAAAGTATTATTTCATTCTTTGTTTCCATGATTGCTGTTTCTATTTAACACATCAATGGTTCCACTCAAACTACAGCATAATTGTGAAAATCTATCTCAATGAAAAAATTATAAAACATACTTTAATGTGGATGATAAAATCTCATGATAAACTACTCCTCCATTAGCCACATTTCTTTGATTTAATTATGTTATGAATTATACAAAATATTGAAGAAAATTAAAAGCAAATGAACAATAAGAAAGTAAATGCATTGCTGTGCAAATCACTTATCATCCACTCATACTTTCTTGTGCAACATGTTAGCCTTTAGCTTGCTCATCTTCAACCCGATCCATGCCATCCTCACGTGAAACTCTTGCACGTGAGACATCCTCGCATGAAAATCCTGCACGTAAGACATTCTTGTTTGAAACTTCTGTGGGCTGGATTCTAGTACGACAGTTCTACACGCAACAAACCTACGGGCGACAACCTTACATGCAACACTCTTGTGCGTATGCTCTTTGAACCTTCCAGCGCTATGGTTGCCTCTCCAGCACACGAGAGATACGAACTCGACTCCAATGTGAGCGCGCGTGCCTTCGGCCGCTTCATCCTCTCCAACCCTAGCATGTGAGCCCTCCACAATAATGCCTTTGTGCGAATCCAAAACCATTGTTCGTTTCACTCGCATGGAGTACATCATCTCCCTATAACTCATGTGTGAATGAAAATGAAAGTAGGGTTACTTGATTATATTTTGTTTCTTTTAATTTCGATATTGCCCTACTATGTTCGTTACATCTCTACTTTTTTCCATTAAAATCTAAATAGCAGGACCGAATTGGTCCTTTATTAAATAGTCAAGGGACCAAATTGATTTTTTTAGTTAATATAGGACTAAATTGATTCTTGATGAATAGTTAGGGAACTAGTTTGATCTTAAACCCCCCTTCAACTCTAGTTCCATGTGTTATTGCTTCATCACATGCCTTATAAAAATTCTAATTATCATAATACTTAGCACTTTGAATCAGTGGCTGAATTTGGTTGATATTCAAATGTACTAGTTTCATTTAACAATACATCATCAACAACTTGCATGCTTCCAACATCATTAGGTGAATTTCATGTTAATCTTAGAATAGCAAATTCAGGTTCTAGTTTGTTACTAATACTCTCTTCTTGCATTAGTCCATCAACATTAACTCTGTATATTAAGGCCTTCCCTATTTTGTCAATGCACCTAACCGTCACCAATGTATGTGAGAACTCCCTCCCCCAACCACCAAATAAAAAAAAAAAAGAAACCGATGCATAATAATGGCTTCTCGTAAAGTTATTATGCTTTCAACATTGCTATCAAATTAAGATATAAATAACTCATCATGCTGATATGCTATCTCGGTAAAACTCATTTTTTTTTATAAATATTGACAACATAGTAAGTTTAAATAAACATATAAATTATAATCGATTTAGAAAGAGAGCAAGAAAGCACAATTAAATATTGATATGCTCTCTTTATAAAACTCATTTTTTATAAATATTGACAATATTGTAAGTTTAAATAAACATATAAATTATAATCGAGTTAGAAAGAGAGCAAGAAAGCACAATTAAGTGCAAAACAACTTACAACATTATTAAACACAGGATAAAATACTTTGAATGGAGTTGATGAGAATCTCTTTGTGGGGTCTTAATATGGAGGATATGGCTAGAATTTATTTTTTATGGAGTGAAAAAAGGCTTGGTGAGTACTTGAGAGGGATTGGATGTGGCAAAGGTGAGGAGGGAAGGGCAAAATGTGAGGTGGTTGATAATGGGGCCTTGTGGGGAAATTATTTGTGAGCTTTGAGATAGTGAAAGGGAACAACAAAGGCTTGTGTGGAGTGTATTGCATTTGTGCAGAGGTGAGAAGGTGGTGGAGAGGTTGTGAGGTGAGAAAGGGTGTGTGATTGAATTGATTTATGGTGCCTATGGAGGGGTGAAATTCGAGAATACCTCCAATGGGTGTTTAGCTTGCAATGGAGGGACCAATGACTTATGAATGCCTCTAGAGATATAGGAAAATGTGTGAGGGTGGTAGTGGTGTGGAGATAGGGTTTGGAGGGTTAAGGGAATGCCAAAATCGAGAACTCGAAGGAATTGGTGGGGAATTGGACAATGTGAACCCGAGTTCCTTGTTAAGGGTTTGAGGATGGATGCGGGATTGAATTGGGAGGGTTGAGAGCTGTTGGAGAGATGAAATAAGGACAAATAATCAAAATTAAAAAATTGCTCTTCACTAAAAGAATAAATTGATTGTAGGCCACCAAACTTCTAACTTCAAATTTTAGCCACCAAGCAAGGATTCAAAAAGATGAAATTCTCTTGAATTAATTTCACTAAAGGTTATTCTTCTAATATTTTTTCAACCTTTATATTATTACACACAATTTAAAATTCAAAAAAAAAAAGAGAGGGAGGATTGGCTACGGTTCCATGGATGGTGGAGAAGGTGGCGCCTTGGAGACTATAATTTGCTTTCTTGAATGGTGTTGTTGGTCTTTCTTGCATGTGTTTTGACTACATATGGATGTGCATTTGCATGGGATTTGATTTATCTATGTGCTTCCTTGACTTGGAAAAATTCTTGCTATGCAATTTTGTTTGTATTGGTTGGCCTTATTGGGGAGTTTTGGCTGTCTATCATTTTGCATGGTTCGTTACATTTATCTCATTATTTATATACTACTAAAGTTCACATTCTTCCTTGACTAATGAGTTTTAATATCTTAAATATAGAAACCACAAGAAGAAAAATTCAAATTGCAACATATTACAACAATGGTTCACACCCAATAGCTACACATATTAAAATGAATAGGATAATAAAATTATTAACTGTTGATTTGATGCATCTGGAACAAACCATTAAAACAACATTCAAGCATAAAAGAACTAATAACAATATCAAAATCAATGGGATCAAACAATTGGAGGTAAACCCTAGGATTGAAGGGAATATCAAATCCTAGAAACACTTAGTTGTGGGAAATACTAAGGTAGCCTGATAATTAATGACCATGAGTGGATTGCTTGAGGCCTGAGGGCGTTAGAATTGCCACATTACAATGTTGAGATGAGGAGAATATCTATGCCTATCATTGGAGACCCTAATATAGTGAGAATTTCATCATTATTGTTTACTAGAGGAAGGGAAAGTGGATTGCATTCAAAGAAGTGCAGCATAGTGGAGGTTATTTTTGTAAGGGTAATGATGTCTTTTCCACTCCTATTAAATTGAATGCTAATGGTAGTAGCCACATTTTAGTGAGAAGCATTGATTAAGCACAAATTGTTAAACATCATGGGAGTCAAGTGCACATTGAGTCATAGTGATGGGTAAAATGTAATTATCCTAGTTAGATTAATGATTCGTAAATTTATTTTCAAACAAATTAGTATCTTGCACTTAAATGGATAATCTGTGTGCAGGGAATGGCTGTTGTTGCCGCAAGGGCTACGAGGTTGCCAATATATTCTTCTTTTGCCAAAGAGGGCAATCTGAGCGATTTATTTGCCAAAGGGGAAGCTATCTCGACGCTTTTCAATGTTGTTGGGATTGGTGCCGGGATTCAATTAGCATCCACAGTTTGTTCAACAATGCAAGGCAAGGTAGGCCTTTGTTATTATGTTCTTTTATCAAACGAGAGTTTGCATGTAATCACTGGCTGATTAATACCACTATATGTTTTGTGAAACATGCTAAAATGGGCTATCATTTTAACATCAAAGGTATATATAAATTGAATTCTATTACTCGTCCTTGTTTCTTCTCATCTGCCCCTGTAGAACCTTCGATCTGTTCATCTTCACAATTAATGTATTTTTGTGTAAAATCTGGTTATCTTATAAAAAAAATGTTTCGTTGCAATTTCTTTTCTTGGTGAAGAAATTGGTTTCATGATGATCTTGATTATTATAATTTTCTTTTTGTGTAACTTTTTTTCTTGAGAATCTGTTTAGGTGTAGTTTCTTCTTGCAGTGCTTATTAGCTATGTTATAAATGCTGCCTCGAAGAGCCTTTGTACATTCCTTCATCGATGTATCAGGATTCCATGAGTAAGATGTCTATTATATCATGACATTATAGACAATCTGCCAAACCCAACATCTAATCAAGAAAATTGGTGACACTGGAAAGGCCCTAACAGCTTGTCCCAACCAGTTAGTAAGCATCAACACCTACATCTCCCATCCACTTCAAAATGGTTTCTCTTGGGCTAAAAAGAAAACTTGCATTACAAATGCTTTCTGACTGGTTTTATCTTTGTTAATTTAGCTGAGTGCTCACTTAAGAGAGTATGTGATTCATCTTTATGGTGATTGTGCCCCTTTTGGTTTGGTGAGTAAGTTCCAAATTTTCTTTGGTATTTATCCTATTCCCAATAAAATCTCTTCCATTCTCTTTCTTCTTTACTTATGATCTTTCAAAAATACCAGAGAAGGCAAGCAGATTGTACTTTAAGATCTAGCGGTATGGTGAAGTCTTAAACAGTGTTTGGATGTAATTTTTACGCATTTGGAACCACTTTCAAGAATATGGAAGATGTAACATTTTCTCGATTGGAGATGGTAAGGTCTTACTCATTTTGGCCTGCAAATTGGTTGGCTGTTTTTTTTTTTTTGACTATAATGATACAATCACCACTTAAATGGGCTAAATTGAATTTACTAGCATGAAATTGGTTCAAGCTCATTTTTATTCATTTAAAGAACCTACCCAGCTAATATGCATACATCAATACATTAAATGTGCATTCATACATTCATCACACACACACGCGAGCGCGTATGTGTACAACCTATTTCTTGATTGAAACAAGATTAGATGGATTCATGAATTTAAATGCTTATTTAATTTATTATATTTTTTATATTATGATTGAAGTTTTTGGACAATTTTGTATTAAATTTCAATTAGATGAATATTTAATTTGAATTTAGATTATATGATATGTTTAGTTTTAAATTTAATTATAAATATGCTTTCTTTAAATTAGATAGTGATATTATTTTTTATTATTACGAATTAAACTGGACTATTTTATTGATTAAATTGAATTATTATAAACACTATGTCACTTTTAATTAAGACTTTTGATCGCTTGTGACACCCAAAATTTTGAAATTTTCACATGAATTTTTTTTAAATTATACCCCATTTTTTGCCTACTTTGAAAATGATCAAATCTATTTTTATAAAATTTTATATTTTATTTTGATCAATTTGATATATATATATATATATATATATATATATATATATTAATATATAATATTAATTATCAATTAAGTAATTAATTACATAACTAATAGAATATTCCTAAAATCTGCATTTTTATTCACATCTAAATATCCTTAATTCTTATCTCCTACCCTCCTTGCCATTGTGCTGCGCAATATAAAAAAAAAAAAAAAATGAGGGGTTCGTGGTTTGGAAATAGAGAAGGAAAATGAGAGGAAGAAAGAAAAAGATGAAGGAATAAAAAGAAGAAGGATGAAGAAGAAAGGAAGAAAGGAAGAGGCAGAAGAGGAGGAGAAAAAGCGGAGAAAAAGAAAAAAAAGAAGAAAAATAGGAGTCCAAGTAAGAAATCCAAATTTCATTTTTCTCAAATTGAGGTTGAATTTGGGTAGTTTAGCATTGAGAGTTATATAAAGGAAGACTTATTTTTATTTTGAGATTTTATTCAATTAATTAAATTAAAAATTACAAATATAGTTTTAAAAAAAAATTTTATTATTTTAGATTGTTACCAAAAAAATTACGAGATGATTGATTCGAGGAGGCTGACCACTAGTTAGATAAGATATGCAACTTCAAATTTAGGAAGTAAATGTTCTTAATTCTTTTTGCATGTGCATCAAAAGATAAATTATATTTATGGGTGAATTGCATTAAATTTTTTTCATATTGCTAGATGCAACTACATGTTACTATCCATGTTTAAACAATCACATATAAATTTTGATAATGTGAGCTTATAATTAAATGTATTATGATTTTATAAATATTTTGCAATTGATGACATTTTAAAAAGAATGCATTTGACATATGTAATTTACTTATTCTATATACATTTGACCAACCTATTTTAAAAATATTTATTTAAATATTTAATGATGAAAATATACTGAGCTTAAGAAATTTCATATTATGAAAAGATAGGTTGACAATACAATGATTTATTTATGATACTTATACAAGTGGGGAAAAAAGGTTCCTAATGGGGCAAAAGGGTCCCAAATAGGGCAAAAGTGTTCCATAGAGGCAAAATTGTCCTTAATGTGGTTCAATAACAACAATGCCGGATTTCACATGGATTCTATTAAACTTTATGATATATGCTGTGTTGTGGGTCTACAACTCACTACCATATGACAACCAATAAACCTAGATAAAGGTACAAGATACATTCTTAGGTTGAAGTGAAGGAAAAATAATGTGATGGCATAATAAAATGAATATTTTGAAACAATTAAATTAATATATAAGCATGTATATCTTTGACTACAAAATTCATTGAGAAAATTTATATTTGATATTTCTTATATGATTCTTTCATGCGGGCAAATTAATATTAAACCTTATGCCACCAAAGCTTAATGTTTAAAGTTATGATATGTGTTTATTCAATCATGATTAGCATACATATTGCGTACAATCTTGCATATTTGTTTTTTATATTAAAGTTATTTATCATCTGAGTCTCATGACTCACCAAATTACTATAATTATTTTAACAAAAAAAGGAAAAGAAAAAGTTGAGATTGAGTAAGAATCAAATTATATTTTATTATTATATTTGATGGATAGTAAGTGAAATTAAGCAAGCAGCAACAAATGTGCTTGGAGAATCAAAAGGAAAAGTTTCTTTCAGTAAAAATAATTGGTGTTGAAATCAAAATGTGTAAGAAAAGATAAAAAATAAGAAGTTTTGTTATAAAACTTGGTTTATATATAATAATTCAGAGAAATAGGAAAGATATAAAGTGAACTGCAGAGATTCTAAGAAAGTATGTGATACAAAAAATTTAGCTTTTAGTGATTTATATAATAGATTTAATATCAAAGAAGGTGAAAGATGTATGCATAAGTTAGCCAAGCAAAGAGATATGAGATGTAAAGATCTAGTTCAAGTGAGATGTATTAATGATGAAAATTATAAAGTGCTTTTCTTAGAAAAAGATATTGAACATAGTGGATTAGTTATTTTGACAAAATTTTCAAAGAAAGGTTTGAGAATACGATTGATTTTAGCAACCTTAGTATCCTAAACAAAAATAGAGAATTTTATTTTTATCGTCATATTAGTAAATTTGAAGTTGGAGAAGTTTTAAAGAAAATGAAGTGTGGAAAAATAATATGACTTGATGATATTCCGATCAAAGTGTGAAAATGTTTAAGAGATCAAGGAATTTCTTTATTATTATATTTGATGGATAGCAAGTGAAATTAAGCAAATATCAAAAAATGTTCTTGGAGAATCAAAAGGAAAAGATTCTTTCAGTAAAATAGTTGATGTTGAAATCAAAATGTGTAAGAAAAGATAAAAAATAAGAAGCTTTGTTATAAAACTTGGTTTAGATGTAATAATTCAGAGAATTGAAAAGATATAAAGTGAACTGCAGAGATTCTAAGAAAGTAATATGTGATACAAAAAATTTAGCTTTTAGTGATTTATATAATAGATTTAATATCAAAGAAGGTGATAGATGTATGCATAAGTTAGCCAAGCAAAGAGAAAGATGTAGTTCAAGTGAGATGTATTAATGATGAAAATTATAAAGTGTTTTTTTTAGAAAAGGATATTGAACATAGTTGATTAGTTATTTTGACAAACTTTTCAATGAAAGGTTTGAGAATACGATTAATTTTAGCAACCTTAGTTTTCTAAACAAAAATAGAGAATTTTATTTTTATCGTCATTAGTAAATTTGAAGTTGGAGAAACTTTAAAGAAAATGAAGTGTGAAAAAACAATGACTTGATATTCCGATCGAAGTATGAAAATGTTTAAGAGATCAAAACATTTCTTTAATGTTATTTTAAAGACTAAAAATATTCAGATGAGTGGAGAAAGAATTTGTTGATTTTTATATTTAAGAATAAAGGTGATGCACAAGTGTGTGCAAATAAGTTAATTTGTCATACATAAAATTATGGTAGAGAGTAATTGAGCATAGGTTATGATGTAGTGAGTTTCTCAAAATCAGTTAGGTTTCATGCCAGGTAAATCTACTATGGATGCTATACATTTGTTGAAAAGTTTGATGGAGAAATATAGAGAAAGTAAGGTGGATCTACATATGATATTTGTTGATTTAGAGAAAGCTTATGATAAAGTTTTGGCAGAAGTTCTTTAGAGAGTTCTATAAAAGAAATGAGTTAATATTGGTTATATTCAAGTCATTAAGGATATGTATACTAGAGCTATTACTTGTGTCTAAACACAAGGAGGATTGACTAAATATTTTCTTATTTCAGTTGGATTACATTAAGGATTGGCTTTATGCCCATATCTTTTTTATTTTAGTTATGGATCTTACTAGGCATTTACAGGAGGATGCACCTTATGCTATGCGATAAACATTCAACCTTATAAGTACTTATTTTAATTTATAATTGTGTGATTTGTGACAGTGATCAAATCATTAAAAAAAGTGAATGTTTCATATATCTCAAGTCTATTGTTCAAAATGATGGTGAAATAGATAGGGATGTTTTTATTAGAATTCAAGTTGGATGGTTGAAGTGGATGAATACATCGACTTTGTGTGATGAAAAATCACTTAGATTTAAGGAAAATTTTATAAGATGGTAGTAAGATAATGATTTATGGTGTAGAATGTTAGTAAAAGCAAAATAAGTTAAGTGTTGCAGAGATGAGGATGCTCAGGTGGATGAGTGGCTTTACCTTTGGAGATAAAATGCGAAAAGAATATGTTCTTGAAAATGTTGAAGTGGCTCCAGTGGCAGATAAGATTAAAGAGAGTCGCCTTAGATGGTTTGGTCACATAAAAGCGTCGGCGATGACGATGGAGAGTAGATGTATTAGATTTTAGATCTAAGAAAGGTAGATGTAGACCTAAAAAGACTTAGGTGTGTAAAAAAATGACTATAGTTTATTAGAATTAAATGATAATTTGACATTTGATAGGACACAATGGAGAAGGATTCATATAGCCGGCCCCACACTGGGATAAAGGTTTGTTGTTTGATGGATAGTTAAAGTAAGATATGAACAATACTTACATATGTATTAAATGAAATTTAATGTTTTGTATGCGAATCATAAAGTTATAGATGTTCTATAGATATATGCAATGTTTTAAAATTGATTGGGGTTCAAAGTTATAGAGAAGTGAATATAGGCGTCGATTTTCTTAAAAGCTGCCTTCATATGAACAATTGGATTGAGCAAATATGGAATGATAGTTCCAATTTTATTAAACCAGTTGGTTTAATTTAATTATTTATATATTAAACTTAAGAAAATATATTATTTAAATTTTTTTATAAGAAATTTTATAAATTTTAATACTATTTTTATTTTTATAATGAGCTTGAATTAAATTAAGCATAATATGTCCACCAAACTATCACCCAAATATATTATAAGCTCATGCTTTGGAGTTCTACTTCTCAATATAAATAGTGCAACACTAAGTCCTCCTTTCGATGTGGGACTAAAAAATTAAATATGATGAAACTTATTAAGTTGAGTTTCTTTAGGATTGAGAAATTTGGATTATAGGATGTGGATTTTAGTAATATCAAATAAATATTGAGATGTAAGAATAGAAGAATAATATTTTAATCTCTAACTTTATATTATTATATTTAAAAATATATATATATTTTTTTAAGAATATAAAATTTCTAATAATATTTTGTAAATATCTTACATATTATATTTTTTAAATTATTTTTAATATTATAATCTTATATTTCTATATTTTAAATTATTTTTATGCTCATAAATTTATATTATCAAAATTTTTAAATTTTAATATATTTTAAAATACATATACTTAGATTTATAATAATATATTTTTTTAAACATTTGATATATTATAATTTTATTTTAGCTATATTTTACAAGGTTTTTAAAATACTATTTTATATTGTATGTTTTTTATTTTTTATAAAATACATTTTATTGAAAAGTTGTAGAGTGGTAGATAGATTAGGAGAGTGTTTAGATGGTTTGGCACATATTTACAATGATTGAGAGTAGATTTAGATTTGTTTATGTTAAAGATGTAGGCCAAAAGACTTGGTAAGATGTATAAAAATGATCTTAGCATACTTGATTTTAAATTAGAATTTGAATAATAGGACACAATGGAGTAAGGATTCTGTATTTTAGTGGGATTAAGGCTTGTTGTTGTTGTATAAAATACATTTTTATTATAAATAATACTTATATTTATAAATTTATAATATAATTTTTTTTAAATTTTAAATATATTTAATATACACATATATTTATATCTTTTTGAAATTTATATCAATCTTTAAATTTATAATTATTAAAAATATTGTTTATGTACTTGTTCTATTTATTTTTTGTTACATATTTATATTATTTCATCATTTAATGAGATCAATATTTAATAATTTTAATATTTATTATATCATTCGATTCGATCTCGGTCGAATTATTGAATCTTTGAACCTCACCTTTCGGTTCAATATCTTGTCTACTTTTTACAACCTTGGATATATGAAAGAAATATATGGATTGCTTTTGCTGGTTTAAATTTTATTGAATCTGTATAGATGTAATTAGATGTTACATGTTATTTCAGGTGCATTCGGGTGATTGAGTTTATCACTCACTTCTGATGAGGAGGATATTAGAATGGGTGTTGGATGTGAATTTGGAAAATCTGTATTTACACCGTTAGTCTATATGTTTGGAAGGATGCCATACATCACTTTCTCACTAGAAAGGGAAACTCAATCTTATCCTCATCACATATCCTAAGGTGAATATATCTCTCTCTTTACGACAATTAGGAAACCCAAGCTCTTCTCCTTATGCTTCTGTTACATGAGCAAGTTTTCTCTCTCTCACTCAAATTCTTTGTCACAATTCTCTCACAATCAAAGGGAGTAAATCAATTAAAACTCAAGAGAAGGAAGAGGAATAGATTAAATAAAAGGTGCACGTTCAGAAAGGCTATAGCAGCAAATATGGATTGATTTGGGCTCTTTACAAGATATTTAGATCTTGCAAATTATTAGCAAGAATGAATGGTTGAAATGGTGCATCAATTTGATTACTCTATTCTTAATGCTTGATGGCTATACTGTGATAAAAATCACGTAATTGAGGTTCATGAATCTTGATTTTCTGAGATTTGTATATGGTTGTTTATGCAACCATGTGTTTGTATCAACTTCATTGATTTGAAATTGTATATTAGTCTGAGAAAAGTAGTTCTCTTTACCAAGTAATGTTGGAAAAACTTTTATTTAACATCATTGGTTAAACTTCAATTCCTACCTTGAATGGGGAACACAATAACCCAATCTCCACTATTGAAGTTCTCTTTAGTTACAAGCAAAAATTTGTTGAGAGAACCATTGCTGTCATACATTGCAGCCATTGATGAAAATTATTATAGTAATTCACGTCAAAAGCATTGAAAATGATCTGAGCAAAGTTTATTTGATTTCATTAGTTTATTTTATTTTATTCAGTAGTTTTCAATTCTTCTTTTTGTAAAATGCTGATGTGAGAACATGCGTTTTTTTATTGGGTCAATAGGTTTGTTCATATGATGTGACATGAATTGAGATTTGTTCGGTTGTGGTTCTCCTCAAGTTCAAATTGCAGATGGGTTGTCTATCATTTTGAGAGTACTTGTTTCATACTAAGTGTTGTCTACGATTTTTCTATGGTTCCTGATGCTGTAGCATATTTAGGGAAGTTGTTTAGGCCTGTGGTTATTTGACATTTTGTGCTATGGAATTGCAGTATTTTGATTCAGTCTTATGTGGTTTCTGGCATTATCTATTTACAAGAGGTTGTTTGTTATCAGTGGTGGTTTTTGGCATTATCTATTTACAATGAAGATGGTGGCTGTGATTATTTGTTTTATTGTTAACTGAGCAAATTCACATTTGAATTTTGGGTATACTTGTCACCAAACTGAGCTGAATTATTTGCTAAACATGGGAATGAAAAGTCTATATATAGTGAGCCTAAGGCATGTCTTTCAAATCTTTGATTGAAAACCAATTTACTTTTTAATTTTTCATTGTAAGTTGGGTATATAATTCCTTTTAAGTGTGGTACGAGTATGACTTTTAATTTTGATAGAAAAGTCATCTCATTTTATTGGCACATGGTGTAGGTTTCTTATTTTGGTAATTTTTTTCAATAATTAATTTCTTTTATACTACTTTGCCATTTGCTTGCTAGTGTTTTTAATTTTATTCAAATTTGACAATATTGAGATTGTAATTATGATTATTAAATTATAATTGCTTTCTAATTTTATGTGGTTAAACAAATAGCGTAAAATTTTCTTTTAGTCAACAATATAATTATTGTAAGGTTGAAAATTAATTACATTTCTACGTTTGATGGTAAAGGAAGATATTAGAAAATTTTAGTGTGGATGATTAATCTGAGGGGTTTTTAACATTACCATTATTTGATTTCAAACAAGTTAATGTTGCTAAAATAAAATAAGTTGGATATGCTTAATTCATTTGGCAAAGCATTGTAGTTAAAATAATTCAACATGTGCTATTATGTTATATAAGCTTAAAGAGGAGTATCTATCATTTCAAAAATATCGAGATGAATTGCTTAATTCATTTTAGTTATAAAAAATATTCTACTATATTTGACTATCATGCAAGATTTACATACATGATTTATCATAAAAGTATTTTGCTACCACAACTTGCTTTGTTAAAGGTTTTAGTTGAGAGTTTATAAATGAATTAAGCTATAGTTCAATAAAAATATTATGTAGGGATTTATTTGCATCATTCATGATTAAGGCATATTATGAACATACTTTTAGGGCAATTGCATCTTTGTTAATTTCTTAGAAAAGCTCAGTAACATCTTTCTAATGCCTCGAAAAAGTAAACCAACATAAGAATTATGTATGGTTGAAGTTGATTTTATTAAAGAAATTATAGTTCATGATATTCTTTTAAAGATATTTTAGATGTAGAAAATGATTTGCAGTTGAATTATGAATCTATATCCAGAGATGTTGAATTTAGAATGTGCACTTTTGTTAGACCTGGTTAACAAAACAAAATCTACTTCGAATCAAGGGTCAAAATTTGACTTTGAAATGGAAAGAGGGTTACTTGGCATCTATCATTTAGGGAATTATAGTAATTTGATCCAACCTTATATAAAACTCGTAGATCATGATTTAGGTATATTTGGAGCAGTTGTAGCTATCTGAAAAAATAGTGGTAGAGTTGTTATCTAAAAAGCCATTGTGAGTATTACAAATTTTTTATTTTATTTTAAAAAAGTCGGGCTTTCGGCATCCAGTCTCGGTTTGAAAACATAGGTTTTTCATCGTAGATTCTCCAAAATACGGCCATAACATACTTTCCAAATGGCAAGGCGGTGCGTTTTTGCACCGCTAGCCCAAACACAACCTTAGTGTCATATAGTTAGTGGTGATTTTTGACATCATCAATTCATATTAGGCGTTGATATTTATTTGTTATCAACCGGTGGTTTTTGGCTTTATCTTTTTCCAAGTATTTTATAGCTTGCAATTTCTATGGAAAATCAAAACTTGGATATGGTTGTGATAAATTGTTTTACTATTGACCGATCAATTTCAATAAGACTTGCAATGATTTATAGCGCAGAACGTTGGTCAGTAAAAGAGAAGCATAAAATTAAGTTAGGCGTTGCAGAGATGAGGATGCTTAGTGGATGAGTGGCTTTACTCTTAGAGATAAAATGTGAAATGAATATATACACGATAGGGTTGGAGTAGCTCCAATGATAGATAAGATTAGAGAGAGTCGCGTTAGATGGTTTGGCCACAGAAAACGTCGACCATCTAATGACCCAGTTAGGAGAGTAGATGCATTAGATGCCCTTATGTTAAGAAAGTAGAGGTAGACCTAAAAAGACTTGGTTATGATGTATAAAAAATGACCTTAGTTTATTAGAATTAAATGAGAATTTGACACTTGATATGACACAATGGAGAAAAAGGATTCATGTAGCTAACCCCACATAGTGGGGATAAAGGCTTCTTGTTGTTGTTGTACTGAACGAGAAATTCCACTTGAATTTTGGGGATATCTATATCCAAATTAAGCCGTTTTATGCCAATCTTATTTAATAACTTAATGAAACAAAAGTTTATGTACATTGAGCATGAGGCATGTAATTTCGTATCTTTGATAAAATAAAAGTTTCTTTCAGTTTTCAGTTTTGTGTGTGAAGCTAGCTGTATGTTTTCTTCATGTGAGATACAAATGTGACTAATTCTTGTAGAAACCATCTCCATTTAGTGCTATGTGGTTGAGTTTTTTTATTTTGTTATATTTTTTCTTAATCTATTTTTAAAATTTTTATTGGCTTCCTAGTATATTTGATTTTGTTCAAATTTGATAAAATAAAGATTATAGTTGTGTTAATTAAATTATAATTACTTGCTATTTCTGTGTGATTCAATGTTCTTGCTTGTTTATTTCATCATTGCATTATTTTTTGACTTCTAATTCTCGTATTTATTATTTGCATTTAAAGAGAGCAAGTTATTAAATTATATATTAGTTTGTGATCTGCTAATTCTAATTTTCTCGTGTGATTTACAAACATTATACCAGTCTAGTTATATTATAAAATCTTAACTATAGATTGTCCTGCCTTAGCCATCCTAATACAAGTGACTCAAAACAATTATCTTGTTTAGTATACTCCGGAACATGAAGCTGTTCCATAGTATTTGCCCTTTTATTAAAATATGTTCATATCTCCTTCCAAAATTTATCTTTATGTAAAAGTTAAATGGGTTAGCTGGCATCACAACAGTATATATACACTGAAATAAGAACTTATTCAATTTTATATTGATTCTGAATTGCTTTTTCTTTGCAGCTGATTATTGCTCCTCTGCTTTCTGCCATACATATCTATAGCGTCGCAGAAGAAATGCGAGCTGCTCCAGTGAACACATTAAACCCCCAGAGAACAGCCATGATTGTTGCTGATTTCTTGAAGGTGAGAAGACCATCTCCTCCTTCCTAACCACAAAGATGAACAGATTAACCACACTGACTCCGCTAAATATATCTTCCTCAGACAGGTAGAGCGTCGAGCCCCGCCGACCTGAGGTATCGCGAGAATCTTCTGTTTCCCGATCGAATCATAGAGGAAGCTGGAAGTGTCAAAGTGGGAAGACCATTTCACAAAGTGGTACAAAGTCCTTCAAAATTTGAGCTGCTGAGAGCTTTATTCCCAGGTGAGAAATTTCTGATCCAGCGCAAGAACAAGCACACTGCTATGATTCTTGAGAGCAATGCCGGCGGGGAAGATGCGCTGAGAGGGTGGCTGGTGGCTGCCTTCTATAAAGAAAGCGAGTCGGCCGGCGTGTCAGAAGCGGAAGTTATGGGTGCAGCTTATAAGAAAATGGAGACGATTTTCCCCTCATTTCTCTCTGAAGTTAAGTCTAGAGGATGGCACACTGACCAGTTTTTGGATGGGAATGGCAGCCGTTTCGCGTTGTAGTGTATTTTATCAATTCCTTGCTCTTGAGACTGATCATTGTGAAAGCTTCAATGTTCTTGTTGAAGGAAGGTAATCTTGAAATCTCAATAATTTGGTAGTCAATTAATGCTAGCTTTCTCACCTTCTTCCTATGAAATCTCAAGGTTTGAGCATTTCAATATTAACACTATTCAAATATCACCTATTCCATCTATTCTATGCATTTCTCTTCACTCTGCTGATTTAGGCCAGAATTTTGAAGTATAATGGGTCTGAAGTGCAAAAATCCTCATTTATTTTGTGTTTATGTAAATAACTAAATTGTTTTTTTCTTTACTTTTATGATGAAAAAGTGGAGCATGCACTTCTCATTAAATATAGATTGCAATTATAAAAGCAAAGAGAACAACTTTAGGATAAAGAAAAGAAAAGCTGAATCAACTTTAGATATCCTTTTAATAGATTTAGAGCAACAGTTAATATTAATTAATATCATTTAGAGATCAAGGTTGTTAAAATGTTTCTTTTGGTCGTGAAAGTAAAATTAACAATAATTTAGCTAATTTGCATCATGGGGTCCAATGTGCCTGATTACCTCCCTGAGTCCATCTCCATTTGTTTTGACTATTGCTTAAACCGCCTTATGTTGAATTTCTCAACAGTGTATTTTCAGACGATTAAATTTTCTGTTATTATCAATCAGAAAATTATCAACCCTTTTCACTTAAAAAAGAAAAAAAAATAATAAAAAAACAAAAAAAAAACAAAAAAAAAAAGAAAAAAAAAAACCTTTTCACTTAAGAAGTTCTTTAATTTCCTAACATATAATGAAGTAGTTATGAGAGGAGTCATCCTTTGATATCTCCTTCTAAAAGCATAAGATTACTTTGATTATCTTATTTAATCCATATTAGACTACAATGATATAAGGTCTATTTAAGGCACCTTTTGGTAGTTTTATCTTCCAGACAATAATTATGTTTGGCCATCAATCTTTGCCATATTTTAGAAATTGTTGTGATGGGAATGAACTTTTTATATTTGCAAAGGAGTGATAGTTTTAAGAGAACTATTATCCAACTTTTTTAAAAGAAAAAATAATTTTTGCAACTTAAAAAAATAAAATATCACACAATAATTTAGTAGCTAATTTTACAAAAATTGTAACAATTATCGTTTCAAAAGTTTGAAATATTAAATATCTTTAAAAATATCTAAATTTTAGAATTTAAATGTTGAAATATATAAAAGTTTTTGATCTTCGTCTCTGTTAAGTTTCTATTATTATTATTTCTTTCATTTTATTACACTAATTATTTAAGTGAAAAATATTTTTTTTCTTTTTTATGATAAATAGATATTTTTAAGCTCATAGCCATGCATACATAAGAGAATATCGCCAGCAAAAGCAGAATCCTCTTTAATTAGAGGTGTAAGTGAGTCAAAGCATGAGCTCCGCTTATTAGCAAGCTGGTGAGTCAAATTTATCGAGCCACAACTCAAGTTCGAGTTATAAATAAGCTTAAAAAATTTTTATTTAGTTGACTGGTATTTAATTTTGAAATTTATTTATTTTATAATGATGAATAATAATTATCATATATAATATTATTGATTTAATAATTTAACGAGCTTTTTAAATGAGCTCAAGCTTAACAGGATATAAACAAATTTAATTTGATTAATTCAAAACTCAGACTCGACTCTACGCGTTTACACCTCTACGTGGAATCGAATATGTAATATTAATTCATAAATTATGTAAAAGCACTAAACCTAAATAATATTCCATAATAGACGATCTTTTAATTTATAGCATCCTGCTCTAGAAAATTTTAGTTCGCAAAGAGACGAGCTTTCAAAATAAATACATAAATAAATAAATAAATAAATAAAAAGAAAAAAAATATTTCCGAAATAAAAATTAAATTTTTTAATTCTCATCAACATTATCTATCTCAGTAAAAAATTAATAGGCTTCTTAGGATAACTTTTATTTTGTTCTTTATTTCTATTTTTCTTTTATTTTATTTAAAAATATATTTAATATTTAAAATTTATTTTAAGTATTTTTAAAAATAAATCAAAATAACAAATAAAGTATTTTTAAAAATGACAAAAAAATAAAACTTAAAAAATAATAATAAAAGTAATCTCTAACAGGCCGAAAGTAAATGCATCTATTTCTGAATTTATTTTTAACGACCGTTGGAAAGGACATGTGCCCACTGCTTAATTAATCATAATTTTAGCTTAATTGTTGACTCATAATCAGAAATTAGCGAGTAGTGACTGTGCTTAATTAATTTATTTGTTTTCGCTTTCTCAGCATAATAATGTGACCATTAATTATAAAAAACAATCATAATGAAGACAAAGTCAAAATAAAATGATGGAAAGTGTCATATAAAATGCATGTTTCATGAGGCTAATAATCTCCTTAGTCATTAAAAAGGAAAAAAAAGGAAAGAAAATAATTAAATATAAAATAAAAATATTTTGAATTTATTTGTATGAAGAATAAAAAAATACGAGTATTTTGATTATATTATATTATATGATGAGATGATATAGATATGGGGAGGTAAATAAGTTATTACACGAATTTTCTATTATTAAAAATATTTGATTAAAATTGGACAGATTATTACAATATTATATATTAAAATTTTTAAAATATATGTTTATAACTAAAATATAAAATAAATTCATACAATAATAAGTTTTTTATTGTTCACAAAATAAGAAATAGTTAATTTTAAATATCTTAATCTTAATTGAAAAAAAAATTATTTACAATATATTTTAAATTATTAGCTTGAAGTTGAGAAAATTATTTCGTTAAAAATATTATTAAAATTTATGAAAAATAAATCAAAATTAGAAAAATAGAATTTATTTAAATAATATATTTAAAAAAAAGACAAGAGATGGTTTAATTTAAGTTATTTGAATAATATATTTAAATTAAAATTTATTATGCACGATACTATATGTTTGTTAATCTCTGTATTTACTTAAATTGGACATAGATCAATAGTCTGAAATGTGTGGGATGCAATTTGATAGGTGAGATATTAAATGTTTTATTATTAAAAAAATATCAATGCATAATATATTGCATTTAACTTGCATTATATTTAAAAATTACATATAAATAGTTGTAACTAAGAATCCCATGATATATTTTCCTCCAACAAATTCTTTATTTTGTTAAAATAAATTAATTAATATTATCTTCACGCATTCATTGCAATTAAGGCATAACCAATTTATTAATTAAAGCAGCAAGATGAAGATCAAGCTGACCTCCATGCAAATTAAATTAGGAAGATTTATATACATATCATACAAATCTTATATATTTATATATATAATATCTAAAGTTAAATATTTACTTATTTAACACTTTTCTATACTTTAAAAGTTATATTTCACTTTTAAAAAGAGAGCGATGATGATATTTTTGATGTGATATTGAAGATTATGATGTTATATATATAAAAATTAAAATTTAGATGTTTGATATATAAATATATAAGAATTGAGTGATATGTATGTAAATCTCCCATAAAATTAATATTAACTAGAGATCACAAGTCAAATTTGTGCACAGAAGAGAATAATGCCTTTTACGACTTGTTACAAAATTTTAAAGAAAAATATCATGAAAAATGTTCTAATAAAAAATATGTAAAACATCGTTTAGAGTGCCTTAATCTCTGTCTTTTCTTAAATTCTCTATAATTTGACTAAGAAAAGTTATTATTTGTAGAGTTTGAATATAATTTTTAAATCTAATTCTAATAATATAATACTATATAGCACTCAATCAATGCACAACTGCTGTGTACTAACTGTAAAATATTATTTATTACTGTGTATTATATGTATATGTAGAGATTGTGTATTTTTATATAATTAATATTACATTAATACTGTCATAACATTTTAAGACGTAGATTATGTATTTGACGTATACTTATATTATTAAAATCTAATATAATTATATCTAGCCTCCACATGTAATAATCTCTCTTTGATTATAACATGCAGAACCACATACATTCATTAGTATTTTATTTTTATTTTATAAATAGAATAAATTTCTATTAAATATCAAATGTTTAACTCTCTCATAAAATTAATGTCAATAAAAAATTATTTTAAACTTTTGTAAAATTAATAAAATATCTCATAAAAACAACTTTTCTTATTTCATGTAAATTGCTCCATTTATTTATGAGAATAATATCTTTGTTCAATCATTTCAGGTTTTTTTTAAATATGATTGTTACATATTAGAAAAAGTCATAAAAAAAAATTAAATTTATGTGCTAGCTTGCATAAAGATCCACTTTACACATAAAAAAATAGAGGGCGGTGAACACATTGTGCACAAAATAATATTTGTTAAGACTGTAGAATGAGAAAATTTTTTGAGGTGTAACCAAGTTGATATATATCAACTATTTCAAATTTGAAATTACAAAAATTTAGCCCTTTCCCAAAATTAAAAATTAGAGTATAAGAATTTGGATTATCTTTTGGGGTGGTTTCAAAAAGGGTCAACATGTATAAATGGATCATATTAGTGAAGGGGAATGATAGGCATAAAAGTTGAAATATTGGTAAATAAATAAGTATAAATAATATATATATATATATATATATATATATATATATATATATATATATATATATATATATATATATATATTAAATTATAATTTGGAATGAAGAAAATATAAAGTTTTAAGGGTTGCGCCTAGGCACTGTGCGAGTGTGTTGGTGTATGTGTGAATATGGAGAAAGAGTAGGTCCAAAAAGAAAAAAAAAAGATTCAAGCAAAAAGGCAAAGGATAGAAACAAGAACTTAGATGACTAATTACTAGAATCTATCTTTGCCTACTCTTGATTATTTATGTTATCCTTCAACATTTATGAAATAATGATGTTCTCTCATACTAAAATGAGTAGCCAAGTGTGTTGTTTTATAAATTTTTGGAACCTTATATTATTTTCTGTGAATAATATAATGTGAAGTTTAAAGTAAAGTATTGTGATGCGATTCTTATGTTGTTTTGTTTTCTCTTTGTACTTAATTTAATTGTAGTGTAGATAATTAAAATTTAAAATCAAGTGTGATCAAGAGATATCGGAAGAGTCTTAGAAGAATAATTAAGGAGAAGCAATTAAGTTTTAAAAAAATATATATGCATATGATATTTGAGGACTTGTAATTTTATAGAGAGATTATAATAATGTAATAACTTATTTTAATTAGTATATAAGAATATAACTAATTAATTGTAGTGATTAGATTTTTTTTATCTCAATGGAGATAAAATGATAAAATTGCTCTTGATTGATAATGACTTTAAGTAGCTTTCAGATAGAAAATTCATAAAATATTAAAGTTATCATAAACTTAGACCATATTTTCTAAAATTAGGTGGAATTTTTTTTCAAAAATATTTATAATATTTAGTTTATTTAAAATTTTTTAATTTTCATTTTGTTGGATAAAATTTAAGGTTAGTAATAGATTAATTTTTAACTTAGTAAAATTTATAATAAGTTCTCATAAAAATTGTATTATACTTATCATTATATTGTTTGAATAACACATATATGTAGCCTAATCATTAATGAATGTTTAAAGTATTATGTTGATATTATCAGTGAAGGGACTACGAATATTGTTCTATAGTGCTAACTAAAAATAACAATGAGTGTCAAGACTTGAACAATTATAAATGTCAATGGATAAGAGTAGTTATAAAATGGTAAATTCAATTATTCTCATTTTAGGAGAAGAGATCAAATGATTTGATAGATGAAGAAGGAATCAAAACAAGAAAAATATGAGTGCCAATTGATTAGAAGTTTCAAACAATGATAAGAGCTCTTAGATTCTTAAAATTTAAATTTCCTATCAATGTCATCACCTTATATATGGACCAACTACATGGCAAGGTATTTAATGACAAATCATTGTTATATTTATTCTAAAAAATTCTCTTAGGCTTCTCTTCTAAGATAGTATGCAAGAGCAAGCTCAAAGGGTTCCTTCAATGAATTTTTATTTAACCCTTCTATAATGCTTCTAATTCCTCTCAGTCATAACTTAAGCACACATTTTTATAGTATTAATTGTTATCTGTGCTAACCTTAAAACATAAATTAAGAGTTTTTTTTAGCAATCACATTTATTACATGGTGGAAAATATTTGCTTCCCAATACAAAATACTTTAATTAAACCACTTATTAAATGGCCATATGACATCACACATTTCTCTTACAAAAACTCTTCACATGAGAACCTTAAGATCACTCTACATGAGTGTGAATATAACAATTCAATAATTATGATTACTTTCACTATTCAAACTTACTCTTTTGCACAATGAATCTCCGCTATGATGAATAAATGATCCATATACTTGTCATCCTCCCTCTAAATTGCTCATCACAATTCAAAGTGATCATTTATTTTGTTGTTATCCTATTTCTATGGGGCTCAACTATAAATAAAATGACTAGACCACCTAGGGGATTTTCAATTCAAATCAAATTTTTATTTTTTGTATTGAATTCAAGAGAGTTCAATCTTAAAGTTCATTTCTATTCACAACAATTTTGACTCACTAATTATTCCAAGAGAAATACTCACTCCTTTAATAAAATCAATCTAGATTTATAGAATCTCCATAAACTCATATCAATTCCAATTTCTCTCTTTAATTTAATTAAACCTCTTAAAATTTCTCAAAGAACTTTAACATTATTATAATATATGTTATATACTTAGTATCTTAGTTCTAATGAACATTTCTAATTGGCTCTCATACTAATGGATGTTGGTCATGATTTAATGACAATAAATCTTTTATATTTACTATACTTTTGACTACCTCATTCCAATCTCCTCATAGAGTATCTCAAGCTTAGTCCCTAAACCCTAAACTCACTCTTTATTTCTTTCTTTTTAAATAAATTATCTCTCTTCTTGACAAAGAGGCATGATTTCATAATGTCACAATTCACAGCCTTTCGTGCCTTCTATGTGAAGTCATTGAACAAGCTATATGTGAAAATAAGTAATGGAAAATGAGATCTATGAGCCACCCACTAAAGAAGCAACATAATGTTGGATAGCCAATTAATAACCAAACTTTCATTACCTAAGATCAATCAATACACAACATGAGGACATGTGTCATTAATTAGCTACTTTGATTGATATGATTAAGTCTACCTCTAATTCTAATATGCCCAAATTATTATCCATTCTTTATTCTATCTTGATAGGTGAAAAAAATTACTATCAATGATCTCTCTTTCTCTCTCTCTCTCTCTTTTTTTTTTTCATTGTACATAGCTTATTTTAATTTGTCTTTCACTTTTGAAGTTCAAAAAGTTTTTCTATAAGTTCCAAATCTCTCAAGTGGAGTTATATAAAAGAAACATTTAATTGTTTGACCATCTTAACACATTTGATAATCTCTTTTCCTTATATAATGTTTCCAAGCTATTAAATTTTATGTCTTTGCTATCACTTTTAAAGATTCTTCAAGAATATGGTTTAGTTCCATTTTCTCCATTTGAGTATTTCTTTATTTGAGGAGTTCTCATAAAAATTTTTGGTTCAATTCATATCATCTAAGGGACTAACAAAAATATCCACTCTCTTATGCGTTAATATTATCCAAATATTTCTAGAACAACAACAACAACAACAACAACAAACAACAACAACAACAACAACAACAGCAACAACAACAACAACAATAATAATAATAATAATAATAATAATAATAATAATAATAATAATAATAAAAATAAAATAATAGTGAAAGCCACTTTCTGAATTAAAAATTAATGTTTGATATTGCTATGAGATAATTTGGTGGCATTAAATATCTTATACAACAATGGATGTAAATTAATCATAGTTAGACTTGGTATAAATATCCATAGGTGTTTCCACCTCAAAGAAATTCATACAACTTTTTTTTAAGACCATTTTAGCTATAAAATGGCAAAAACATGCATCCAATGTGCATCAAACACGAGGCACCAGATTAAAAAAACCCTCGACCACCGAACCAAGCAGTTTGATGCAAATTCATACTAGTTATACTGCATTATTGTTTTAACACTTGTATCTTCCCACTACTCCATTAAAATAAAACTATATGCTATTTCTTCAAATAGGTAAAACTATCAATTACTTATAAATGATAAAAATTGCATTTAAAAGAAACGATTTTATGTGCCATTAAAAGAAAAAAAATGACATAAATTTATCTATTTTTGTGGAAAGAAGACAAGTTTCAGTAACTTGGTAGTTTTCTTCTTAAGTAATTGTATGCATGGACAAGTGTTGGGAAACATTATTGGATAACAAGTGGGAATGAAGAAGAAACTTACCTTTAAAAGAATTCTATAAATCTGGAAATAAACATCAAAGGAAAAAAAGATAGTTAAATAAAATTTTCTTTCAAAAAATTTACATCTTAATCTTGGTCCATTATAACTTGTTGAAAACTTATTTGTATCAAATCATCTCCCATTGAAATAGAGTGATGAGATTGTGTTTCTTAGAAGTTTGAAGTAGTGTTTTATAGAGAAAGTGCCTTCTTTTCACTCAAGCATGTGAGAAAACTAATATGTTAATTAGATTACAAATCAATATTATTAATCTGCTACCAAAAAATTCATTTGATGTGATGTTTGAATTGAAAACTTTTAAAAGTGAATTCATGATTATTTAAACTTTGATTTTGATAAACATATAGTCAAAATAAATGTTTTGATGAAATAAACCTGATGACATCAAAATTAATTTGATTTAAGTCCAAATGATTCTTTATTTAATAATTAAAGTTGAGTTGAAAATATGATGACATCATTTGGAGGACAAATGACCTTCAAAATTTACATGGATATAGTCAAAATTAACATCTATATAAGAAGAAGCTAATGAGCCTAAAATCAATAACTTATGATGCTGTTAAAGTACTTAAATGTCTATGGAATAATCGATGATTAAGAGAATCAACATGAGTTATTCAATAAAATGTTTGAGAACTTTAGTTAGAATTACTTAAATATCACTACATAAAATTATAAATATATTCCTTACATAAAAGGGCCTTAGAATTAATGATAGCATAGAAATTTCAATAGTTTTAGAGCTTTATCATATGATTGATACTAATGACCACTAACAATAACTATTGCACTTCTCACTATTACTCAACTGTCATTACCCAACTATCATTATTAGATCATCATTACATAATCATGACTGGACAACCATTATTTGATCACTTTTATTTGATCATCCACAGTCATCTATTATTGCCCAAGTACTATCACCTGATGACTATCTGTTGATCACAACCATTCAATAATGACATTAGCATCTATTAACTATCATGCATTTTTTAAACACAATATCACCATTCATTATTTCTCCATTATTTTTACCATATTTATAGGAGTCATGGTAGTAATCTAAACATTATAATATCATTTTATCTAATTAAATGAAAGAGTGAATAAATAATCTTAATTTCATAGTTGGTAGTTTCAATTTGATAAAACACCAAAAATTATTTTAGGGTTTTCACATAAAGACTTTTAGGAATATTTTGAATTTCTATTACTTATATGTGAACAATATTTTTGTACACAGCTAAGACTATAAATACTCTTTAACAATTGTAAATATTCTTGCATATAATAGTTTCAAGCCATAAGTATGACACATTCTGATAATAATATAAATACTTATTTAATGTCTAGCAACCATAATTCATTTAACAATGAAGCTTTTCATTTTAATGATCTTCAAATTGAAAATTTGTTCCTCATCATAGCTTGGTTGGAGATGCCTCCTAAAGCTTATCTATAGATGATCTTGTGTGCAAGATGAAGAAGAATCAAGCTAAAATCTTATAACTATTATAAAAGACATGCTAAAAGAGAATATCATTATAGAATGAAGGAATCTAGCTATAGAAAAATTAAATACCAAATATGGTTAATTAAGTTTAAAGACATCTCAATAGGACACCCACATCATCATTATGAACTTACTTTTTCACCCAACTAAATTTAGATCCCCTTAATGCTGCCATTTTAACTCAAATTTTCATGTTATCTAGCAAACCTACAATCCTTTGCTAATCATAATGGAATCAACCTAGTTTGACCTCATGAACACTGTTGATGATATCAAACAATATAAATTATGACACCTCATTAAAGAAGAATTCCATTATAGGGATAAATATTACTTTACTTCTTGTTATGATTTTTAAGAGTCTTTACCCTTAATTGATATAATTTTAGCATCTCATTATAGTGGGATTCAAGCTGCCCATTACAAAACAATAATGGGTCATTTGACCTTTATGAGCAAATGAACCACAATAAGATGATCAAGTACACTCAACAGACTTTGAGTAACTTTTTTCTTGCCACTCTTAAGGAATATGCATGCACTTGAATTTACTCTCTTTAGTAAGATTTATGAGAATTTTATTTGGAACACCATGTAGATTTTGGGGGTACTCATTTAGGTAATCAAATATTTCATTAAAAAATAAATATATTATCTCAAAGGATAACCATATTACCCTGGATTCGATTACTTAATAAGGACTCCTAAGGCTGATGAATCTTCGATGTACTAGAGATTTTTTCGTTGAACTACATGGAGAGGTAGAACATGATTAATTTTTTTTCCAGGGTTCATAGTTTTCTATTGAGGGCAAGCCCTTATAGTTAATTACATTTAAGAAGAAAAGAAATTCCTCCTAAGAATACTCTCGATTAAAGAAACTAATATTTTTCTCTATGGATTTCAAAGCTTGTCATAAAATGATTATTAATTTGGAAATTCAAAAGGGAATGCTTCAATGAGGAAGAGTTCTTTTTGGAAGCCAATTGAAAATAAGTAGGAAATAATTTTAGATATTGGGAAGCATAATAAATATTTCAACTATCCTATTATTGGGCTTTATATTTTTGAAATTGGAATTATTGAGATATGGACTTAACATTTTATTAGAAATCTAGAATTTAGATTCTTATAGTACAAGATTGTAGAAACGCCTATAAATTGAAGACTTATTCAAATAGAATGCTTCATAACCTAATTATAAAAGGTGATTTTGATGTAAGTCGAAAGCTTGACTTAGTCTAATCACATGAACTTGAGAATTATCAGTTCTTTTTTCCCACTTGAGAAAATTGACCAATCCAGACTCTTCTGGACTTACGTCCAACCCAAAAGGAGTGTTAGTTAACACCACCCAAACAATTTTAAATTGAGAGTTTTATCTATGAATTTAAGATGACTAGGCTGTTATATCTAGAAATGAAAGGTAAAAGCCTAAACTCACTCCCTAACCCTAAGATAATGATTGATATATTATGCATCTAATGCAATAATTTTTTATTTGTAAGTATTTTTGACTCACAATTTCATTTAAAGCTTTAGATATGTAAATTCATGCTTAAAATGAGGTACAATTAGAAAAGAGTCATGGGCAAAATCAATAATGGAAGACACACTTCTCTAAGAAGGATGGTCATCCTCATAGGTCAGATGCCCCTTTATGTGCAATGTGTGAAGCGGCTAATTCAATATGTATGAAGAATATGCTCTTATGATTCAAAAGTCTAATTATTTCTAGTCGCTTTTAGTTATTTATGCTTAGGGTTTTAATTATGGTGAGGATATGAACTTTTTATTTTAAATGTTTGAGTTGAATTAATTTGATGGGGTAGAAAATTTAGTTTTCCTAGGAACCTAAAATGTTTAGGATTCATCACAAAATACATCAATCATAGAAAGAAACCAATGAAAGCATGCAATTTTATTGCGTACCCAAAACAAACCAAGTCAAATTTAAATTAAATTAAATTAAATAGGTTAGTGTGGTATATACACCCCTAAAAAAAGAAAAAAAGTGGGCAGCTGAGCTCTACCTTTATATTGCCTAGCCTAGAACTAAAAGTTTGATCTATTAGGCCTTCATTAACTTCAAGATTGCTGTCTTCTTCAAGGACCTCCTTAGGCTCCACCGGGGACCATCAAATATGTACAATCAGTTCCTATTAATCATAAACCTCATAGATCCTAACCTGATTTTAGGTAGAAATTATATTTTAAAATTTTAAAATAAAATTCCAAACCCTAAAAAATAGTCATCAGGAAAAGAATACAACATGCTAGGAGTTTATATTTCAAACATACATACTTAACATTAGTGATTGCCAAGCCCACATGTCCTATTGAGCTATACTTAAGAACTTAAGCAGCATCTGTAAATAAAAATTATTTATTATTTTACAATGCTATCCCTTTAAGTACAACTATTTGCAAAAAATAATGTTATCCTAAAAAAATTACCATAACATTCAGGCTAACGAGCAAACAATCCTAGTCATATAGTCCAAAATAGTATACCACAAAATAAGAAAAAAAATATCACATCATAATCAACACATTGGCCTAATCTAATTCTAGGGTTGGTGACCTAGTATTCTAGTGTTTGTAAAGAAGGCTAGTGTGACAAATTTATTATAGGCTTTCATTTTAGTTTAAATTTGATTCAAGTTCAAAGTTTATTTAATTTATCGTTGGATGGTTTCAATTGATTAAAGTTTAATTTGGTTATATATTTAATTGAACTGATTAAAGTTTATGTTAATTTTATTTTATTTGATTAAGTAAGTAATTTGATTAATGTTCAATGATTAGTCAAAATGGCTTTGATTTATAATTAATTTAATTTAGGGTTGAACAATTAAGAAATATTCAATTTAGTTTGTTGCTTATTGATTTAAAGTGAATCATGCGGTTGAGATTCAATGCTTAATTAAGGTTTAATTATGTTAGTTTGAGTTAGCTAAGTTGATCAAATATTCATGATTGACTTTGTCATTTTATTTATTTGTTTAAAGTCTAGTTTAAAATATTAATTTAATTAAGTTCCTTAATTCCATCATGATTAATTTGATTAAAATATGACTAATGATTATTTGGAATTTGAGTAATAATTATTTTAGTTTATCTCATCTAAATTAATTTGTCCATATAAAAATAAGTTTAAGATTATTTTGGTTCAATATGATAACATTCATTATGTGATTAAGTTGACTAAGAGATTTAATTAAATTAACTATAGATAAGTCAATGTTTTAATTAACCAATATTATTTTGATTAAAGTAGATACTTAATTTAATTAAGTGTTTGATTTAAATTAAGCTTGATTGAAGGATTAGTTTATTATAACTTATTTAATTTAATTTAGCTTAATTAAATGATTAATTAATTTATTTTAAAATTTTATTATAAAATTGATTAAGGGTTGATCTTAAATAAAAGTTGATGGATTAATTATATTTAATTTGATTAAATATTCAATTCAATTATCATTGGATTAGTAATTATTAAAATTTTAGCTTTATTAGATGATTTATTTGATTAAGAGTTTAAGGATTATGTTTAATTTGCTTAACTATCATTGAATTAAAGATTAATTAAACTTAACTTCATTAAATAATTATTTTGATTAAGAACTTAATTAAAGAACTTGATTTATTTAAAGAACTAAATCAATCTTATTAAATGATTAATTAATTTTGTCATCTTAATCAAATGATAATGTCAATTAAGGAAATCATTGAATTGAAAGATTTTATTAATCAGTTGACTTAATTTGTTTGTTTGATTAACATTAGATTAGTAACTGATTAAGCTTTTCCTTAAAATTTTTAACTTTAACTAGATCAAGGTTTATCTTATCAATTAATTGGATTCATGACCATTGATTCAATTAAGCATTAAACTCAATTGACGACTTAATTGCGTGACTTATTTAATTAAAGATTGATTATTAACTACTCAAATCGTTCACAGTTAAATTAGTAAAAGTCTAATTATGATCTCTTGTCAAGTTAGCTAAGATTTGATTAATAGTATAATTAAAGGTTTATTGATTAATTTATGTGATTCAAATTTTATTAATGATTAGTTCAACTTTCTTACCAACTTCATTGAATTAGTTTAATTTTAATTTTTTAATCACCATTTAATTTAACTTTATTATTTCTTAACTTGATTAAATAATTAATTCAGCTGAGATGTAATTGGTAATCATTTAGTTCAAGTCAACCAGTTTTTGATAAATGGTTTACTACATTTTAAGTTGATTTAATTTAACCTTTAATTTGAAGTCCAATTAGTATTTATTTAAGTTCATTAGTTCTTAATTTGGTTGAATGTTTAGCTTGATTAAGATTTAATCATTAATATTTTTAGTTAATAGCCTACTACATTAATTAATTAACTTTTAAATCAAAATTTGATTAATATTTGACTTAACTTTTCTAATTAAATTCTAATTAATACTTCATTAATTAAATTAATTAATTAAGATATAAGTCATGTTAATGATTTTCTATGATTTTTACAACTTTTAATTATCTATTTTCTTAAAATAAGTCATTTGAGCTTCAAAATTTAACATCTTTCAATCTAGTAATCATTTTGTCTTTAAAATTTTATGGAAGGTAGATCTTAGCCTTAATGTCATTCCCTAAAAAATTTAGATTAATTTGATTATTATTTTAAGATTAATTAAAAAATTTGATTATAAAAGTTTAGCTATTAATCATAAACCCCATAGATCCTTACCTGATTTTAAGCTTAAATTATATTTTTCCAAAATAAAATTCCAAGTCCTATAAAACAAACATTTGGAAAAGAATACAGCATGCCGGTAGTTTATATTTCAAACATACATGCTTAACATTAGTGATTTCCAAGCCTACCTGTCCTATTGGGCTATGCTTAAGGACTTAAGTAGCATCTATAAGTAAATATCACTTATTATTTTACAGCAGCAGTCCCTTTAAGTACAACTCTCTGCAGAAAATAATGCTATACTAAAAAGAATGCCATAACATTCAGACTAACGAGCAAACAATCCTAGCCATATAGTCCAAAATAGTATACCATAAAAAAATATCACATCATAATCAACACATAGGCCTAATCTAATTCTAGGGTCGGTGACATAGTATTCTAGTGTGTGTAAAGAAGGCTAGTGTGATAAATATAATTTTTAGCCATCTAGTCCAGAATAGTAAAGAGAGGCTTAAATATAATTTAAGCCTCTCCCCCATTGGTGGAGCTTGGAGGTGGTTGGTCATGAGGATTTGAAGCCTTAGAATTGCTCTGGGAGGTGGTTAAGTGACTCAAGATTGTGTTAAAGTCAATCAAGTGGAGGAGTGGAGAGGAGATTTAAAGAGATTAGAAGTCTTGGCATTTCTTGCAAGTTTTCTTATTTCCCATTTCAATACCATTCTTTTGATCTCTTATCCAACCACCTAAGATGAAAATTGCACCTCATACTTTAGAGAAATCAGCTGGGTTGCATGTTGCCAAAATCCAACTAGGATTTTATAGCCTTGATTTAAATTTGGGTCAACCCATGTTGACCCAAGTGATTTGGCTTTGGTATAATGGTTTGAGTGGGTTCATTGGCTTGGATTTTAGGTCTTAAGCATGTTCATTTGGCTATTTAATCTTTTTAAGTTCATTAATTTTGAATTGATTTATTTTTGGGGTGATTTGAAACTATTTTGACCTTCTTTGACTAAGGTGGGTCAAATTGGGTTTACATGGTCTAACTGATCATGTTGAGCTTGGATTAGGTTCTAATTATGTTTGAATAATCATTTATGGTGATTTTTATTAATTAATTTTATTTAGTTTGAATTAATTTTGGGTTTGACTTAAGTTTGACCAAGATTTGACCAACTTTGAACAAAATGATTGAAATTAATTTATATGATTCAATAACTAATTTAGGTTTACATTATACTTTAAATCATTTTTGATGAATTATTTGGACTGATTTGGGATAACTAATTTCATTTAATTTGGGTCAATTTTGGGTTTGACCCAAGTTTGACCAAATTTGGCCTAAATTGGTCAAATTGGGTTAAATGCTTCAATTGTGTAGTTTAAGCTTTATTTGGATTTCAAATATGTTTAGTGGATTATTTAGAGTATCTAGAGTCATTTTTTTTAAGTATAACAATCCTAGTCATGTAGTTCAAAATAGTAAAGAGAGGCTTAAATATAATTTAAGCTTCTCTCCCATTAGAGGAGCTTGGAGGTGGTCGACCATGAGGATTTGCTGCCTTAGAATTGCTGTGGGAGGTGGTTAAGTGACTCAAGATTGTGTTAAAGTCAATCAAGTTGAGGAGTGGAGAGAAGATATAAAGAGATTAGAAGTTTTGGCATTTATTGCAAGTTTTCTTCTTTCCCCATTCAATCCCATTCTTTTGACCTCTTATCCAACCACCAAAGATGAAAATTGCACCTCATACTTTAGAGAAATCAGATGGGTTTTATGTTGCCAAAATCCAACTTGGATTTTATTGCCTTGATTTGAATTTGGGTCAACCCATGTTGGCCCAAGTGATTTGGGTTGAGTCTAATGGTTTGAGTGGGTTAATTGGCTTTGATTTTAGGTATTAATCATGTCCAATTGTCCATTTAATCCTTTTAAGTTCATTCATTTTGAACTGATTTATTTTTGGGGTGATTTGAAACTATTTTGACCTTCTTTGACTGTGGTGGGTCAAATTGGGTTTACATGGTCCAATTGATCATGTTGGGCTTGGATTAGACCTAATTATGTTTGAATAATCATTTTAGGTGATTTTGATTAATTAATACTATTTAGTTTGAATTAATTTGAGTTTGACTTACATTTAACCAATATTTGATCAAATTTGACCAAAATGATTTAAATTGATTTATATGATTCAATAACTTGTTTAGGTTACATTATGTTTCAATTACGTTGATGAATTATTTGGAGTGATTTGCATTAATTAATTTGATTTAATTTGGGTCAATTTTGGGTTTGACCTAATTTGGCCTAAATAGATTAATTGGGTTAAATGCTTCAATTTCATAGTTTAAGGTTTATTTGGATTTCAAATATGTTTAGTGGATTATCTAGAGTCATTTACTTTATGATTCAACTTAAGTTAACCAACTTTCACCTAAACAAGTCAAATTGGGTTCACTTGGATTCATGGAGCCAATTAGTCAAATCGGGCTCCAGAAAGGTTAGATTGTATTAGATTATGTGTTTTTAATTATTTGAGTGTTTAATTTGATTTAATTTGAATTTAGTTAAATAGGGTTCATTTAAGCCTATTTGGGCTAAGTGGCTCAATTAGTTAATTTGAGTCTCAATTAAATTTAGTTTTATATTTAAATAAATTCATGTGATGGTTTTGAGCCCTTAGAGTGGCTCAATTTGATTAAAATTTGATAAGTTAACTTTTTTACTTGGTGGGACTCACATTGATCAACTTTAGGTCAAATGATCTAGTTGACCACTTTGAACCTTATTTAGATTTATTTTTGGGTTCATTTATTTTTAATGCATTGATTATGTGCTTTCATTTTGACTTAATATTGGTTTTATCTAATTTCATTTAGACTTAGGTGAGGTTAGGCTTGAATGGGTTAATTGAGTTAATCAATCCAATTATCTTAATCTGGGCTCAATTTAATTTAGATTTCAATTCAAATATGATTTATTTTTAGTAGATTTTAATTGAGTTAATCAATCCAATTACTTTGAATGGGTTAGTTGAGTTTCATTTGATTTGGGTTCAACTAATCCAATTAGGTTAAGTTAGGTCCTAGAAAGACTCACTAAAATGGCATGGGCTTTTGCTTTAGGGTATTTGAGTTTGATTTAATTTTAATTTATTCATACAGCTTAGTTGCTAAGCATAGTGTCCTATGTGCCTAATTAGAGAAACTCCTAATCTATGATTAGTGGTCCTAATTATTATGATTGGGATGATGTTAACCTTATCAAAAATGAGGTCAATAAGATTATCCATTACTTTGCCTAGTTTATTAGGCTTTTGGTCAAATATTTTATTATTAATCAAAGAATAATCAAAGATTCCCATTAAGATTTATCAAAATAGGAAAAAAAACACAATGAAGCACTTTTAAAGTTTTTTTTTGAAATTCATAAAAATGTAATAATAAATTCAAAATAATTATATAATATATTTTTTTAAAAAAAGCCTCTATCTTATACCTTTCTATTCCTCATTAGCAATGAAGATAGTTAATTATTATATCGATCTTATTCTCAATGTGGAAGTATAAATTATTATTGATGAGGTTATCAACACACACTAAAAACAATTTTAATAACAATCAAGCAAATGCAAAAATACTCAAGATGGGTCCATCAACATCTTAACAAAAAAAAAAAAAAAAAAAAGAAAAAGAAGAAAAAAAAAAGAAAAAAAAAGTATGACCAAGATAGAAATGATAATTTTCCTCCTCAACTATCTTAATAATAATGTGAATATAAGTAACAAAAGAGCACATGCTTCTAAATATATCTTTTGCTTAAGTTCTGTTGGCTATTCTATGATCTATTAAGACTAAATATTAAAATTAATAGCAATATTATCATGTCCTTTATAGTAACAAATATTCTGCTAAAGCATGCAAATAATTAAAGAAAAAAAATTGAGATTTAAAAAACTAGATTGTCTTATTAAATCATTCAAAATTAATCTTTTTTAAGGATGATAATAATTTTACTTAAGGTAGCAGCTACATTACTAAGAATAATAAGTTAACTAATAAATGACTAATGAGATTAAGATCATCACTAGAGGATCATTGCTACCATTGCATGTTTTACTTATTATCGCCAAAGAGTCAGTATTTGAGAAATCTCATGTTGATCACTTAATAACAATTTATGATTCTAATTTATAGGTAATTTAGACTTTGCATATGATCCATTTATTCACCATGATTGGATTGATAATCTATATTATAATATTAAGAAAATATTAATTGATAATATAAGCTATATTGATATCTTATTTGTTTCTATATTTTTAATTTATGCCTAATTAGGGAAAAGCTTTAACCTATTATAAGATCATTACTTGGCTTAATAATCAACTAGCAAGAGTTGAAGGGATTATCACTCTTTAAGTTACACTTAGAAATATTTTGTAGTAGGTGATTCAATTGATTTAATTTGTGTTGATTAAATCAAATTTAACACATAATCTCATATTTAGGAGCCATATCTAATCAATCTTTGATACTATTATTTATATGCAAAACTTTAAGATATAATTTTTAACTCTAGCTAGGCTTGAGAAGTATGTGGAAACCAATGAGCAGCAAAGTTATGTTATCTTACACATGCTCAATCGCAACCATCAGTAACACTACACTTTGAAATGTTTGAACTTTGTGATGAGGGTATGCTTTAGAGGGCATTACTTGTAGGAGGATGGATTCATATTTCATTATTAATAAACATTCTTTGTAAACAATGCAAGCTAGTTCTTGGCTCTTTAATAATAAAAGGTTAGACTATATAAATTTCTTATACTATAAGAAAAACATTTTTTCTTGAGTTTGCATGATGTGCTTGAGATTAATCAAAAGTAATCTAGCAAACCCTTAAAACATACCTTACATTTAAGCCTATCATTAAAAAAAAAAAAACTTTTGCACCAAATTTTTTACAAGTAATTAAGCAAGAAGTTGATAATTCTTAGATGATGAGATGTATTACCCCACTTCATTGAAAATATAACTATATTTAAGAGGCTAGTGGAGCTTTAAAGTTGTGTGCAGACTTCAAATACCTTAATAAAATTGTCATCTTTAAACATTAAATATTTATTTTTATAAATATGTATACATGTTATAATTAGATAAAGATGAAGTTTATTGATAAAGAGGACACTACTTTTTAATCTAAATATGTTTAAATTACTATAGGGTCAAGCCATTTATATTGAAGAGTGCTTGTATAATATATTAGTAACTTATAAATAAAGTTTTTAAGAATCTCATAAGATGTATCACAGAGGTATATGTTGGTAAAATGTTTTGAACGGGGATAACATTATTTTAAAATTTGAACATTGTTTTCACCTCTTTCAATATTATATAATATATGCCTTAATTTGATTAAGTGTGTTTTTGTGGTTATATTTGATAAATTTTTTAGATTTATGATCACTCATTAGGACCCGAAGCTAACATATTGAAGATTAAGGTAATATAAAATGCGATACCTCCAAAAATAAGTGTTTACATAAAAATAAAAAAAATAAAAATAAAACATTTGGCTATATTGACAAGATGTTACATTCATAGCATCGAGGCCCTGCCCTGGTCCTCCAGAAGAAATGACTATTTAGTCCAGCTATCAAAGCATAGTACAATGTTGCGGCGCCATGATCTTGGCATCAAGACACTGCTTAACTATATGGTCCAACTGTCAATTTATAGTACAGCACCGCGACATCGCGATCTTAGTGCCAAGGCACTGTATCGGCTATTGAGAGGGAATAGTTAACAACCCACTTCTATAAATATGAGTGAGCAGTCCACTCACATGACTTTTTTCTCATTTTAACTCTGCCTCTTTCTAAATGGTGCTCAGACTTCACTCCGAGGTTCTCACTTCAGGTAAAGAATATGTGCTTTTTCTTACTAGTTTGATAGAAATCTCACCATTGATCTTTGATCCAGTGTAGAAAACTTAGAGATTTGATGACCACCATCGTTGAATTTTATTCCGGTGAGAGATGAAAACCTTCTCCCCTCTGTTGATTATTGATCTAGAATAAGGGAGAAGAGTGCTTTGCACTATACAATTTTGAAACCTACACTGCTAAGTCAAATGCCACCAAAATTTCTAAATTTTTTTAAAAATTGACATTTAAATTCAAAATTTTGGCCTATAGTGCCAAGGTGTCATGCTCTCAAGTAGCCATATTACGGAAGCAGTTCTATAGTGCGAAAGAATTAGCGTCACTATGATCTAAGAAAATCCCATAGCGCCATGATGCCATACCCACATGTCACTTAAAATATGACTAAGAATATTTGGAGAAAAATGAGATAAAATCCCACAGTGATGTGGCGGTGAGGGGACAGCGCCACAGCATTGTGTTATTTTGCTGTGTGTAAAAAGAACTTAGAAATTTTTTTGCAGGGGAGAAAATAATATCCAACAACGTTGCGATGCCACAAGATAGCACCGTGGCACCCGCCTCTCACATCCTTTAATCTTTCTACAACACTAAGGTGCTTGCATACCAGTGCCGTGATGCTCTACCCTAATTTGATATTTTTATAAAAGTGTTAAATTATTTATTTATTTATTTATTCTGAAGCATATATATATATAAGCATACAACACAAAGATAATAAAAAGAAAAATTTTATTGCTTAAAAAAAAATACAAATTACAAGTTACATATTGTAAATAAAAGAAAAGAAGAAAAAGAAAATACAAATGGGGAAAGAAAATAGTCGTATTCAACACCACCCTCCTCTTCCTCTTCTTCCTTCTCCTCCATGCCTGATATCGATGGGGTAATCACTCTAGGCTATTATTGAGGCGCTGTAGGGAAGGAGACCCAGTTAGGATCTACAAGATTGTAATTATGAAACATGTTGGCCAGTGTAGTGTTGAATTAGGTCATGTAGAAGAATTGCATTTGCTGTTGATCCATGTGATAGACAAATTTATGTTCTAGCATCTCCTGCATATGATTACTCTTATCTACCCTCTTTCCCAAGTCTGAGACCTAGCTATTGATCTCTTGATGTTGCTTAGCCAAATACTTGGGAGTTCAGAATCTAGATCGAGGAGGACATAAAATCTCTCCCACTTCAAATCTATTTCCAAACCCCCCCAATCACCCTCTTCATTAGAAGAACCTTCAGAAGGTGTACCTCCTCTTTAGGCCCCCCTTACCACACCTACCGCTACACACAAATCATAAATAAGAGAAGGGTGGCCATACTAGTAGTAGTGCTCCCCTTCAGTATATTATAAATTGAATTAAAAGTAACCTTCCCGATATCGATTGAGAATCCCTTTTGAATAGAAAAATTCAAAATAACCCTGGCCTTGGTAAGCTCAGTAATATTACCAGAAGGCATAAGCCTGGTAGAAATAAATTAGTGCTAAGCCTTAGAAGCAGCTATTATACCAGTGGTAGAAAGTTAATAATCCTTTCCTCCCATCATTTCAATTGCATGCTTTCATTTCTGCCACAAAGAAAAGAATAATCTCATCAAAATCAGGATAAATATTTTAGTAGGAGAGATATTGATCATACTCAATATTAGGAAGATTGTAATATGATTTTATAGTACTACTATTATAACTTACCCGCTTTCCCTGGGCATATGCCTTATTATCCTGGACATCCCGTGCATTTGCAAAGAATTTGTCCACCACCGAGACTATGCACGAGTTGTTGTTTAGGCTAGTTTGAGCCACCTTCGCTCCATAATTATCCCCTCAACACTGCTATCAAAATTCTAGAATCTCCTCTCTGGAATTAGGTGCTTGTGGAGGAGAGCGTGCTGGTACAGCTCTTTGGCATCGGTACTAATGAAGCAATTGGCATTATTGAATGCCTCTTCTTGTCCACAACTCTTTTAAGAGGCATGATTAATAGTGGAAATTGGGAATTAGGAATAGTTAGAGAGAAATAAAATTCTTAAAGGGAAGGGATCACTAAATGAAAATTCTTAATGTGAAGGGATCACCTTGGTGCCAGGTCTGGGCATCGCGATGCTACATTTTCGGGTTGCATAACACGATCCTAGCACTACAATGCCAACATGTATCATCGAGGCACTGGTCAGCTCATCGCAATGCCCAGACCTAAGGACAAACTTGATAATTGGGGCTAAAGTAAGTATGGCCTGATCGATGGCCAAATTCACACTTGAGGTGAAGGAAAATATGAGCTTTATAGAAGACATAGTGATTGGTTGCTTGTAAGGAATGAAAATGGGGCTTTCTTTTTCACAGCTGGAAAAGAAGGGCATAAAATTAGACCTTGCTTTGCTTATTGTTCTTTTGACTTGATTTTGAGTTGAAACCCTCATTTAACAAATATGTGAGTTCAACTGAATCTTGAAGATGTTGAATGAACCTCACTTTGCCAAGATAGTGGTAAAAGGTTCTTGATTTAATTCATTTTAGGTGGTTTCTTTGATTAATTTTTCTTAGTTATTGGAGGTCCAATAGGGGTTTTAAGACCTACTGGAGTGACATCCTAAAACCTAAAGGATGTTGGACACCTTGCTTAAGGATGAAATAGGCAAGATGTCCAATAGAAAGAGTGATAATCTTGAATTCACATAGTTTAGAGATAATGATTGACTATTAAAGATGAATAGAGGAACACTTCTGAGCAGAGTCGCTACAAAAATTTATGGTGTTTTAATTTGGAGCCATAAGGACACCATGATCTTAGAGGGTACTTACTGAAATGATCGAGTACGATATTAAGGTATGATGTGCTATCTTGAAAGATGTAAACATTACCTTACAATAGACCTAATCACCTAATAAAGACTCCTAAGCTAGATGGGTCTTCGTATATATCAGAGATCTTTTTCCTACTTTACATGAAGAAGTAAATAATGGTTTATTTTATGTCAGGTTCTTTAGTTCCCTATGAAAGCAAGATTCCATAATTAATTACATCTTAGGAAATAAGAATTTCTTAAGAATACTCTCTATTAAAGTAGTCAATAATTATCCCAAAAGATTTCAAAGTTAGACTATCAAAGGATCGAGTATTTATGAAAGTCAAGTGGGAGAGTTTAAGTAGAAAGACTTATTTACGGATTCTAAAGAAAGATAAGTAGGGAGCTCTCATGATACTAGGAAGCTAGTGAGTGCTCTTGTCTACCCTATAGTGAGTTTTTACATATTTGAAAGAGAGAGTTTATTTTTATTTAAATTGAAATCTTTATTATAATACTAAGGCTTATAATCCATCAACATAAGATTATGAAAATGCCTAAGTGGTGAGGCCTTATACTCATAACCTGATGGAAATAAGTAGCCTCAGAACCTAAATCTTAGATGCTTTAGCATAAGCTAAAAGTATGACCTAAGTCTAATCAGAAAATGGGATATAATGGTTTACCTCCATAAGAGAGGATAAACCCATCCCAACTCTTTTGGGCTTACAACCGCTTGGAGTGGCTGCTAGCTAAGACTTTGTAAGCTTTAAAATCATGTAGGCCTGTCTTATATAAATACAAGATAACTAGGCTATTATTTAATTAGAAAGGAAGCTAGAATCCTAAACTCATTCTCTAAGAGACTAGATCATGACTGGCATGGAAACATGAATTAAACTAATGCAAAATTTATAATATTTTATGCTATTTTTGACACATTTATTTTGGACTAAGGCTTAGAAAATTATGCCTACATGCATGATAAAATAAGGTTGTGGGCTAAATCAGCGAGAGGAGGCATTCTCTAGTACAAAGGATCACCCTCAAAGGTCAAACATATCCCCTATCCTGCAATAATGGAGACCCTCCCCATTCAAGAGTGAAATAAGATGATATGTATGATGTGAGAACATACAACATTCAGCTAAGGGGTTGCTAAGTCTTTTATTTATTTGATTATAAACCTAGGCTTTGAGGTGATGTTATGAGTTGTAGTAAAATTTAGTTATGAGTTATTAATGAGGATAAAAAATTTAATTTTATCCTAAAGAGCCTACCGCATCCAAACCACACATTAAATCATCATACTTTAAGAAACCTATGAAAAGTATGACATTTCTATTGCATAAACATAACAATCAAGCATTTAAATTTTCATAAAATAATAAAAGGCCAGTGTGGTAGGGTACTACCGTACACCCCAAAAAAGAAAATAAATTGAGTAACTAAGCTCTACCCTTATATAACCCGGATTATAAAAGAATATTACAATTACAATGAAATAGATGCTATGTGGGGTCTTCAACTTCTTGTCTTTCTTTCTTTCCTTCTCTTCCTTTGGACTAGCTTTACTCTAGGCTTCACAGGGTCTCCCAGTTCTTTGCCTTCTAACCACTACTCATCCTAAACCCTATAGCACTAATCGTAATTTTTATTGCAAAAATTACATTTTTATAAAAAATAAAATATAACTACAACTGCAAAATATATGTTAGCTAAATAAACATACAAACCAAGTAGTTATATTTCATATGTTTGGATTAAGCACCCTGCACATGGGTAACTAAGCCCACCTGACCTAATTGGATTATTCTTAGGGCATAAGCAACTTATAAGCAAGAAAATTTATATTTATTTATTATTCAATGGCCCCTTTAGCATAATCCCCTATAGAAAATATCATTAGGCTATTAACGACCTAACATCCGTCTATGCATGAACAATCCTAACATCCAGTATAAAATATTACATCAGAAAACAAAACATAACACCACAACATACACCATCCTAACCTAAGACTAGAATTGTTGACTTAGTATTCTAATGCGTGTGCTAAAGTTTATTGTGGTATCTTTAGTTAGGCTTTAGAAGTATGATTATCTAAAATATGGATTTGTTTAAGTTAAATATTAAAGGAGGTTTCACTTCAAATTATTGAAAGGATTAATTAATTTTAATTTGTATTTTTTGGTTTCATTTGATGCATATTTAACATTTAATTATTATAAAGAGAGGAAAGAGGTTTGACCTCCTTCATCCTTATCTGAAGTTATTTTCTAAAGGTATGTTATTACTTTAGTTTCTTTAATGGATGGCTTAACAAATATTTTTAATTAAACCTAAGTTTGGGTTAATATTAAGAAATCTCATTCAAACATGAAAGGCATCTTAGGATTAATAAAATTGAATCACTATCACATGGATAATATTTTGTTATTCCTTTTCATCATCAATAACATACACATCTCATTATTTTTACTACTCATGATATTTGATTTAACACATATTGATACATGCAATATATTTTTATATCTACACACTTGATGATTCTTGATGCATGTATTTTGGTAGAAAAGAAAGATTTCATCCTTTAGTTAGGCATATAAATGTATTAAAGATTTAAGCAAGTACACACCATTGTTAAACCAGAGAAGTAAAATTATCTAAGACCTCATTAGGGCTACTTAAAGCCTCGTGTTCCCGGGATGTCCATACTATATACTTGCTAGCTTAAATACATGTAAGCATATACAAAAATAGGAATGAAAATCATGCAAGAATAATATTATAGCAAATCATTTATTCATGTAAAGTTCTATTCCAAATTCTAGCACATGCACACGTGTAAATGAAATTAAGCAAGTGCATGCCATTGTTAAACCAGGGAAGTGAGATTATCTAAGACCTTATTGGGTCTACTTAAAGCCTCGTGTTCTTGGGATGTCTAGACTATATACTTACTAATCATCAAACATATGTAAACATACACATAATTAAGAAAGTAGAAAAATCCTTTACTATGTTCAAATTATAAGTGAATGCAAATCTTATTGAATATTTATAGCCAACATTAACTTGAATTTTTATCTTCAACTTATAACTTCAAAAATAATTTGGGATTTATTAGTGATAATAACACCATATAATATTTATCCAACACATGCAATTTAAATGTATCCACATTCTTTTGATTCCTTTTTAAAAAAAAACATGAATGTATGAAACAAATGGCATGCAAATTTTTAATGATTGAAAAGGAACAACTAAACATTGCCACATAATACATTCAATCACATTAGTTCATAAGGATAATCAAGTTAAATAAACTTCTTTAAGATTGACCAAAGCTTTTATGAAATTTGATTTTTGATGTTTGAATTATCAAAACTTAAAGAGGAGAAATGACATTTAGAGTTTTCCTCATCCCACATTAGTAACTTAATTATGTTTAAGGAAAGTGATTAAGTAAATTTTATGGATTGATTAAGTTCAAGTCATTAAGCAATCAATTTAATTACCCTTCTCTAAGCTTCTTTAATTTAATTAATAACTTAATCATGAGACTCTAATTATATTCTTATGAGAAATTAAAATTTGCAATGCACTTAGAGGAACCTAATGCAATTAGGCTCATGCTTAAGAGCTAATTAGATTAAAGAAGGAAAGAATCTAAGTTAAGTACTCTTATGATTTTCCCACACCAATAGGTTAACCATAAATTTCTCAATGACTTTATGCTATTAAACACATAAAGAAAAAATTAATAAATTATATTTGAATTATCTAAAACAACCATTAGCTTAATTTGATTTTTATTTCATCATTAATTTTTTTAATTAATTTCTTAATTATTACACATGTTAATTAACTCTCCTATGAAAATGCATTTAGGAAAGTAATTAGGAAAGAGGTCTTAGTTATTTCCCCTCACCATTCCCACTATTTATAGTGATTAATTATCATTAATTATTTAATTTTTATGTTTAATAATTTTAATGAATATTAAATTGATTAATGAGGGTAATTAGGATTGGAAATTCCACATTCTTTAAATTACATGGTCAATAATTTCAAGAAAATTATGGAAGGTAGAGGACATCCTAGAGAACTATTCCACCAACTTTGAAATTAATTAGCAAAGAAATTAAGGATTAATTAAAATAATTAATTTAAAATTAAAACCCTAATTAAGCATTATTCACTGATCAAATATTAGAGATTTTCTTTCTATTAAATTTTCCTCTATTTATTCCTTCAAAAATGGGTTTATTTATATTATTTTGGATTTTTATACAATTAATTATGATTGTTTTTGAAATTTTGGCCATTTAATTACATTTATAAAGCCTAATTAACCACTTAAACCATCGGTGCCACGGAGACACTAACACGACAGTGCTTTTCATATGGCGTCATGGTATTGGTTATTTAAAACATCTGACGCGGTAGTTGACTAAGTGGCGACGGATGTGATTTCATCCTGGACGTTCGATCCGATGCGGTTTCGTCCCTATGGTGTTTATTTTTGGATGTGGGTGGACACCATGTAGATCATAAGAGGTACTTATTGAAGTGATCGGATATGTCAGTAAGGTATGATGTATTATCTTGAAAGATAAAAATATCACCTATAATAATTTGACCATAATAAGGACTGGTCTGATTATACTATAAATTTTTTCCCTACTTTACATGGAAAAATAAAATAGGTTTTATTTTAAGCTGGGTTCTTAAGTTTCCTATGGAGGCAAGCTTCTATAGTTAATTACATCCTAGGAAATGAAATTCTAAGAACACTCTCAAAAAGATTCTTATCATGATCAATCAAGACTTTGGATCATCAATTGGAAGACTTATTTTAGAATCCTAAGGAGAATAAGTAGAGAATGCTCATGATACTATGAAGCTTAGTGAGTATTCCAACCTATCATATAATGAGGCTTTACATATTTGAGATAGAGGGGGTTTATTTTATTTGAGTTAAAATTTTATTAGATTGCTCGGGCATATAATCCATTAACACAAGATTGTGAAAATGCATAAGAGGTTAGGATTTATGGTTGTAGCCTGAAGGAAACAAGTAATCTCAGATCCTAAATTTAGGGAGCTTTAGCACAAATCAAAAGTGTAACTTAAATCTAAGCAAAAGAAGGGAGGGTTTATCTCCATAGGAGAGAATAAACTAGTCCAACTTCTGGACTTACAATCATCTGGAGTGGCCACCAGCAAACTCCTCCTACTATTCAAAACTGTAGTCTGGTCTCATGAAATTGCAAGATGGTTAGACTTGTTATTTAATTTGGAAAGAAACTAAAGTCCTAAACCCACTCCCTAAGAGACTAGAGCATGAGTGGTATGAGCATGTGACTTAGTCTAAAATGCAAAACTTTATAATTTTTATTTCATTTGACACATTCATTTGGACAAAGGCTTTAGGATTTTATATGCCTAAATGCATGATGAAATAATGTTGTTGGATAAATCAGTGGGAGGAGGTGTTCTCCACTACAAGGGATGCCCTCACAGGTCAAGCATTCCCCTATCGTACAAGAATGGAGACCCTCTATATTCAATAGTGAATTAATATATTATGCATGATGTGAGACATATAACATACAGCTAAGGGGTTGCTAAATCTTTTAATTATCTTATTTACATCCTAGGCTTTATGATGAGGTTATGAATTATTTTAAATTTTATTTGCAAGTTGTTAATTGAATAGAAAAATTAATTTTATTCTAAGAGCTTACCACATCCAGGACACACATTCAATCATCAAACTTGAAGAAACTATGAAGAGGATGCAATCCTAATGCATAATCTAAACATGACATCAAATATTTTATAGACTACCATAACAGAATAAGAGGCCGGTGCGGCTGGGTACCACGGTACACCCCATAAAATGGGAAAAGATGGGTAGTCAAGCTCTACCCTTATGCAACCTAGAATATAAAAGGATACTATTACAATTAGAAATAAATACATGTTATGGGGGCCTTCATTTCCTCATTCTTCTAGCCACTGCTCATCCTATACCCCATAATCTAATCCTAATTCATATTGCAAAAGTTACATTTTTATGGAAATTAAATCTAATTATACCTGCAAAATAGAGGTTAACTAAATATATATACAATCCTAAGCAGTTATATTTTATAATTTAAACTTAACACCCTACATATGGGTAACCAAGCCAACCTATCTTAATGTGAATTATGTTTAGGGGCTTAAGCAAACTACAAGCAAAATATTTATATTTATTTTTAAGCAACCCCTTAAGCACAATCCCTTGTAGAAGACAACATTAGGCTAGGAATGACCTAACATATACTCTATGAAACATACACCCTAACATCCAGTCTAAAATATTATATCATAAAACAAAATACATCATCATTACATGCACTGTCCTAACTTAGGAATAGAAGTGGTGACTGAATTCTAATATGTGCGCTAATATTTTGTGTGGTGTGTCTTACTAAGCATTAGAGTTGTGGTTTTCTATGTTTAGAAATTATTTAAGTTAACATGATGGTTGGTTTCATTTCAAGTTCTTTATAAATTTTAATTTATGTTTTGCTGTTTCATTTGATTTACACTTAGCATCTAAGTGTTATATTGAGAAGAAAAGAGGCTTACCCTTTTTCATCCCTCCCTTAAGCTTTATAAAGCACATTAATTTGGTTTAGTTCTCTTTAGTGAATGACTTATTAAATATTTTCATTAATCATAAATTTGGGTTAACCTTAAAGAACCATATTCAATATGAAAGACATCTTAAGATTAGTGCAGTTGAATTACAATCACGTAGAACATGTTAAGCCTTTCTTTTTCATTACCCATTAAATGCATATAATTTAACACTTAGTATACCTATACATACAATATATTTTGGCACACTTAGAGGATCATGAATGCATACATACTTAGTAGAAAAGGAGGATTTTTATTCATTAATCAAATATACATACATATGTATAAAAGATGTGATGAGTACATGCAGTTGTTAAAGCAGAAAAGTGATAATCAAATGATCTCCTTGGGGCTACTTAAAGCCTCATATCCCGGGATGTCTAGACTATATACTTGCTATCTTGATTACATACAAATGTATATACAATTAGAGAGATGTAAATCATGCAAAAGATTGTGTTTTGTTTAATCAAATTATTTACACATGTGAATTAAAGCTCTATCCAAATTCTAAAATATAAATGAGTATGTTCCTTTGTTAAACTAGGGAAGTAAGGTAATCAAATGACCTTCTTCCAGGGATGTTTAGACTATATACCCATTATCATTCAAACCTATGTAAATCTATATATGGATATAGGGAAAGAGAGCTTTTCATTCACATACTTAAGCTATAAACACATGGAAATACTATATATTTATAACTATCATCACTCCAAATATTGCTACCTATTTATAAACTTTGGAAAATACATTTGAATTTAATAGTGATAATAGCCACATGTATGATAAATTAAGCCAACACATGCAAGCTTACATAAATAAATTACATTTGATTGATTTAAATTTAAAATGATGAATGCATAAGGTCACATGGAATACAAAATTTAAAGTGATTGAAAAGGAATAGCTGAACACAACCATATGATTCATTCAACCACTCTAAGGACAATCTCATCAAATAGGATTATTTAAAGGAAACCAAAGCTTCTTTTTAATTTTATTTTTAGATTTAGATTAGATTTAAGGAGGAGAAAAGTCATTTTCTATTTTAATCCCATTCCCATGTTGGTAATCATAATGGGTTTAAGGAGAGATAATTAGATGGATTTTATGAATTAGTTAAGTTGGATCATTAATCAAATCATTTGATTACCCTTTTCTATGCTTCTTTAATTTAATTAATCATTTAATCATGAGCCACAAATGATGAACATGGATAAAAGTAAAGTTGCAATGCTCTTAAAGGACCTAATGCAATTGGCTCATGATTATGGATTAATTATGTTAAAGAATCTAATTAAGTACTTTTATGATTTTTCCACACTTATGGGTTAATCATAATTTCTATAGGGCTCTTTATGTTATTAAACACATAAAGAGGAACCCTTAGTTTGATTATTAATTATTTGAAGTGATTAACATTCCAATTTAATTTGATTTGATCATTTAATTGATTAATTAAGCGCTTAATTAAACATCACATTAATTAACTCTTTTTAATGAAATGAATTTGGAAAAGTAATTAGAAAAGAGGTCCTAATCACTCTCCCTCATTATCTCACTATTAATCAGTGATTAATAGAGTTAAATTAATTAATTTTTACTATTTATAATCTAAATTAATCATTAAATTGATTAAAGGGTAATTAAGATTTGAATTACCAATTTCCTTAATTACTTATGTAATAAATTCCAAGAAAAATCATGGGAGGCAGAGGTCATTCCATTAAATCAACACACCAAGTTTAGAATCAATTGCCCAAGTAATTAGAGCTTAATTAAGCTAATTAGAAAAATATTCAAATCCTAATTAAGTCTTAATCACTGTTCAAAATCAAATGAAAATATTTTTAGTAAATTCTCCTATATTTTAACTTTCAAATGAGCATTTATTTGTATTTTTCAAGTTTTTTACATTTAGTTGTGATTTTAGGAAGTTTCAACCATTAAAATAGATTATTAAGGCTAATTAACCCCTAATCCTGTCAGCGCTACGTTGACCACTGACATGACAGTGCTTTTCACGTAATGCCATGGATTGGCCACTTAAACTAATCTGATGCGGCGCTAACGTGGCAATGATGGACACACTTTCATCCCTTCCCTCTGATCTAAGATCGGACTATGGGAATTAATCCCATGATTCCTAAGGATTAAATTGAGATTATGTCTAATGGAAGATCACGTTTGTCCATTCCAATCATACAAAATGGACGGTGGATGATTTGTCATCCCCAGAGCAATAGAAGATAGACACCGTCCCCCTTCATTCGATTCGAGCTTGCTAGAGCTCATGAGGCATCAGAATTGATCCTAAAATATTCACAAGGGAAATTTAAAGGGATTCTATAATGGGATTCACACAAAATCATAATTTTCTTTTCAAAGTCCCAAAAAATTTAAGAAAATCTTAATTTTCCTGAAAATACCTCATTGGAGATCAAGACCAGCGGTGAACCGATCAAGGTACCTTTGCCTTGAAGAGGTGAAGCCCTGTCGAGAAATTGGTGCCTTGACTCCTCATCACCAGCTCTATGGACCAACCGTCATCGAAAAGCTAGTCAGAGTTAGTCTAAGAAGGGATTCCTGCTCGAATTGCTTGGGAGAAGATTCCTTTTACCTCGCCAGGGCTTGGTGAACGTGTGGGAAGAGTTAATTAGAAAATGGGGAGTCCTTGGGAGCTCGAGAAACACTTGGGGGAGTTCGTCTTTAAGTGCTCAAGCTCTTTGATGGGTTTGGCTCAATTTGATCTATGCAGGTCAAATTGGGCTAGGTTAGGTCAATTGACCAATTGGTCAATTTGGGACAAACCAAAGGTTGAGTCAAGTTCAAATGAGTATATAGAATGTTTTGGTTTAATTTGGCTTGGATTTGATTTTGATCCTTGGATTTACATGGGTCAAATAGGTCAAGGTGTCCAATTTGGCAAAATCGGCCAAATTAGCTTAGGTTAAGCATTTGTTTATGTTCAATTAATCATTTGAAGATGATTATATGCTTTGATTTCAATTAATTTGAATTTAGGAATGATTTAGGCCAAATTGACCCTTTTGGGTAAATCGGTCAATTGGATTCAATCAAGCCTTTGATTAAGTTTAATAATCAATTTGGATTTAATTTTAGTCATTAGTTTGAATCAATTTGGATTGGGTTTTAATTTTACCCAATTGGATTTGGTTTGACTCAATTGATGGTCAAGTCATGTTCAAGGATTGATTTTAAGTGGTATGGATCATTGGTTTCAATTAATTTGGCTTAAGATGAGATTTGGTTCATTTGGCTCATATAAGTTAAGTGGGTTAATTTGGTTAAATAACTAAATTGACTTGGTTTGACCTAATTGATTACAATTGATCAATCAAGGATGATTAACAATCATCATAGGAGATTTTGATTGGCTTGTTTCAATCCAATTTTTGTTGGATTGAGATTTAGCTCAAATGGGTCCTTTAGGTCACTTTGGGTCAAGTGAACCTAAGTGGGTCAATTAGTTTGATTTTGGATTGAATCAAATTAAGTTGAGTTTGTTATTTAATTTAGGATTGATTGATAGCTTTGGTTGTAATTATTTGGGTTCAATTAGATTTTGGCTCATTTGGATATTTTTGGTTAAATGGGTTAGGTTAGGTTGATTGAATTGATTTGGTTTGATTGATTTTGATTGTAATTTTTATTATGATTTGGAATGATGATTGAAGGATTGAAATGGTTTTGAGAAAATCAATTAAGTTAGGTTTGGATTGAAGGGATTTTGGCTAAGTCCATAGTATTGAATCATGGACTTAGGTTTAGATCATTTTCATTTGATTTTGGCTTGGAGTTTGGATTCAATTAGATTGAATTGATTGTAGATATGGTTTTACAAAGAGGATGGGTATAATTCATGAGCAAGGCCATGGGGAAGGTAGGTTTCCTTAGCCCTAAGTCATAACCTAATTCTATGGAAAATCCTCCTAAGTCTTTAAGGTTTTGGGTTAAGTGTTCACTTAGCCACTAGAAGTGTCCTATGAATAGAGAGATCTTTGTGTCTAGAAGGCTCCTAGATCTAAATTGGGAAAATTAAATCCTCACTCTAGAAGTGAGGTTAACACTCCTAATTGATCTTAGAAAGGATGATCGGGATTAATCTCATGTTTTCAAAAGGATTAAATAAAAAATTCTAGCAATTAATCACGATAGCCCATTCTAACCATGCATAATGGATGGTTGATGATTCGTCATCCCTGAATGTTGAGAAGACAGACACCGTTCACCTATAACCACTCGATCCGAGTTCACTGGAGCTCATTCGATGATGAAATTGACTCGAAAATAATCAGGGAGAAGATCTAGTGGGATTTTATGGTGGAAATCACATGAAATCACATTTCATTTTGAGAAAGACCAACAAATAGGGAGGAAATCTACATTTGATAGATTTTTACCTCGTCGGAGCTAGAGGCTAGCAGTCCATCTATTGAGGTAGCTTCATTTTGAAGAGATGAAGTCTTGTTTAGAAGATCATGAGTTGCCTCCTCACCGTTTCACTCTGGACCAAATACTGCCGTGAAACTCACTGGAGTTGGTCTGGATGCCCCCTAGTGATCAAATCACTCTAGAAATGATTTGTTTCAACTCACCAGAGTGAGGAGAAAGTGTGGGAAGAGTTAATTTAGTTTTAGTGGAGTTTTGGTGATATTGGATGGATGGGGCTTTGGTTTCCCTCGGGGATTGGTGAGGCGATGGTGTGCACAAAGAGCTCAAGAAAAGGTCTTGGACTGTGTAGAATGCTCTGAGGAAGTTGTGTGTGAAGTTTGAATCCTTGGGTAGGAGTATACCTCCTCCCCAGCTAAACCAAAGGCTAAGATTAGTTTAGCCTTTGGCAGCCATTCGGTTGAGGCAAGTGGTTGAAGGTGGTTAGGGACTGCTGAGGTGGAGGTGCTTGAGTGGCCAAGTGAGTGGCATGGGCTGGCATGGAGTGTTCCACCTTCCCTAGGTGGACCAATGGGGTGACTCATCTTCTCATGGACAAAAGTTGAGCCTAAAAATCTTAGGTTAGGTTGGGTCAGTGGTCCTCTTATACAAGAATAGCCAAAGGTGGTTGCCATGGGGATAAGGAGGTGGAGAACCCATCCAAATAGGGATTTTATTTCATTTAGGTGGGTTGGTTCAATGGGTTTGACCCAAATAGGGTTCATTATGGGTTGGGTCCACTTGGGATGGCCCATGGTGACCTAAGGGCGAGTCATATCAAGTTTGGTTGGGTTTGGCTCAATTTGATCCATTATTGACCTAACTTTTGGAGTGAGGATTCTCCTCTTCTTAGACCTAAGAGTCTTCTAGACACTAAGACTTCCTTAGTCATAAGACACTTCTAGCTATTGATCTCATTTTTGGATGAGGTTAATTTGAACTCTAAAATAAGTAATTAGGGCATCCTAATCTCAAATAGAAATCTCCTAATTCAATGCTTAGGACACTATACCTAGTGTCGTAGGGAATTTTCTTTGGGTTGGATCTAACCTACTTGGCTTAGGTGAAATTAACCCAAACTTCCAATTTGGATTAACCCAACTGAATCCAAACAAATCAAATTGAAATTAAATTAAAATAAATGAAAGAATCCAAAACTAAATCCAAAGTCAAATCTAGTCAACATAAGTTTGACTTAGGTGGGGCCCACCTAGTCAAATGTCAACCCATCAAAAATTTGACCAAATTACATCATTCTAAATATTTCAAATGATCAAATAAACATATTTGATCATTAATATAAAGAAATTTAAATTCATTTAGACCTTAGTTGGGTTAATTAGATCACTTAGTCTAAAATAACCTAAATGGGTCCTATTGGGTTCAAACCCAAATCAAATTGAAACAAACTCAATTTGATTAATCAAAATTATTTAGAAATGATAATTAAACATAATCCAACCCACCACTGGGTCTGATTTGGTTAAATAGGTCATTTGACCCAAATGAAATCCAAAGCTTAACCCATTAAGCTCACTTTGGGTCAATTGGGTTCAAATAAAAAATTAATTGAAATTAAATGAAATCAACTACTCCAAATCATCTCATACATGTGATCAAGCATGATTGGAATCCAAACCCAATCCAGTTGAGTCAAACTGAAAATTTGTACCCAATTGGAACCAAACTTAACTCATTTAGGCCAAATGGTTTAAAATGAAATGAAATTTAAAATCAATTCAAAATTAAATTAACAAATGAAATCCAAACTCAATCATCAATTCAAGATGATTGAATTCAAAATTAAAAAGGTTTAAATTAAAATCCAACACTTTGAATCCAAATACTTGGTTTGGATTTCAATTTTCTAATTCAAGACAAATGGATTCAAAACTAACCTCAAATCCATTTAAGATTAAGTGGGGAAGCCATATATAGCCCAAATACCTTGAAAATGATTCCATAAACCATAAAATAAATAAAAAGAAAAGAGAAAAAAATGAAATTAAAAAAATAAAAAAAGAGGAAAAAAAAGGGAAATTCCATTTCCTCTCTTCCCATGCATATGCCATCCCACCTCTTAAGAAGATGGCTGCCTTAACGTGAAGGCAACTAAGCAAAAAAGCCAAGAAGGATTTGGCTTTCCCATGGAAAGAATAAGAAAATAAGAAAAAAAGAAGAGATGAAAGGAAAGGGTCGGCCAAGATGGAAACCAAGCAAGGAGCCACCTTCCATTCCAAATCTCTATCCTATCATGTTCACCAAGCCAAGGGGAATTGAACCCACCTCTTGGACAGCCTTGCCACCGTCAGTGGCCGGATTTCACCAGAAAATTCTCTTAAAAAGATAGCTCATGGCCAAACAAGAGGAGAGCCATAGGGCATTCCACAAGCTCAATTGAGCTTTTCGTCACCTTCACCATTGAAAAAGAAGCCAAAATGAACCTTCCCCCACTTCCCACGCCACCGGGAGGTGGAGAACCATCAAAGCCAGCGAGATTCAAACCCACTTCTGTCTAAGGACTAATTCAGAGAGAGAGGATCCAATTCCATTGGCTCACAAGCTTCTCTTATCATTCTGAAGCTTTTCGAATCAACCCCACTATCAGAGATGCTAGAACAAAGGTACACCATTAACAAACTTGCAACTTTTCAGTTTTGAAGCTTTGTGAAGGCAACTTGATCTCAAGTGAGATCAAGCCGTATAGATCTATATGATATCCCTTCATGATGGATTCACGATTGAAAATGCAAGATTTTGATGGGTAGATCACCAAAAATCAAGTGGGAATAATGTACGGTCCTCAGTTCTTGCCATCTAGGGAAGGAGATGCAATCTCCACCATCCATTACTTTTAAAAGGAGCAGACGGCTCTGATTTAGCCAGAGTATTTGATTTAACGCCCTTAGGATTCTCGGATCGATCATGGACCATCCGATCTTTGATAAGATAGTCTTGATCAACCCGGATCCGTTGCCTTTTTAACGCGGGATCCACATGAATCTCGCGTAGACCAATCTGTGTGGGAAACATACAGGGTTTCCATGACAGTGCTGATTGGTTTCAAGAGGTAAATATGATTTTCTAAATTTAAAAAATGCTAAAATTACTGAGAACTTCCAAAATTCATAGGAAACTAAATATAACTCACAAAAAAATGCAAAGAGCTCTATGGATTCGTCTTGATGAGAGGAATCCATAAAAATTAAATTTCCCAATTTTTTTTTGGGTATTTTAGCCTTAATTTGGTTTTAATTGAAATTTAGTAAACCTTAATTAATCTCAAATCATAAATTCAATTGAATTGAAACTTTGGGGAAATAAAATTGAGATTAAAATACACCTTATAAAATTTATTCTTGATTTACTTCACTGTATTTCATGAAAAATGAAATTTTAAATGCTAAACTTCAATCTTAATTAAATAAATTAATTTAAAACAAATTAATTAATAAAATCAATTAAACAACCTTAAATTAACTTAATGAACCTTAATAAACATTAAAACACTAATGAAACTCATCCAAACTTATTAAATCATAAGTTGGCTTAATTAAGCAATTAAATGAATTAAATAATTTAAATAATTAACCAGAACTTAATTAAATCATAATAATTCAACCAAATGTCTAAAAATTATGAATGAACCCTCTTTGGAAATATTTTTTAGAGGGGAATCAATCAAAAATGAAATCTCCAAATGAATTTCGTTAAATTAGGCATAATATAGGTTTTAATGAAATAATTAAAACCTAATTTACATCCTAATTATAAATCTAATAAAAATGAAACTTTGGAAACATGAAATTGGCATATAACCTCACTTGCCATAAAAATTTCAAACCTATTTGATCTCTAGATTGGGAATTGATGAATTTCCAAATTCCGAGGTCAATATTAATCAAATAATGAATAAAGAAAATTTCTTAATTCATTGAATCTTAAAAAATTAAAATAACCTTAATCAAACATTATAAACTCTTAGGAAGGTTTTCAAACATCCAAAGTCAAAGAACTTAATCAAATTACATGGTTAAAGATTAATGAAATTAATAAATCATATTAGGAGTAATTAAACATTTATTTAATAAATTCATAATTAAACAACCTAAATCAAATCAAATGAAATCAAACCTTAACGTAAACACTCAAAGTTAACATAAACCAATATAACTTAATCAAAACATTATACAAATCAAATGAAACAAATGAAAGTCATAACACCAAATCAAACTAAAATTAAATGAAATAAACAAATTAAATCAAATTCAAATAAAACCAAAGAAATAATTCAAACCAAACTAAATTGAAAATTAAAATAAAATGAAATTGAAATCAAATCTAAATTTCCAAAGAAAAACATCAATTCAAATTCAAACTAAATAAATGAAATCAAAAGGATTAATTAAGATGCTTAAGAACCTTAATTAGATCTTTGGGATGGATCATCATCTTAGGATGAAGATTTCATTTCATTAGGAGCTAGAATGTTGAATAGGGTGAGTTCCATCCAAAAATGGAATCTATTCTACTCTTCATTCTTGAAAACCTAAACATTACTTTAACCAAATAAAATAAAATAAAAATGAAAACTAAATTATCAAATCATTTGAATTAAAACCATCCAAAGGTAAAATTCAAGCAAACTCAAACTTCAAATTGAAACTTGAACTAAAGAAGCCTAGCAAAGTCTTGCCACACAAACCTATCTTCTTCTCACACTAGATCATTAGGTCACATACCCTAGACTTAGGTTAGGCCATTCTGTGATTCTTTTATGATTCCTTGTGATGTGTTTGATATGAGTGCTTCACATGTCTTTGTGGTGTACTATTTTAGACTACATGTCTAGAATTGTTTGCCCATTAGATTGGATGGTAAGACTTTCTTTCTAGATCTGACATTATTTTCTTCAGGGAGCTATGCTAGAAAGGATTGCTATCAAAAATAAAAGTAAAAATGATGTTTCTTATAGGTATGCTTAAATCCTTAAGCATAGTCCATATGATGAGCTTGGCAAGCAACTAATACTAAGCCCGCTTGTTTGTGAAATATAACTGTTGTGTGCTGTTTGTATTTCCTAACATTTATTTTACAGGGCTTAGGATTTTTTTTGAATTGAAAATATAAATTTGAGCTTAGAATTAGGTTAGGATTTATGGGGTCTAGAATTAACAGGAGTTGACCCTACCAAGTGATGGTATAGTGGTCCCCTGTGGAGCTAATGGATGTCCTTGAAGAAGGAGACTATACTAGAAAGAAGTCCTATAGATCTAGACTTGTAGTTCTAGGCCAGGCTGTATAAGCGTAGAGCTCGGTTGCCCATTTTCCTTTTCTTCCAGGGTGTACAATGGTACCCGATCTCATTGGCCTATTTTTATAAATCTAAATTAGCTTGATTTATTTTTGGGTGCACAGTAGAATCAACCTGCTTTTCTAGGTTTCTTTTGTGTTGTGTTTTCCTGTGAATGAATGCTTGGATGATTATGCTCATAGAAAAAAAAATTTTATACCCAACTTAAATCTAAACAACTAAAATAAAATAAAATAAAATTTGGAACCTCACATAAACTAAAGTCTTATGCACAACATAAAATCAATTAGAAATAATAAGGTTTGAAATCATGAAATCATATTATTTCCATTCCATGAATTGGGAAACTTAACCCATTGCACATAAGGTGCATCTGACATGTGAGGATGGCCAGTTTCTTGGGGAAGCCTGCCTTCTATTATTGATTTGGCCCATCACCATTTCTAATTCCATGGCATTAAGCATAAAAATGCATACCCATGGTCTAAAATAATTGTTTAGTCAAAATTTAAAAATATGAAAAATATGCATTAGTTAAATGCATTTCATATCCTACATGATTCTAGGGATTAAGGAGTGAGTCTAGGTTCATATATTCCTTTCTAAAAATGGAATAGCCATCTTACATTCATGAGACTTAGCATCATGAATTTTAAATACGCTTAGGTGGTGTTAGCTGACAGCCCTCTCCAGGCGGGTTATAAGTCCAGAAGAGTGAGAGATAGGTTAATTCTCTCAAGTGAGAGGAATGACCGATAATTCCAAAATAGAACTATGTTGAGCATTTGACATGTGTTAAGAAGCATCTATATACTAGATTCTGAAGCATCTTTTTCAAGAATAAGGCTTCAACCTTAGGTATTTTTGCACTCTTGTGCTGCTAGAATCTAAGTCCTACTTCTAAGAAAATGTCAACTCAAAATCTAAATTAAATTCTAAAATTTAAAGCCAAATTATATGATAGTTGAAATGTCTACTAAGCATCCTAGTATCAATAAGAATTTCTACTTCACCCCATTTGGCCTCCAAAAGAACTCTCTCCAATTTGAACTAATCCCAATTGAATTTCAAAAATTAATCCTTTGAAAACCAACTTTGAAATATTTAGAAATAATAACTTATTTCTTTAATCGTGAGTATTCTTAGAAAGAGACCCTTCTTAAGATGTAATTAACTATAGAGGCTTGCCTCTATAGAAACCATGAACCCAATTTAAAATTAAACCCTGTTCTACCTTTCATGTAGTTTAGGGGAAAATCTCTGGTACACAAAAGACCCATTAGCCTTAGGAGTCTTTTTTTAAATAATCGAATCTATTATAGGATAATATGTTTGTCTTTCAAGATAATATGTTTATTTCTTAATGACGTATTTGATCATCTAAATAAGAAATTCCTAAACTTGATGTGGTGTCATAAATTTTTTCAATATAGATATTTTCTGGCAACTCCAATGGGGAATGGTTCCTCTCTCCATCTTTAAAAATAAGTTATTATTTTTATATCGGCAGTGTAGTAGTGTCACTCACAGGTCAAGACTACTTTTCTTTCCATTGGATACCTCTCCATTTCATTCTTAGTTGAGCCTATCCAACATCCTGAACTAAGGTTCTAGAACTCTTCGTTTGTCATTGTTAAACAATTGGGTCTTAGAACCAAATCCTGAATTAAAAAAAAGTGAGAGAAATATATGAAAATCAAGTCATTTCTATTAAGACTTAAAGCTGGTCAAGATAGATTTGAAACCATTCCAATGTAGAAAAGAAATGTTTAATTTAAAAAGTATGAAAATTACTTCAAACTTTGAAAAGAAAATTTCAAGAATAAAATCTCAAAGTTAAACTTGTCTTTGATCTTACTTTGTCTTTATACTGAGGTAAAAAGAGAATGAGAATATGGTCCTAAGTTGACACCCTTTATTCTACTACATTCAAAGGTAACAAATACCTAAGAATATATGTTGAAATGAAGGAGTTCCTTCAAATCCTAAGAAAGAAAAATTAAAATGAGGCACAGTTGTACCTATTGCCCTTACCACTATGATTGAAGCTTGAATTGCATTTAAAAAGAATCAATTTAAAAGAAAATGAAAGAGGGGAAAAAATTTATCCCAAAAGAAAGCCTTATCGACCTGAGGCAAAGGTAGATTAAGGAACTAAATGTAAATCTTCTATCTTTATAGATGAAAATTTTACATAAATGCAAATCAAATTTAATTTTAATTCATTTATACATGTCCACTAGAATATTGGAAAATCAACTACTCGAGCTGATTAGCCAATTCTAGGGAGTGACTTGGAGGTAACCCTCTTTTAGACCTTTCCAAAACCTTAAATTCTTAATAGTTTAAGAGAGAGTCAAAAGAGGAAGATGATATGACATAAATAAATAAAAAGTGATAGAATTCACTTTTGCTCCTAATCAATAAAAGAAAAGAGTGAAAGAGAATTTTGATTCTCCTGATAAAGTTGAAATGAATGAAATTTAAACCTAATAAATCTAAATCAACTTTCTTAATGGGAGTTTTCTCTTATTAAATGAAATGATATTTCATGAATGGCCTTCATTAATTTTAAAGACAAATCCTAAAAAATAAAAATAAATGAAGAGTTTAATCCTTCTAAAGAAATTAAGACCTTAGGATTGAGTCTTAATGATGATATCTCTTTCTCTCAAAGTGTAAGTATGAAACTTCTATCTCTGGTAAGTTGATAGATAAATTACTTAGAATTTTATTAGTCCAAATGAATGAAGAAAGCCTTAATTTTTCTACTAAAAAAACTAAGGCATTATATGCTTTCAATTCAAAGTGAATCTAAGGAGAATCCATTGCAATGTCTTATGACCTACTTGACATTGTCTTAATGTCTAGTATGGTGGTCAAAGATTTTATTGAAAGTTAGGATTATCTTTAATCTTATATGTGTTATAATATAATATATATACAAGTCAAACTTGACTTTCTAATAGCATATCATCTGCCTTAGAGGGCCCTCTTTTAAATGATGATCCTCTAAATGAATAGATCAGGAGGTCTATTGATCTATTGAGGATAGAGTTAGACCTACCTTCCCTCCATATCAAAGGGAAATCTTTCTTGATATCAAATTCAAAATGGTAGAGTCGTACCACCTCAAATGACATTGAAAAGAAATAATAAATAAGGCATCTTCAAAATGTGATGTCTTTCCCATCTTAGAGAAGTTGCTTGCAAAATCAAGCATTGTAATGCTTTGTTAAAAAAAGAGAGCAAAGAAAACAAAATGAAAAAGAATTTAACATTAAGAAAGGCATTACATAATCATGTAATTTGCCTTACTTAACTATAAGAAACTTCCTGATGTAGCATTCCACTATAAAAAGGTTCTATGGTTATCTTCTATGATGAAGATAGACTGCCAAGAACTTATAAACATCTTGGTCGATGTGGAAAACTTAAAAGAAGAAAATCTCCAAAATATATGTTGATCCGGTGCATCGATCAACATTAATTATAAACATGAAAGTGAATATACATAGACCCAATTCTAATCAAGCTTTGATAAGATGGTTCCATATAAATTCAATCAAATAAAGAAAGGAGTTTTTAGTTTAATGAAGATTTAATCTTGAAAACTCAACTTAAAAGAAAAACTCAATCTCAATCACATTGTTGATTGAAGAAAAAAAATCTTAGAAATGTAGAAACATCTTTAAATGCTCTTGGATGGTCCTATCCATCCCAAATAAAAAAAAGCAAGAAAAAAGGAATTGAAAAAACATAAAGTATTGATTATGGAAGGATGTTCATATTCATCCTAAATTGAAAGTGTTGAGTCTTTAGGAATATCATTAAGCTACTCTTAAATGACCTCACTAAATATTTGATTCTAGTAGAAGATTTTGATTTCAGAAGTGTAAAGTTTTCAAGAAAGTCATAGTACCAATCTTAAATGACTCCATGAAATGATTCTGAATTCAAAAGTGTAATGCCTTTAGAAAAGTCATTTTTGACAATCTTAAATGGCTTTACTAGATTTGTTGTTCCATGGAAGATAAAAAAAGGAAATTTAAGTATTGGATCATACTATATGATCAACCAATCAAAACAAAGAGTTGAATCATACCGAAAAGTCAATCAATCAAATGTTGTATTTGAAAAAAAAATCAGAAACATCTAATTTCCTAGTAAATCATTTAGTGGAGTCATTTCATAAAGAATGAAATGCTATGGAAATAGGTCAACGACATCCAATCTCTTAGTAAGTTTTGTAACTAGGAAAATGGCTAATGTAATAGTTCACAAATAAATGAAATACTATAGAAATGTTGACAAAAGAAAGAAAGAACAAAATAACAAAAGAAAGAAAGAAAAGTAAAAGGATGAAAGGACTATATCCAAGAGCAAAAGGATGAAGTCTAAAATTTGTAAGCATGAGGACATTTAAAACTTTAAACTTCATCAAAATAAAATGGTAGGGTTGAAAGTCAAAAACTATCCCTAGCTAAACAAAAATAATCAAATATCTCATACTTTATCATCATAGCCTTTACCTGATTGGCTGAGCTCACTTGGCAGGTTAAAAGAGATAATGGATTGTTGACCTCATTTTTAGGATGAGCTCTCAACCCCTCCATCTTAGACATAGGATTTCACTTAGACTTTAAGAGTTCCTTAGTCTTAAGACACATCTAGTGATTAGGTTGACACTCACCTAACCCTAGACTTAGAAGAATTAGCCATAGGAATAGGTCATGCCTTAGGGGTGTTAGGAAAATTTGCCTATCCCTTAGCTGAAACCAAATCCTCACTTCCTTCTTTCAAAATCAAACTCCAAATCAAACTAACTCCAAACTCCAAATCAAATAAACATCAAAACTTAAATCAATTCCAACTTAATTGATTTTCTCAAACTCAAATCAATTCCAAATGATTGAAGCTTATGATTGAAATTCTAAGTTCAAAAATATTTCCTAAGTCCTTTGATTCCCTCTCATGGACTTAGCTCAGATCAAATCTAAATCAATTCAAGTTCAAGAAATTTTCTCACAACCCATTTATATTCTTATTTATATTCACATATATAAATGAAATATAAATTCAAATCAATCAAACCAAATTCAAAATTCAAATCCAAATAAAAAATCTTTCCTAAGTTACTTTGATTCTATCTTATGGACTTAGCCTAAATCAAATATGAATCAATTCAAATTAAAGAAATTTTCTCATAACCCATTTATATTCTCATTTATATTCACAAATATAAATGAAATATAAATTCAAATATCCAAAAATAAATTCAAAACTCAAACTCAAATTAAATCAAAACCCAACCTAAGCCTTTCAAGTCAAATTCTTGAACATAGCCAAATCAAAATCAAATCAAGTCAAACCCTTGATTTTTCTTCATGATTCAATCAATCTTTCAATCATAAATCCAAATATAAACATAAATTCCAATGATCAAACCAAAACTAAATCCAAAAATCAAACCCAAGTCAAACTCATGTTCACCCTTTGAACTTGAAATTGTCAAATGAAATAAAACCTATTTGACTCCAAACCACTTGCAAATGGATTTATATTTCAATCATAAGTCCATATATGAGTTCAATCGAACTCAAATCAAGATTTGACCAAGTCATTTGACCCATTTAGGCTCACTTGATTCAAAGTTACCTAAAGTACCCCTTATGAGCCAAATTCTAATCCTACCCAAATTGGATTGAACTAAGCCCACCTAAGCCTCACATTGGGAGCAACAACCATCATGAGATGATCAATAACTCAAATTGGGTCAAACTAAGTCAAACCTAAGGGTTGACCAAGTCAACACTTAGCCAAAATGAAATCGAAACTAGCCAAAATCCATCATAGGCCAAATTGATTGAAACCACTGATTAAAACTCATTCATGATCAATGTTTGAACTTGACCAAGTCATCATTTGAGCCTAACCTAGCCCAATTGGCCACTTGACCTAAGTTGACCCAACTTGACCTAAAAAGTTAAAATGTGTCAAAACTTGATCTAAGCTAAATTGATTGAAACTAATGGGTCAAATTCATTTCAAATCACTTGTTGAACTAACCAAAGTCTCAATTGGCCAACCAGACCCAACCTAGCCCAATTGACCTTGAACCCAACTTGACCTAAAAGGTGAATTTGAGCCAAATCCAAAAATAAACCAAATTGATTGGAAACGAAGATACTAATCCATTTCAAATGACCAACCAAACATACACCAACCCATGACCTAACCCAAATAGGTCAAATGGGTCAAATTGTTCAACTTGACCCAATTGACTTAAATGAAATCAAATGAACCAATGTAAATATAAATCAAATTGAACCAAACCAGTGATGCCAACACATTTCAATTGGTCATATGAACTTGATCCAACCCTTGGTTTGACCCAATTTAACCAATTGGTCAACTTGACCCAAGTTGACCCATTTTGACCCATTTTGACCTAAATGGGTCAACATGAGGCAAATCATATCAAACAAAGTCCAAATTCATTAAAACTTATCCCAACCCATTTTCTAATCATACCAAACATATTCAAATTGAAATCTAATCCAAATGACCATTTTACCCCTAGGCCATAGGATAAACCTAAAATTAAAACCACTTGGAATTTGGTCAATTCCTTTCATGGATACTTGGCATCCTTTTAGTGGACCAAATGGTCATTAATGGACATGGTGCACATGAGCCATTGGGTTTGGGTCAGCCAAACCCAACCCAATGGCCAAACTGACCACCCACTTAGGAATTGAGCACATGGGATCCCTCCTCCACTCAATTAAAGCACATGGGAGCTTCACTACTCCACTCCACACTCAAAATTGAACCATGTGCAAGTCCTAACAGCCTAACAAACCCATTACATGAGGTCAATTGGATCAAAATGATAAAGCTCTTCACGACCATCCGATTCACCTAGGGGAGATATACTCCCCCTAATTTCACTTCAATTCAGATCACACACCTCGATTGATTGAGAGAGAGCTCCCTCAAGCTTCCCAAGCTCCCTCAAGAAATCGCCAAGCATTTGAAATTCTCCATTTTTGGTTTCTCTTAAATCAAAAATAGGGGAGCTCAAGTGAAATTCTATCTCATATAATACCTAAAACTAATCCAATTCCTCCTTCGAGCACCCTCAGAGGGCCTAGTCGAACTCACCCCAAGCTTCTTCGAAGCTCCAAAGTCAAGGGAGGTGGGACTTTGATCAAGATCGAGACCAATTGAAGGAGAGCTTGATCCATAGGAAGATCCACTCAACCAAATCACCTTAAATATTCAACAGAGCTTTGTCTCCACTAGACGAAGCTACCTCAACAGATTTGAGTGACGGTGATAGCCTCCGGCGAGGTATGCCTTCATCCTGAGCTTAAACTAGACATGGTGTGGTCCTTTGTGAAAGAAATTCTCACCTCATGAGAATTTGACCATTAGATGTAATCTCTATTGCATGATGATGGTGTGGGTTGAAATTGAGTACAATCCGAGCTTAATCGAGCTTGGATCTTGCCCTAAAGAGTGGACAGATGTCCTCTCCCATAGAAAACTTAGTGACGGATCATGGGCCATCCATTCACGCATTTTGGATGGATGGCCATGATCAAGACACGTAGGAATATTGAATTTATCCTATTAATATTGTGGGATCAATCTTAGGCATCCGATCTTAGATCGGGAGGGTGAGGAGAAAGCGTGTTCCGCCGTTGACGTGACACCCTGATTTGACCACTTAAGTGGCCTCTCCCATCACACCACGTGGGAAGTTCTTGTCGTGTGAGCCTCCACGTGGCACCGATGGGATTAATCACTTAATCAGGCTATTTAATTAACTAATAATCATTAAAACTCTAAAATAACATAACTAATTCTAGAAAAATCATAAAAATGTAAGGTAAAATGCACTGCAAAGATAATTCAGAGGAGAATATTCTAAAATTATTTTTTATGGGTTTCAAATAGAATATTTTCTAATTAGGGTTTTAATGAAAACTTAATAACCTTAATTACTCCCTAATTATCCTATTGATTAATCCCAAACTTCTCATGTGCATTTAGGGGATGACTTCTACCTTCCCTAATTTTCTTGGGATTTATTGATGGGTTAATTAAGGAGATCAATTAATGAATCCTTTATTAAACTCTTTATGTAATTTAGGGTAATTAAGCATATGAACAGTGGTTTAATCCCTTTATTAAGTTAATTAAGCCTTGCTTAAGTAGAGAAGAGGTTTATGAAATGGATTTGGGGAATTTTCCCTAATCCATTCGCAAAACCCCTTTCCTTTATTAATACAAACTTAATTAAGGGTAAATCCCCTAATCACTTGCTTAATTAATTTGATTTTAAAACCAAAACATTCCAGAACTTAATCAATTCTTCTTGGGTAGGTGCTTAAGTGTTCAATAACCTAAGTAGCTTAAGGAAATCAAAATCCAACCCACATGTGTGGGAAGGATTATGAAAGTACTTAAACTAAACCTTTTAGTTTAATTAATCACTAATTGTGAGCCAATTGCATTAGGCCCTTTCTTTCCTAGGTGCATTGCTGATTTAAATTCCTTATGTAGTTTTATGTCATATTATTGGCTCATAATTATTTGATTAAATATGCTAAAGTGGTGTAGGTAAGGGGTAATTAAGACACTTAATTCACACCTTAACCTAACCAAAGCATAAATTTGATCTAATCACCTAAAAATTAAACTAAAACATCATGCACATGTGGGAATGGGTTAGGACCAGCAAACCTTCTCACATTTGTCAAATTGAAATCAAACTCAAAACAAAACAAAATTTCTTTACATCCAGATTTGATTTGCTTTAAATAATTCTATTTCATAAGATTATCTTTAGAAATTAATTAGGGTGAATGAATTTACATGCTTTCATCACTTTATTTCATTCCTAATATGTTAAATGTGTAGGTCATATGAAAATCATGCATTCATGCCTTCTAAAATTCAAATTTAAAATGAAATGTTTCCTTTATGTCAAATTGCATGGTTTCACTAAAGTAAGGATATGAATGGCTATTATCACTATTAAATCCCAAAAATTATTTTAAAACTTATGAATGAAACATCAAAACTGAAAGGTATGCTACTTATAATTATTTATAAGCTTGTATGTGAGTAAAATATAAAGATGTGCTTGGTGTGATTTTCCTTCTCTTCTCTTTTAACATAGCTTTGAATAGGATTTGCAAAGCATATGGTTCATTTGAAAAGAACATAACACTTGCTTAAATATACTTCTATTCATTCCTATTTTATCAATTAAGAAGGACATCCACACTTACACATGTAAATTTCATTAATAAATCAAATAAACAAATACAAACTTTTGCATCTTTCTTGTCCATTCATTTCTTTTGTACATGCATGTGTATTTAAGAAAAGTGGTATATTTGTCTGGATAACCTCGGGGTTGTGAGGCTTTAAGTAGCCCTAAGTAGGTCTTGTACCTTACACCCCTAGTGCTAACAATGGCACCATACTCACTTATGCCTTTCATACATATAAATGTGCTTATGAAAGATGAATAAAAGATTCACCCTTTTCTAGTTAACAAAATCATGCATCATAAAGCATCTAAATTTTTTTAAGTAACACTACTTAGCATTAATTATTAAGGTGTGCTAAACATTCTCATTTTCATGTATAGATATGCTTAATATTCATCTATATGCAGGTTATACATGTTGGGAAAGAAATGAAGTGATGTGTGTTATGTGATAGTTATTCACTTTACTTAGTCTTAAAATGCCTTTCTTTTTAATAGGTCTGTTTAGGAAAAATCTAAACTTAGGATTAATTAAAACACATAATAAAATATTCACTAAATAAAATTAAGCATGAATCTACTTTAGAAATTACTTAAGGTATGGAAGGAAAGAGAAGTTCTCTTCTATTTTCTCTCTCTTTATAGCTTAATAATTAATTGTAGGATTCACTTAAACCAAATCAAAAATACTTAATAAAATCAACCAAGATAACTAAATCACTTACATGAAACAAACCCTCTAAGTTGAAAATTTTCATACTTAGGAAATTTAAACCTTAAAGCCCTAGCTAAGCGTACCACACAAACCTTTAATGGAACACACATTAGGCTAAGTCACTATTTCTAGCTTTAGGTTAGGGCGGTGCATGGTTTGATGTTTGATTTTATCTTGTGATGTATTATTTCTAGTGTGGATGTTATGGAAAATGTGCGTAGAATGAATGGTAGGATGATTTAGTCTAATCATTATCTTACAGGGATTGTGCTTAAGGGGTGCTGTAATAAAAAAAATAAATGCATTTGCTGTGCAGGTGTTTATACCCCTAAGCATAATCCAATAGGCCAGGTAGACTTGGTTACCCATGTGTGGGGTGCTAAGTCCAATTTTTATATATACATGCTTGGGATTTATGTGGTTTTTTAGCTAATCTCTATTTTGTAGGTTTTAGTTAGATTTTTCTTTTTCCCAGTTTCATGTACTTTTGTAATTAGGATTTTGGAATGATTGTTATGGGGGATTAGGATGAGTATTGGTCATAAGATCTCATCTTATGTACCATGTGAAGCCTTTGGAGCAACCACATTCCAACCAACCAAAAGAAGGAACCAAAGAAGAAAGAAAAAAAGAAATAGAAAGAAGAAAAGAAGAAAGAAGAAAAGAAGAAGTGAAGACCCCCCATAACATGAATTTCTTGCTTAATTATAATTAATTCATTTGTATTCTGGGTTGTATAAAGGTTGAGCTCAGCTACCCAATTTGTTTTGTGGTTTGTGCGGTGGAGCCATAAATAGCCTTTTATTCTTTTGCACTAGCTTTTTAAAAATGTTTGATGTTTATTTAGCTTGTACATTAAGATGACATGTTTTCCTAGTTTCTTCCTTACTTTGTTGTATGACCTGGATGACGATTAGCCTCTTAGGGAAAAATAAATCTTCTACTAAATTAATCAACTCAAACTAAAAATAAATAACTCATAATCTCACCTAAAGCTTAGGCTAAAAATCAAGGTAAAAAAATTAGCAACCTCTTAACTGGATGTTGTATTACTTTCCTCACATCATGCATAAAAAGCATATTATTTCACTCTTGATTGGAGGGATTCCACCTTTGAGAACTTGGGTTGACCTTTGAGAGCCATGGTGAAAACACACCTCCCTATTTTGTTAATTTTAGCCCATAATCTAATTTCTCATGCATTAGGCATAAAGAATCCTAAAGCCCGTGTCAAATTGATTATCCAAAAATAAAAATAATATGATGAAAATTTGCATTAGATTTAAGTCATTAAAGCATGCCCTACATGATCTAGTCTCTTAGGGAGTGTGTTTAAGGACTTAGTCTCTTTCTAAGAAAATAATAACTTAGTTATCTTGCAAAAGCATATAACTTTCCTACATATTTTAAAATCGTAGGAGGAGTTAGTTGGCCACCCCCAAGAAGTTATAAGTCCAACAGTCAAGTGGTTTATCCTCTCTTATGGAGGTAAACCAAATACCCATTTTGGCCTTAGGTTTAGGTCGTGCTTTTGGCCCTCACCAAAGCTCCCTAAGATTTAGGTTATGAGGTTGCTTCTCCCCTTTGTGGGCCATAAGCATAAATCCTCACCTCTTAGGCATTTCCATGACCTTGCATCATGGAATTGTGAGCCCTACATTTCTAATAAAAATTTAACTCAAACAAATTAATTCAATTTCAAAAATATAAAATAGGGTAGTTTGGGATGCTTACTAGGCTTCCTAATATCTTAAGAATCCCCTACTTGTTTTCATTTGGATTCGATAAGAACTCTCTCCTCTTGATCGATCCCACTTGACTTTCTAAAAATAAACCAATCGATTGATAGTCCTACTTTTTCAAAATCTTTGGAGACAATGATCATTTACCTTAATCGAGAGTATTCCTAAGGAATCCCATTCCTTAAGATGTAATTAACTATGCGGCTTGCCCCTATAGGGAACTTAATGAACTCAATTTAAAATAAACCATGCTTTAATTTTCCATGAAAAGTAGGGGAAGAATCTCTGGTTCATTCCGAAGACCCATAGTCATTAGGAGTCCTTATTGAGGTGATTAGGTATATTGTAAGTGGTGACTTCTATCTTTCGTGATAGTACACCTCTCCTTAATGTCATACCTGATCACCCTAATAAGAATATCTATAGATCTGTGTGGCATCCTGACAAGTCATAATTAGATATATATTTCTATTTTTATTTATCCTTCTTTTTCGAAAGGGAAGGGATAGATGAAGGCATGAATGGGTATAAAAAATTTTCACCACAAAATTTTTTGGCGACTTCACTGGGGATGATTCCTCTCTTCATTTTTAGTAAATGATCATTGTATCCAAGTATATATAGTGGGTTTGTACTTTGGTATAAATCTAAGACTATCTTTCTTTCCGTTGGCACTTAGCTTATTTCACCCTGAAGTTGAGATAGCCAACATCTTTAGTTTTTAGGACCTCACCCCGTGTTGGTCTTAAAACTCTCATTGGGGTCCCCAATGGGTGAAAATAAAAATTTAATTAAAAAAAAGAAAATGATTAAAGACTTCCTCCTTACCATTTTTATGGCAAGGAAAGGTTCATTCTAAAAATAAAGATAAAATAAATCCTTCATAAAAGTCTTGCTTTTCAAAAGCACTTTTTAAAAATGCACTTAATAAAATATTTGCACTACATCTAACAATTTTCATAATTGTTATATGTAGGAACATTTCAAAAATAAAACCAACAATCATAACTTTCAAAACCACAAATGAATACCTTCACTCAATTTACTTGAATGAAGATTTCATCTTCAAATAAAAATAATAATTATCTTTCCAAAAATTAAATTTCAACAATCATATTTTTTTCAAAAGCACAAAATTTGAAGATGGGCCTTTCCATTTAGTATATCCAAATGTGTTGGATGGATGTTACATCTTCAAGCAAAATCACAATTGTGAAATTCCACTCAATACATTCCACATGTGTTAAGTTGGAATTTTCACTTTTTTAAAAAGCACATATGAAACCTCTCCATTCAACAGACACACATTTATTGAATGGAGGTTTCATTTCCAATCAAAATTAAAAATAAATTTTCAAAAAGCACATATGAAACCTCTCCATTCAATGTATATACATTTATTGAATGGAGGTTTCATTTCTAATCAAAATAAAAAATAAATTTTCAAAAAGCACATATAAAACCTCTCCATTCACTATACACATTTATTAAATGGAGGTTTCACTTTCAATCAAAATGAAAAATAAATTTTTAAAAGCACATATGAAACCTCTCCATTCAATATACCAAAATCTATTGAATGGAGTTTTCATTTTCAATCAAAATCAAAAACAAACTTTCAAAAAGCACATATGAACACCTCCATTCAATATACCCAACTTTATTGAATGAAGATTTCATTTTCAAATAAAATGACATTATTTTGAAATGCCAGTTAACATATTCCATATATGATTAGGTTGGAATTTCCTCTTTCAAAAAGCAATAATCATACATGAAAATACATCTTTGAAAAATGAAACATAATTGATTTCCATCTTACATATCCAAATTTGTTAAATGGAAATCTCTCTTTTCAAAATCAACAAAACACAAAATTTTCAAAACACATTTGGAACTTCATTTTAGCATACCCCATTTGCTAATGTGAGGTCTCCCTTTTCAAAACACAAAAATTTGAAACACATTTTTGAAATTTCATTTAGCATACTCAAATTTGCTAAGTGAAATCTCCATTCCACAAAAATTTTCAAAACATATTGGAACTTCATTCTAGCATACCACATTTGCTAAAGTGAAGTCTCCATTTTCAAAATAAAATCCAAAACAAAATTTGAAACACATTTTTGGAATTTCATTTAGCATACTCAAATTTGCTAAGTGAAATCTCCATTCGACAAAATCTTTCAAAACACATTTGGAACTTCATTCTAGCATACCCCATTTGCTAAAGTGAAATCTCCCTTTTCAAAACACAAAAATTTGAAACACATTTTTGGAATTTCATTTAGCATACTCAAATTTGCTATGTGAAATCTCCATTCCACAAAATTTCAAAACATATTGGAGCATCATTCTAACATACCACATTTGCTAAAGTGAAGTCTTCATTTTAAAACAAAATCCAAAACAAAATTTGAAACACATTTTTGGAATTTCATTTTGCATACTCAAATTTGCTAAGTGAAATCTCCATTCCACAAAAATTTTCAAAACACATTGGAACTTCATTCTAGCATACCACATTTGCTAAAGTGAAGTATTCATTTTCAAAACAAAATCCAAAACAAAAGAAACACATTAGGATTTTCTTAGCATACTTAAATTTGCTAAAAATCCTATTTTCAAAAAAATTCATAAACAAAACACACTTGGATTTCTCATTTAGCATACCTGATTTTGCTAAATGAGAATTCCATTTTCAAAATCAAATGATTCACAAAATAAAGCAAACAAAGAAAAAAAAGAATAAATTGTTTTCAAACACCTCACATAGCATACTTAAATTTGCTAAGTAAATCGAAAAAATCATAAGTCAAAAATAAAATCAATTGACCCTTTATTTTAACATACCCAAATTTGTTAAATAAAGGGTCCTCAAAATAAAAAATCCAAATTCAAATATGAACCTAATGGAAGCATCTGTCTAAAAATATTTGAACCCATTTTTCAACATACCCAAATTTTTGAAAGTGGATTCTACATTCAAAAATTCTTCTTTCCAATCAAATCTCAAATCTTAACCATTTGAGCTTGACTCAACATTTTCAAAGATGTTGAGTATGGGTTCAAATTCTAAATTTGAATTCAAAATCAACAAATCAAGAAAATCTGATTCATGCTTATTTTGACATTCGTTCCCGTCGACAAGTCATTTTTCAATCTCGGTTGTTCAATTTGATTCAATATGGCCGAGATTTGTGTTCACATTTTCACATGGGATGGATCTAGCCCTAGATCAGGCCAACCTCCCATGCTCTGACTATGCCCCTTATCCATTTTGGTCAAGGTTTTGAGGGGCCCAGGATTACATATGGGGGACCTCCCTCATGACTATTAGTAGGAGCATAGTGGCAGGGCAGGAGCCGGTCATTCGGGTTGACATGCCATCAGATTCTGAGATTCCCTCACTAAAGAGGAAGGCTATGGCAATTCCATAGCGTGTCAGTAAGTGCCACCGTTGTTCTTCATCTACCCCGGTGGCTAGCACACTCACTAGCAACCTCTAAAGGGAGAGGCTCCCATGATCTTAGGGATTATCTACCCTATTTTGAGATTGGGTCTAGCTCTTACTTTGCTCGCCTACTAGAACCCAAAGAATAAATAAGAACTGCATGATAAAGTGGTACCACACTCGTATTACTAGGGAGATGGTGGCAGCCTTACAGTCTATTGTTTAGGAGTTGCCCACGATGGTTTCCTCGGTAGTTATAGCAAATCAGTTCCATCCTCTCTCTGGGCCTGACAGAGAGGATGTCAGGAGGATTTCTGCTTCACCTCCACCAATAAGGCATGTCCAGGCTCTTATAACTGAGAGGAGGAGGTCGTACACTGGCCTAAGGACAGTTCTTCACTAGGTTGGCAGGGAGGCCCATACTTTAGTTCACATTACCAGCCGAAAGAGGTGGAGGTTCAGCTAACAGTCAGCGTCCTATGCACTTCTTGATTTTCCTGATCGATAAGCTACCCACGTCGATCATACCGACATCATTCTTCTCACGGGGACTACTCATCACAGGAGAGTAGCTCCTATCCAGAGAGAGTCAGTGGTATCTCCACCATACCGCTCTACCCCTTGTCCACCATCTCCGATCCATATTCTAGCATATGCAATTCCACCAAAGGCCATGAAGGCCGCATCTGGGGAGAAGAGGACCACGTTGGTGATCCCGCTAAGGCCAAGGGATCCCGTTCCATCTACACCCTCGTGGCAGGAGCTCTCTGCTTCGACCACCCATCTGATGAGGAAGGAATGGCAATCATGAAGTATCGTTGTCACCACCACCACCATACTCGATGGAGATGGTAGTTCGAGGGAGAAGGTGGACTCAGTTGCACCTATAATGATAGATCCTCCAGGAGTGTCACCCCATCTGGACTTAGTGATAATGAGCATATTTCTTCCATCGAGTATAGCCCTCACAGGGTTAATTCTCCAGCAGTGGGGAGGTCTGGTGCCTCCCAGTACATGATAATTATCCCACCACCGGTTAGCCAAAGTCATTTGTGCCAGTTCAGATAGACCATTCTTAGATATAGTAACCCATTATCTCATGGAGAAGAAAGAGATCCTAGGATATGACTGGTTCAATGAGGAGAAGATCAACTTAGATCCCAATGAAGATGATTTATTGGGAGATTCAACAGGGGTTTGCATGGTAGAAATCAGGGGATCTCTCATCAGAGAACATCACTATGCAAGGTGTTGAGGCTGAGCATGAAGACACAACCTACTCGACCCAACACCTCCTTTAGCAGATAAAGTAGAAGGATCAAAAAATAGATAGGATGGAGAAGAGGCTTGAAGATCTGCTAGCAGTTGTCTTAGCATTGCAAAACCAACCCTCGTCAGTTCATCCTACTATAGCTAAGACCAGTTAGCCAGAGTTGGTGCATGTCTTGGATCCAGCCAAGACTTTACCTCTAATAGAGAAAGGTAGCACCAGCATGTATAGGGAGGTAGTGGATAGTTCCTCCATACAAGAAAAAGATATCAAAAGCATGGTTGAGCAGCATGTGAGAGAAATGTTGGCTCAAGCCTGAGGAGGATCATTAGTTCTAAAGGGTAGACCTTGCCCAGAGGAATTTGATGCCATCCAATATCCTAAGGGTTTTGTTCCACCTTCTTTCAAGGGCATCGATGGCAGTGAGAACCCAAGGCAGCACATTGCACATTTCAGAGCTAGTTGTTACAACGTTGGTGGCAGTGATGCTTTACTCTTCTGTCTCTTCATCAGTAGCTTAGCGGGTGTAGCATTTGACTGGTATGTTGAACTTTCCAATAGTTCAGTGAAGACTTTTGCTGAGTTAGAGTAACTCTTTATCAAGAGGTTTGGAGCTCAACAAAGGGTCACTATTGGCGATTCATGTGGCTCAACAAAATCCTAGTGAGTCCCTCATTGATTACATTCTTAGAAGGTGTAACTTGAGTATGAAATGCTAACCATCTGAGTAGTATGCCATTAAGATTCTGCTTAAGAATATCCATGGCTCGATCGCCTTCATGCTCAAAGGTTTCATCATCAAAATTTTTGAGAAATTAATCAACAAGGCGGCTAACTTATAAGGAGAAGCCAAACAGTTTCCTTTTCCAGATCTACCAACAATGCCGAAGCTGCAGAAGGTATATGAGAAGAAATTAAGGGCAGTGATAGTCATAGACAAAGGGAAATAGCCAGCCCGAGAGCAGTTTGAGAGACCTCGTGCTTCTGACCATCGCACTCCTCTACCACCATGAGGCGACCACCCGGCCATAGTAGCCTCCATGGCATCCTCCTCACCATCATCAACAAGGTGATACCGCCGTAGCTATGGTCCACCTACTCTTTAGATAAAATTAATAAGCCTTATTCATTTAAGAGGGAGATAATTAGGAAGATCTTTAAGAATCTATTAAAGAAGCCTAATTTTTACTTACCTGAACCTAGGAGATCAAAGGAAGTGGGCAAAAAAATGATCTTAACTTTTGCCCTTACCACTGTATGCTAGGTCATGTTTTGGAAGATTGCTTCACATTTAAGGATTGGCTTGAGCATAGCTTCAAGATTGGTGTGATCGTTATCCCAAAGGAATACCTTGTGGAACAACCATCCAGTTCCAATAGGGTAATCCTTGGGGATACTTGATCCTTCCAAAACCAAAGAAGGTTGGGATATCTCCTTATTCAAAACTTCTAAGAAAATTATCTTGAAGATCAAGAAACTTTCCTTGCAGGTGCCTGAGCAGCTCAAACCTCCAACATCAAGGAAGGTTTGCAAGTTGCTAGAGCCAACTCAGGGAAAGGTGGAGCTCGGCTGCTGTGCAGGGACATAGTGCAACCATCGACTGAGTCTAGCCTCAGTCCACCATTGTAGCTACCACATTAGCGACTTCCTCTACTTCAACAAGATCTTCTTCTAGTAGACATCTTGTATCGATGGATGAGGGCATCAAATCCCTCACCCCTCTTACTTCTTGATTTCTACTATACACCTCCTATCAAAACCAAGAAATTGAAGAAAAAAGCTAGCTTAAATTATATCTATGTCACTTCTAATGGGTTGTGTTATCTAAATCTATTCATAAAGATAACTCTTCAAGTCTATACAACAACTATAATAATTCTGATCTTCCTCTTTTTGATTCAGAGTTGGACTTTCCTACTCTGAATACTATGGGTTCGCATCTTGAGATAGACTTGGAATCATCCGATTCTGAGGGTCCTATAGGAGAAGCTATAGGTGAGCCTGATATGAAGGTAGAATCTTCCATTGCTCTACCACAAGAGATCACATAAGTCAACCTCCATAGTGGTAAGGTTCTACCTCTTAGGGCAGCACCTCAAGATAGAGCGAAACAAATCATTAGTTTAGAGGACCGAGAAGCCTCTCCACCAGATGCTCCACCCTTGGATATGCTTGTGGAGGATCAGCCCAAGGTGGACAATAATGCCCTCTCTCACCTAAGAAAGTTGCCATCTAAGCTAAGCATATACAATGCCCTTATCTTATCCAAAAAGATGAGGAAATCATTAATCAAGGCTCTTCTTGATCCTAAGATATGCTTAACTCAATTGATCGCTATTGGAGAGGAGGCACATTATTCCAGAGAAGCTCAGGGGATCACTTTTAGATGAAGACTTACTTTTGGAGGACATGGAGAACAATCGTCCCCTCTACATTACAGTTGACATAGGTAGATTCAGACTTGCCAGAGTTCTCATCGATCCTGGTGCATCTATGAACATTATGAGTCTAAAGACTCTTGCCTACTTGAGGATTGACATCTCCACAGTCTGAGGAGATTGGATGATGTTGAGAGGATTCAATGAGCAAGGCGAGAGAGCTTTAGGTTCCATAGTGTTACCTTTGGAGATAGGTGACTGGAAGACTGAAGCTAAGTTTTATATCATTGATTTGAATACTTCATTCGCTGCTTTGCTTGGTAGGCCTTAGATACATTAGAATAAGATGATTCCATCCTCCCTCCATGAGTGCATCAAATTCAGGAAGGATGAGATTGAGTACTGTGTTAAAGGAGATGAAAAGCCATTTTCAGTTAAAGAGGTTTGAGATATATGAGGATGCACCTACTATCTTCCTCAAAACACCCTTTCTCATGAACTTGGACAAAATTCAAATTCAAAAGAAAAAGAAAATGAAGAAAAAGCAAAATAAAAAAAAAATAAAAATGAAAATCCAAGTGAACAAAAAGGGAAATTGAAGAAGAAATAAAGCCGCATATCACATTCCACCCACAGTTCATTCCATCATATGAACATGTGGGTAGGATGACTCGACCTCCACTAGGCAAAGGCAGAGGTAGAAATAGAGGCAGTTCTAGAGGTGGAAGACCCCCTGGTTGGTCATCAGCCAATAGGGGTTGTGTTCTAGTTCATAGAGTACCTCCATTCACATAGACTTGGAATCCAGCTCGGAGGATGAGTCTAATGTGATTAGCATACTACAACCCCTCTCAACGTGTTTCATTGGAGGTGACACTTGTGTCAGAAAGCGTTGAAGATCCGAGCCTCCAGACAAAGCAAAGTATTCAAATCAAATGTATGTAAAACTATCAAGCAACAATTAGAACCTTAGCTTTTAACCTCACATTCATCTCAAAAAGTTGAAGGTTTAGTAGTTAAGGAAGCCCCTCAATCTTTCATAGATGTTAAACCGAAGAGATTCTTTTTAGGTTCAGCATCCTCAAGTCCAGGACTTCATGTAGAATTTGAGGATATTTTAAAGAAAGAATTAATGCAATTACCTTTTGACTGGTATTCTCCTTGTATTCTTAATCTTGCAAAGAAGGGTTTGATTTCTTATTCATGGTCTAAGCACAAGTTAGAGTACTTTGAAAAGCTATGGAACAACATAGACAGGGATGCATAATCAAGATCAGGACTAAGATTTGGTACAGTGGGTCCAGTCGATGATATTACTCCTTAGTTGTCACCAACCATCTGAAGTCTGATAGGTTCTTTTCACACCAAACTAACTCTTATGAGGATGCGTGTTTAAAAACCTCAGATGATCTACAAATCAAAGATGCATAGCCAAAATTTGAAGAGGAGATCCATTTAATAATTGACAAGCTTAAAGAAATCAATCTCGGGACAGAAGAAAATCCACGCCTGACATACATCAGTTCATTGCTGAATGAAGAAGAAACCAATGACTTAGTTAGGTTATTGACTGAGTTTATAGACAACTTTGCATGGAGTTATGAAGAGATGCCCAGATTATCTCCTGACATACCAGTCTACAAATTAGCAATAGATCCTAGCGCTAACCCTATCAAGCAAGCTCCTAGACACATGCAATTAGAAATATAACAATAGGTCATTTCTGAAGTTAAGAAACTGATCGATGCTAGTTTCATCACGGAAGAAAAATACCCTACTTGGTTAGCTAGTGTCATCCCATTTAAGAAGAAGAATGGCCAAATTCACATATGCGTCGATTTCAAGGACTTAAATAAGGCATGCCCTAAGGATGAGTTTCCTCTTCCTATACCAGAATTAATGGTGGACATCGCCTCATCTCATGCAATTTTCTCCTTCATGGATGAGTCATCTGGCTACAACCAAATCAAGATGGCCCCCGAGAATGAAAGAAACATTACTTTTTGAACCTCGATCAGAATCTATTGTTATAGGTTCATGCCTTTTGGCCTTAAAAATGCTAGTGCCACATACCAATGGGCCTTGACTCAGATCTTCAATGAACTCATTCAACATCAGATTGAGTGTTACGTTGATGATATAGTAGTTAAGAGTAGAGAAAAGGAAGACCATCTCTTTGACTTGAGAGTAGTTTTTGAATGGTTAAGACAATATAATGTCAAAATGAATACCCTGAAATATGCATTCAGAGTAGCTTCAGGGAAATTCCTTAGGTTTGTTGTCCGACATTGGGAATAGAAATAGATCCAAAAAAGATCAAATCTATCTTAGAAATGCCACCTCCTAAGAGTTTAACTCAACTCAGATCTTTCCAAGGATGGTTGACATATTTAAGACGGTTTATTTCCAACCTACCAAGGAGATGCAAGCCATTCTAAGCACTTGTTAAAAAGATTCAAAGTTCAAGTGGGATGACAAGTGCCAGCATGCCTTTGAAGATATCAAGCAGTATTTGCTAAAATAGTTCTAGCATATCCGGCACTCATCCTCTACTATTGCATTGATGACTCTCGATGCTTTGTTGGCCCAATAACAAAGAAGGAGAGTGCTCTTTACTACTAGGTCATTTGATTCTCCGAAACTATCCACTTATTGAGAAACATTGCCTAGCTTTGATCTTTGCCTCCCAAAACACTATATGCTTTATCATAAGGTGAACTTGATTTCTAGAACCAACCCACTACAGTATCTCATGACACAACCAACATTATCTGGACATTTGACATGTTGGTCCATGATTCTCTTACAGTTTGATATCACATTCATACCCCTTCATGCAGTAAAAGGATAAGCACTAGCAAATTTCTTAGCAGCACACCCACTTCCTGCTGATTCTCTACTCAGTGACGATTTCCCTGATGAATCATGAACGTAGAGGAGGTTGACAACCGCTGATGGGAGATGTATTTTGATGGTGCGGCTTCCTTTCACAAAGGGAAAGCACCACGATCTACTCTTCCAGGAAAGACAGGGGTATGAATAGTTCTCTCAACTCCAGACTGTGATATGATGAGATTATAATACTATCTTTCCAATCCCTTCACCAATAATGAAGCCGAGTTTGAGGCTTTGATTGCCAGTTTAGAGTTAGCTATCATAGTGTGTGTCAAGAGCATCAACATCTTTGGGGATTCTGAGTTGGTCATCAATCAGATTGCCTGGTCCTATAAGGTTCTCAAACCCAAGCTTCATCATTACCATGAGTATACCATGAAGCTGCTGGCCTAAATCCATGAAGTCACCATCTACAAGGTTCCCCGAGTAGAGAACGTAGTAGCAGATGCTTTGGCCAAAATTGCCAAAAAATTAGCATGTTGGAAGCTGAGTCCATTCCAATAAGGGTTCAAAATAGACAAGTCTTATCACTTATTGATACTAAACTCATCGAGAGACTTTCTCTTAAAGGGGAGGTTGTCGTTGCCTATAAGGACAAGGAGCTGGATTGGAGGAAACCATTCATACACTATTTGAACACTGGCAAACTACCTCAAGAAAAGTCACAAGCCCATCAAGTGAAACAAAGAGCTCTCTCTTATGCTCCCGTTGATGGCACTTGTTCTGGTCCTTTGACAAAATGTGATTATGTTATTTAGATAAACACAAAGCGTGGCATTATAACTGAGGTACATTCAAGTCTATGTGGAGTGCATCAATCTAGTCCGAAGATGAAGATGAAGATCAAGAGACTAGGAAATTATTGACCTTCGATGATTACAGACTGCATGAATGTAGCTAGGAGATGCCACTAGTGTCAGGTACATGGTGTGGTCTTACATCAACCACCCAACATTCTTCACCCTACATTGGCTTCATGGACATTTGAGTGTTGGGGTACCGACATTGTGGGTCCTATCAATCCTCCTTCTTCCAAGGGTCAACAGTTCATCTTAGCTGCCATCGACTACTTTCCAAGTGGGCAGAGGTAATCCCACTCAGAGAGGTCACATCTTAGCATGTGCTTCAGTTTTTCGGGAACCATATCGCATATAAGTTTGGGTGCCTAGATGAATTATATCTGATAATGACACTACATTCAAAAGCACCAAGATTAATAGCTTCTCTAGAAGATACATTATAGATTGGAGATACTCCACCATCTACTACCCTAGAGCAAATGGCTTAGTAGAAGCATTCAATAAAACTCTCATCCAAATACTAAAGAAGACTCTTGATGATAACAAGCGGAATGGAATGAGCTTGGTTGAAGCTCTGCTTTGCTCGCACCACTTTGAACTCCAACTCAATCTACCCCATTTTACTTAGTGTATGGATCAAAGCCATTCTACCTTTAGAAGTTTAACTCCCATCACTAAGGATAGCATTAGGTAGCAAGATCATTATAAAGCAGAATGCAAAGTTACGGTTAGAAGAGCTCAAAAGATTGGAGGAGAGTGCTACGCATGCATCAGTTATGCAAAAAAATGATTCAAGCTCATAACAAGCTGGTCCGCTCTAATTCTTTCCAAGTAGGAGAACTTGTGTTCATCCTAAGGAGACCAATTATTGTCCATCGAAAGATGAGAGGTAAGTTTGAACCCACTTGGGAAGGCCCCTATGTCATAGAGAAGGCCTACCAAGGAGGATCTTATTAGCTCATTAATTGTAAAGGGGAACACCAGATGCTTCCAATTAATGGGCTCTAATTGAAGAAATATCACCCATAAAACATGTTTAAAAATAATTATCAACAAAAGAATAAAAATTTGATTCCATTTCATCAAAATCTTCTATTCTTTCGAAGCGTTGTTTGCTTGTCTTGCGAATCCACCATGACGTGTATATGATAGGTGTTAGAGTCCCCCAAAGGCATCCTATCCTTCTTTCACAACACAAACACAATCTAACATAATCTCCTAGTGCTATTAGAATAGGTGTGAGAGAACCCAAGAGGCATCTTATTTCAATTAGCACAACTGAGTTCGGTGTAAGAGAACCCGAGCGGCATCCTTTCTTAGTGGGAATTCCCGGTTGCCATCCATGGCACCATTTCATCAAATTCTCCAGTGAGTTTAAGGTAGGTGTAAGAGAACCCAAGCATCATCCTATTCCCTAAAAAACACAATAATAAACATAAATCTTTTATCTTGGGCTATTTTTATGTGAGAGCAAGCCTCCTATGGTACTCACTCATTAGCTGCTCTAGGTCGGGTCTACATGCTACCTCACTAGTATGTCACCCCAGTGGTCACTTATTTGGATGATGTGAGTCCCCGTGCTTTTTTTCTAACCTGATCATTGCAAACTAACGAGCGCCCTGTTAGTATGGTAGAGTTCATTTCCTAGCTAGTAAGCTACCTCATGTTGATTTTATTTAAGAAGATATGAGTTTCTGAGCTTTCTTCTTGAACTAATCATCATGATCTAACTAGGTCGAGTATATTTGAGGATCAGGATAAGTCCCTAGAGGCTCCTTTCCTCTTGACTATATTTGAGCTGATGTAAGTCCCCCAGTGGCATTCACTCAGTAATCACCCTAGGTCAGATAGCACCTGTCGAGCTGAAGACAGACTATCCCAATAATTAGTTATATTATAGGAGGATGTGAGTCCCGAGCTTCCTTCTTAGGATGATTATTGCAAATCGACGGGCACCTTAGGTTGGTTGATGTTCTCTATGCTGACAGTGACTCACTAGGTGGGTATACCACTCTTGGCAGATGTGAGTCCCCATGCTTTCTCTTTGAGTTGTCCAACAAATACCTATTTGATATATGACTATCCATGCCATCTTCTTCAAGGTTTTAAATCAAGCCCTTAGCGGTCCCACCCCCTGTGGGCACTCTATTTGGATCACATCCTTTGACCCATTTAGACATACATGGGCTACTTTGGGATTGGACAGTCCCCTTTCTTATTAGCCACCCCCTGTGGTTAGAGAAATTGTTTAGCAGATGCACAGATTCTCCATTAGTTCAGTAAATTTGAAATAAGTCTAGATAATATAAGCTCCTTCTTAGTTTGATCCCTCGCAAACTAACATGTCATACGTTAAAATAAACTAAACAAACAAACAAAATATTCGCTTACGGATTAGGAATTCAAGCCCCTAAATGTCCCCTTTTCCCAAGCAGACATCCTATCTTTAGGGCGGTGTCACTCCCAATAAAATTGCGACTACGAGTTGAGATAAATCCCTGGGCTAGTACTCATTCTGTAGTCGCCCTTAGGTTGGGTTCAATCTATTTTGCCACAAGCAGGTTGCCCCAACAATCATTCTACTTTGGAAGATGTAAGACTATGACGCATTCTTTCTAGCATGACTATAACAAACTGACAGGCAGCCCTAGGTCGAGTTGATTTATTGCTCAAAGCAACCGATCACCCTAGTGGTCTTTCATAGTGGAAGATGTGAGTCCTCAAGCTTTCTTCCTTTGAATTGATCATTGTAAACCGAAAGGCACTCCTATGGTTGGATAGTTCTTCCATCGGCCATGAAGCTATTCTCTTTGGTTTAATAAATCTGAGATAGGTCTAGGCTAATATAAGCTCTTTCTTAGTGTGATCCATCGCAAACCAATAAAATCCATCAAAATAAACTAAAAGAAATTGATCTTGACTATCTTTGAGCTGATTTAAGTCCCCCAGCGGCATTCACTTAATAGTTAGCCCAAGGTCGGGTTTGATTTATTGCCCAAAGCAACCGATCACCCTAGTGTTTCCTTATTTTGGAAAATGTGAGTCCCCACGCTTTCTTCTTAACTTGACCATTGCAAACCGAAAGGCAATCCCTTTGGCTGGATAGCCCTACCTTGTGGTTGGTAGACTACTCCCTTTGGATTGGTAAGTCTGAGTTAGGTCTAGGCCTCCATGACCCCTACTTAGTGCAATCCATCATAAACCAACATAATCCATCAAAACAAATTAAAAAATGAAATTAATCTTGACTATCTTTGATCCGATTTAAGTCCCAGAGGCATTCACTCAATAATCGACCAGGTTGGGTTCAATCATTTCCTTGCCAATAAATCACCCCAGCAACTGGTCCCTACTTTGGAGGATGTAGATCAACTATGCTTTCTTCCTAGTACACCTACTGCATACTGAAAGGCATCCATTTGGTTGGGTAGTCCTACCATGTGTTTGGTAGACTACCCCTTTGGATTGGTAAATCTGAGTTAGGTCTAGGCCTCAGGCTCTAATCCATCTCAAAACCAACATGAACCATCTGTACCCAAATTAAAATCTAAAAAAAATTCAACCCTCCTCCCTCAGTAGAGTTAATCAAATAAAAATAATAAAAACAAATTAAACAAATCAAATCAATTTCTCCCCTATGAGAATCAAATCAAACCTCTCATCCCCTTGTGGATGAGTTGAACCTGTTTCTCTAATGGAAGGTTCACATAGTGGATTCATCCTTCCCTCTCTTATGTCTTGGACATGAGTAGAGTCACATTGCACTAAGCTCTGGATTCCTTCTATACCTTGGGTTAGGAGTAGATAATCTCTATTAATGCTTCTGATCGTTCAGTGTTGTTGATCATTTCAGTCAACAACAATACATGCGGTGTTCCTTATTTGTCACAACACACCTATTGGGCGTCCTTTGTTGACCTCATTTTTAGGATGAGATCTAAACCCCTCCATCTTAGACATAGGCATTCTCTTAGACTTTAAGAGTTCCTTATTCTTAAGACACATCTAGTGATTAGGTTGACACTCAACCTAACCATAGAGACTTAGAAGAATTAGTCGTAGGAATAGGTCATGCCTTAGGGGTGTTAGGAAAATTTGCCTATCCCTTACCTGGAACCAAATCCTCACTTCCTTCTTTCAAAATTAAACTCCAAATCAAACTAACTCCAAACTCCAAATCAAATCAACATCAAAACTTAAATCAATTCCAACTTAATTGATTTTCTCAAACTCAAATCAATTCCAAATGATTGAAGCTTATGATTGAAATTCCAAGTTCAAAATTTTTCCTAAGTCCTTTGATTCTCTCTCATGGACTTAACTCAGATCAAATCAAAATCAATTCAAATTCAAGAAATTTTCTCACAACCCATTTATATTCTCATTTATATTCACATATATAAATGAAATATAAATTCAAATCAATCAAACCAAATTCTATATTCAAATTCAAATAAAAAATCTTTCCTAAGTCACTTTGATTCTATCTTATGGACTTAGCCTAAATCAAATATGAATCAATTCAAATTCAAGGAATGTTTTCATAACCCATTTATATTATCATTTATATTCACAAATATAAATAAAATATAAATTTAAATATCCAAAAATAAATTCAAAACTCAAACTCAAATTCAATCAAAACCCAATATAAGTCTTTCAAGTCAAATTCTTGAACTTAGCCAAATAAAATTCAAATCAAGTAAAACCCTTGATTTTTCTTCAAGATTCAATCAATCCTTTAATAATGAATCCAAATATAAACATAAACTCCAATCATCAAACCAAAACTAAATTAAAAAATCAAACCCAAGTGAAACTCATATTCACCCTTTGAACTTGAAATTGTCAAATGAATCAAAACCAATTTGACTCCAAACCACTTGCAAATGGATTTATATTTTAATCATAAGTCCATATGTGAGTTCAATCAAACTCAAATCAAGCTTTGACCAAGCCATTTGGCCCATTTAGGCTCACTTGACCCAAAGTGACCTAAATTACCCCTTATGAGCCAAATTCTAATCCTACCTAAATTAGATTGAACTAAGCCCGCCTAAGCCTCACTTGTGAGCAACAATCATCATGAGATGATCAATCACTCAAATTGGGTCAAACCAAGTCAAACCTAAGGGTTTACCAAGTCAACATTTAGCCAAAATGAAGCCTAAACTATCCAAAATCCACTATAGGCCAAATTGATTGAAACCATTGATCAAAACTCATTCATGATCAATGTTTGAACTTGACCAAGTCATCATTTAGGCCTAACATAGCCCAATTGGCCACTTGACCCAAGTTGACCCAACTTGACCTAAAAAGTCAAAATGTGTCAAAACTTGATCTAAGCCAAATTGATTGAAACTAATGGGTCAAATTCATTGCAAATCACTTGTTGAACTTGACCAAAGTCTCAATTGGCCAACTAGACCCAACCTAGCCCAATTGATCTTGAACCCAACTCAACCTAAAAGGTCAAAGTGTGCCAAATCCAAATATAAACCAAATTGATTGGAAACAAAGATACCAATCCATTTCAAATGACCAACCAAACATAAATCGACCCATGACTTAACCCAAATAGGTCAAATTGGTCTACTTGACCCATTTGAAATAAATGAAATCAAATGAATCCAATTCAAATCTAAACTAAATTGAATCAAACCAAAGTTGCCAAAATATTTCAAATGGTCATATGAACTTGATCCAACCCTTGGTTTGACCAAATTTGACCAATTGGTCAACTTGACCCAAGTTGACTCATTTTGACCTAAATGGGCCAACATGAGCCAAATCATATCAAACCAAATCCAAATTCATTGAAACTTGGCCCAACCCATTTTTCAATCATACCCAACATATTCAAATTGAAATCTAAGCCGAATGACCATTTTATCCCTAGGCCATAGGGTAACCTAAAATTAAAATCACTTGGAATTTGGTCAATTCCCTTTCATGGACACTTGACATCCTCTTAGTGGACCAAATGGTCACTAATGGACATGGTCCACATGACCCATTGGGTTTGGGTCAGCCAAACCCAACCCAATGGCCAAATTGACCACCCACTTAGAAATTGAGCAATGGGATCCCTCCTCCACTCAATTAAAGCACATGGGAGCTTCACTACACTCCACACTCAAAACCGAACCATGTGCAAGTCCTAACAACCTAACAAACCCATTGCATGATGTCAATTGGATCAAAATGGCAAAGCTCTTCATGGCCATCCGATTTACCTAGGGGAGATATACTCCCCCTAATTCCACTGGAATTCAGATCACGCACACTCGATTGAATGAGAGAAAGCTCCCTCAAGCTTCCCAAGCTCCCTCAGGCAATCCCCAAGCATTTGGAATTCTCCATTTTCGGTTTCACTTAAACCAAAAATAAGGAGCTCAAGTGAAATTCCATCTCATCCAATACCTAAAACCAGTCCAATTCCTCCTTCGAACACCCTTAGAGGGCCTAGTTGAACTCACCCCAAGCTTCTTTCAAGCTCTAAAGGCAAAAGAGGTGGAACTTTGATCAACTCAACCAAATCACCTCAAATATTCAACAAGGTTTCATCTCCACTAGATGAAGCTACCTCAATGGATTCGAGTGCCGATGATAGCCTTCGGTGATGTATGCCTTCAACTTGAGCTTAAACTAGCCATGGTGTGGTCTTTTGTAAAAGAAATTCTCACCTCATGAGAATTTGACCATTAGATGTAATCTTCCTTGCATATTGATGGTGTGGGTTGAATTTGAGTACAATCCGAGCTCAATTGAGCTCGGATCTTGCCCTAAAGGGTGGATGGTTGTCCTCTCCCATAGGAAAACTCAGTGATAGACCATGGGCCATCCATTCGCATGTTTTGGATGGACGACCATGATCAAGACACGTAGGAATATCTGATTTATCCTATTAATACTGCAGGCTTGTTCTCAGCCGTCCGATCTTAGATCGGATTAGTGAGGAGAAAGTGCGTTAGTGCTGCTGCTAATGCGACACTTTGATGTGACAACTAAAGTGGCCTCTCCCATCACACCATGCAGAAAGAGCGTGCCACATCAACCTCCACATGGCGTCGACAGGATTAATCACTTAATTAGGCTATTTAATTAACTGATAATCATGAAAACTTCAAAATAACATAACTAATTCTACAAAAATCATAAAAATATAAGGTAAAATGAACTATAAAGATAATTCAGAGGAAATATTATAAAATTATTTCAATGGGTTTTAAATAGTATATTTTCTTTAATTATGGTGTTAATAAAACTTATTAACCCTAATTACTCCCTAATTATCCCATTGATTAATCCCGAACTTCTCATGTGCATTTAGAGGGATAACTTCTACCTACTCTAATTTACTTGGGATTTATTGATGGGTTAATTAGGGAGATCAATAATGAACCCATTATTACAATCTTTATGTAATTAAGGGTAATTAAGCATATAAATAGTTGTTTAATCCCTTTATTAAATTAATTAAGCCATGCTTAATTAATTAAGAGGTTTATGAAATGGATTTGGGAAATTTTACCTAATCCATTCCCTAATCCCTTTCCTTTCTTAATCCAAAACTTAATTAAAGGCTAATCCCCTAATCATTTGCTTAATTAATTTGATTTTAAAACCAAAATATTCCAGAACTTAATCAGTCCTTCTTGGGTAGGTGCTTAGTTGTTTAATAACCTAAGTAGCTTAAGGAAATCAAAATCCAACCCACATGTGTGGGAAGGGTTATGAAAGTACTTAAACTAAACCCTTTAGCTTAATTAATCGCTATTTGTGAGCCAATTACATTAGGCCCTTTCTTTCCTAGGTGCATTGCTGATTTAAATTCCTTGTGTATTTTTATGTCATATCATTGGCTCATAATTATTTGATTAAATATGCTAATGTGGTGTAGGTAAGGGGTAATTAAGACACTTAATTCACACCTTAACCTAACCAAAGCATAAAATTGATCTAATCACCTAAAAATTAAACTAAAATATCATACACATGTGGGAATGGGTTAGGACCAGCAAACCTTCTCACATTTCTCAAATTGAAATCAAACTCAAAATAAAATAAAATTTCTTTAAAGCCAGATTTGATTTGCTTTAAATAATTCTATTTCATAAGATTGTCTTTAGGAATTAATTAGGGTGAATGAATTTACATGCTTATATCACTTCATTTCATTCCTAATATGTTAAATGTGTATGTCATATGAAAATCATGCATTCATGCCTTTTAAAAATCAAATTTAAAATGAAATGTTTCATTTATGTCAAATTGCATGTTTTGGCTAAAGTAAGGATATGAATGGCTATTATCACTATTAAATCCCAAAAATTATTTTAAAACTTATAAATGAAACCTAAAAATTGAAAGGTATGCTACTTATAATTATTTATAAGCTTGCATGTGAGTAAATTATAAAGATTTGCTTTGTGTGGCTTTCCTTCTCTTCTCTTTTAACATAGCTTTGAATAGGATTTGCAAAGTGTACGGTTCATTTGAAAAGAACATAAAACTTGCTTAAATCCACTCCTATTTTTTCTTATGTTATCAATTAAGAAGGACATCTAAACTTACACATATAAATTGCATAAATAAATCAAACCAACAAATACAAACTTTTGCATCTTTCTTTTCTATTAATTTCTTTTGTACATGCATGTGTATTTAAGGAAAGTGGTATATTAGCTTGGACAACCTTGGGGTTGTGAGGCTTTAAGTAGCCCTAAGTATGTCTTGTACCTTACACCCCTAGTGCTAACAATGATGCCATACTCACTTATGCCTTTCATACATATAAATGTGCATGTGAAAGTTGGATAAAAGAATCACCCTTTTCTACTTAAAAAATCATGCATCATAAAGCATCTAAATTTTCTTAAGTAACACTACTTAGGATTCATCATTAAGGTGTGCTAAAAATTCCCATTTGCATGTATATATATATGCTTAGGATTCATCTATATGCATGTTATACATGTTGGGAAAGACATGAAGTGATGTGTGTTATTTGATAGTAATTTACTTTACTTAATCTTAAAATGCCTTTCTTTTTTAATAGGTTTATTTATGGAAAAAAATCTAAACTTAGGATTAATTAAAACACATAATAAAATATTCACTAAACAAAATCAAACATGAATCTATTTTAGAAATTACTTAAGGAATGGAAGGAAAGAGAAGTTCTCTTCTCTTTTCCCTCTCTTTATAACTTAGTAATTAATTGTAGGATTCACTTAAACCAAATAAAAAATACATAATAAAATCAACCAAAGCAACTAAATCACTTACAAGAAACAAACCCTTTAAGTTGAACATTTTCATACTTAGGAAATTTAAACCTTAAAGCCATAAGCATACCACACAAACCTTAAATGACTCACAGATTAGGTAGTCACCACTTCTAGCTTTAGGTTAGGGAGGTGCATGGTTTGATGTTTATTTTTATCTTGTGATGTATTATTTCTAGTCTGGATGTTAGGGTGAATGTGTGTAGAATGAATGGTATGATGATTTAGTCTAATTATTATCTTCTGTAGGGGATTGTGCTTAAGGGGCGCTGTAATAAAAAAAATATAAATGCGTTTGCTGTGCAGGTGCTTATACCCCTATGCATAATCCAATAGGCCAGGTGGACTTGGTTACCCATGTGTGGGGTGCTAAGTCCAATTTTTATATATACATGCTTGGGATTTGTGTGGTTTGTTTAGCTAATCTCTATTTTATAGGTTTTAGTTAGATTTTCCTTTTTTCCATTTTCATGTATTTTTGTAATTAGGATTTTGGAATAATTATTATGGTAGATTAGGATGAGCAGTAATAAGATCTTATCTTATGTACCATGTGAAGCCTTTGGAGTAACCACATTCCAACCATCCAGAAGAAGGAACCAAAGAAGAAAGAAGAAAAGAAGAAAGAAAAAAAAAGAAGAAGTGAAGACCCCCCATAACATGAATTCCTTGCTTAATTGTAATTAATTCATTTATAATCCGGGTTGTATAAGGGTAGAGCTCGGCTACCCAATTTGTTTTCGGGTTTGTACGATGGAGCCCGACCATAAATGACCTTTTATTCTTTTGCACTAGCTTTATAAAAATGTTTGATGTTTGTTTAGCTTGTGCATTAAGATGACATCTTTTCCTAATTTCATCCTTACTTTGATGTATGGCCTGGATGATGATTAGGCTCTTAGGGAAAAATAAATCTTCTACTAAATTAATCTACTCAAAACTAAAAATAAATAACTCATAACCTCACCTAAAGCTTAGGCTAAAAATCAAGATAAAAGAATTAGCAACCCCTTAGTTGGATGTTGTATTACTTTCCTCACATCATGCATAAAAAGTATATTATTTCACTCTTGATTAGAGGGCTTCCACCTTTCTAGAGAACTTGGCTTAACCTTTGAGAGCCATGGTAGAAGCATACCTCCCTATCTTGCTAATTTTATCCCATAATCTAATTTTTCATGCATCAGGCATAAAAAATCCTAAAGCCTATGTCAAATTGATTGTCCAAAAATAAAAATAATATGATAAAAATTTGAATTATATTTAAGTCATTAAAGCATGCCCCACATGATCTAGTCACTTAGGGAGTGTGTTTAAGGACTTAGTCTCTTTCTAAATAAACAACAGCTTAGCTATTTTGCAAAAGCATATGACTTTCCTACATATTTTAAAACCGTAGGAGGAGTTAGTTGGCGGCCACCCCCAGGCAGTTGTAAGTCCAACAGTCGAGTGGTTTATCTTTTCTTATGAAGGTAAACTAAAAATCTATTCTCACCTTAGATTTATGTCGTGCTTTTGGCCCTTGCCAAAGCTCTCTAGATTTAGGTTATGTGGTTGCTTCTCCCCTTTGCGGATCATAAGCATAAATCCTCACCTCTTATGCATTTTTATGACCCTGTATCATGGAATTGTGAGCCTATATTTCTAATAAAAATTAAACTCAAACAAATTAATTAAATTTCAAAAATATAAAGCCCATCCGTGGGATAGTTTGGGATGCTTACTAGACTTTCTAATATCTTAAGCATCCCCTACTTATTTTCATTTGGCTTAGATAAGAACTCCCTCCTCTTGATCGATCCTGCTTGACTTTCTAAAAATAAACCAATCGATTGAGAGTCCTACCTTTTTGAAATCTTTAGAGACAATAATCATTTACCTTAATCGAGAGTATTCCTAAAGAATCCTGTTCTGTAGGATGTAATTAACTATGGAGGCTTGCCTCTGTAGGGAACTTAATGAACCCAGTTTAAAATAAACCCTGCTTTACTTTTTCATGTAAAGTAGGGGAAGAATCTCTAGTATATTTCGAAGACCCATAGTCCTTAGGAGTCCTTATTGAGATGATTAGTCCATTGTTGGGAGGTGACTTTTATCTTTTGAGATAGTATACCTCTCCTCAATGTCATACCCAATCACCCTAAAAAGAACATCCATAGATCTGCGTGGGATCCCAACAATGTGTAATTTTATATATATTTCTATTTTTAATTATCCTTCTTTTTCGAAAGGGAAGGGGATAGATGAAGGCATGAATGTGTATAAAAAAAATTTCACGATCCAAATAGGGATTTTGTCCCATTTGGGTGGGTTGGTTTAGTGGTCCTCACTTCTCATGGACAAAGGCTGACCCTAACAACCTTTGGTTAGGTTGGGTCAGTGGCCCTCTTGTCCAAGAAGAGCCAAAGGTTGCTGCCATGGGGTAAGGAGGTGGAGAACCCATCCAAATTAGGATTTTGTCCCATTTGGGTGGGTTGGTCCAATGGATTTGACCCAAACAGGGTTCATTATGGGTTGGGTCCACTTGAGCAGGCCCATGGTGACCCAAGGTTGAGTCATACCAAGTTTGGTTGGGTTTGGCTCAATTTGATCCAATGTTGATCTAATTTTTGGAGTGAGGATTCAATCTCCTCTTCTTAGACCTAAGAGTCTTCTAGATATTAAGACTTCCTTAGTCATAAGACACTTCTAGCTGTTGACCTCATTTTTGGATGAGGCTAATTTGAACTCTGAAATTAATAATTAGGACATCTTAATCTCAAATAGAAATCTTCTAATTCAATGCTAGACACCATACCCAAGTGACTTGAATTTTAGGTTGGATCTAACCTACTTAGCTTAGGTGGAATCAACCCAAACTTCCAATTTGGATTAAACCAAATAAATCCATTTAAATCAAATTGAAATCAAATTAAAATAAATGAAAGAATCCAAAACCAAATCCAAAGTCAAATTTAGTCAACATAGGTCTGACTTAGGTGGGACCCACCTAGTCAAATGTCAATCCATCAAAAATTTGAATAAATTAAATCATTCCAAATGTCCCAAATGATCAAATAAACATATTTGATCATGAATATAAAGAAATTCAAACTCATTTAGGCCTTTATTGGGTTAATTATACTACTTAATCTAAAATAACCTAAATGGGTCCTATTGGGTTCAAACCCATCAAATTGAAATAAACTCCATTTGATTACTCAAAATCATTTGGAAATGATAATTAAATATAATCCAGCCCACCACTAAGTCTAATTTGGTCAAATTGGGTCATTTGACCCAAATGGAATCCAATGCTTAACCCATTATGCTCACTTTGGGTCAAATGGCTTCAAATCAAAAATTAATTAAAATTAAATGAAATCAACTACTCCAAATCATCTCACACATGTGATCAAGCATGATTGGAGTCCAAACCCAATCCAATTGAGTCAAACTAGTTATTTGAACCCAATTAGAACCAAACTTAACCCATTTAGGCCAAATGGGTTAAAATGAAATGAAATTTAAAATCAATTCAAAATTAAATGAACAAATAAAATCAAAACTCAATTAATCATCAATTCAAGATGATTGAATTTAAAATTAAAAATGTTTAAATTAAAATCAAACACTTTGAATCCAAATACTTGGTTTGGATTTCAATTTTATAATCCAAGTCAAATGGATTCAAATTTAACCTCAAATCCATTTGAGATTAAGTGGGGTAGCCATATATCAGTCCAAAGACCTTGATCATGATTCCATAAACCATAAAATAAAAAAAATAAAAGAGAAAAAAAGAATGAAATTAAAAAATAGAAAAAGGAGAAGAAGTGAAATTCCATTTCCCCTCTTCCCATGCATATGGCATCCCACCTCTTAAGAGCCAAGAAGGATTTGGCTTCTCCCAAGGAAAGAAAAAGAAAAAAAAAGATGAGAGGAAAAGAAAGGGTTGGCAAAGAGGAAAACTAAGCAAGGAGCCACCTTCCATTCCAAATCTCTATCCTAGCATGTTCGCTAGGCCAAGGGAAATTGAACCCACCCCTTGGCCAACCTTACCGCCGTCGGTTGCTGAATTTTGGCCACAAGAAAATTCTCCTAAAGAGATAGCTCACAACCAAACAAGAGGAGAGCCATAAAGCATTCCACAAGCTTAATTGAGCCTTCCATCACTTTCACCATCAAAAAAGAAGCCAAAAAGAACCTTCCCCCACTTCCCACGCCACCGGGAGGCTAGAGAACCATGAAAGCCGACGAGATCCAAACCCACTTTAGTCTAGGGACCACTTCAGAGGGAGAGCATCCAATTCCTTTGGCACACAAGATTCTCTTATCATTTTGAAGCTTTTCGAATCAATCCCATAGCTGAAAATCATAGGAACAAAGGTATACCATTAACGCACCTACAAGCTTTTCGATTTTGAATCTTTGTGAAGGCAACTTGATCTTAAGTGAGATCAAGACGTATTGATATATATGATATCCCTCAATGATGGACTTGCGATTAAAAATGCAAGATTTTGATGGGTAGATCATCATAAATCAAGGGGGAATGATGGACGGTCTTCGGTTCTCGCCATCTATAGAAGGAGACCCAATCTCCACGATCCATTCTTTTTAAAAAGAATGACCATCTCAGATTTAGCTAGATCATTTGATTTAATGGCCTTAAGATTCACAAATTGATGGATCATCGATCTTTGGTGAAACGTCTCGATTTCCTCTTTAGTAAGGGATCCGCGTGGACCAATCTGCGTACGAAATGTGCAAGGCTGCCACATCAACACTAACTGGTTTAAAGAGGAAAATATGGTTTTGATTTTAAAAAATAACTAAAATTACTTAGAACTTCCAAAAATTTATAGGAAACTAAACATAAATCATAAAATTGCAAATGAGGGCTCTATGGATTCATCTTGATGAGAGGAATCTAAAAAAAAATTAAAATCCCCAATTTATTTGGGGTATTTTTACCTTAATTTGGGTTTAATTAAAATCTAATAAACCTTAATTAATCTCAAACCATAAATCCAATTGAATTGAAACTTCAAGGAAATGGAATTGTGGTTAAAACACACCTTATGAAAATTGTTCATGATTTATTTACTATATTTCATGAAATTGAAAATTTAAATGCTAAACTTCAATCTTAATTAAATAAAATAATTTAAAACAAATTAATTAATGAAAATGAATCAAACAACCTTAAATCAACTTAATGAACCTTAATGAGCACTAAAACACTAATGAAACTCATCCAAACTTAATAAATCATAAATTGGCTTAATTAAGTAATTAAATGAATTAAATAATTTCAATAATTAACCAGAACTTAATTAAATCATAATAAATCAATCAAATGTCCAAAATTTTGAATGAAACCTCTTTGGAAACATTTTTAGAGAGGAATCAATAAAAAATGAAATCTCCAAATGAATTTCAATAAATTAGGCATAATTTAGGTTTTAATAAAATATTTAACACTCTAATTACATCCTAATTATGAATCTAATCAAAATGAAACTTTGTAAACATAAAATTGGCATGTAGCCCTGCTTGTAATAAAAATTTCAAACCCAATTAATCTCTAGATTGGGAATTGATGAATTTTCAAATTCCTAGGCCAATATTGATCAAATAATGAATAAAGATAATTCCTTAATTTATTAAATCATGAAACAAATTGAAATAACCTTAATCAAACATTAGAAACTCTTAGGTAGATTTTCAAACATTCTAACTCAAAGAACTTAATCAAATTACATGCTTAAAGATTAATGAAATTAATAAATCATATTAAGAATAGGGTGAGTTCCATCAAAAAATGGATTCCATTATACTCTTCATTCTTGAAAACCTAAACATTTCTTTAACCAAATAAAATAAAATAAAATGAAAAGTAAATCATTAAATCATTTGAATTAAAACCATCCAAAGGTAAGATTCAAACAAACTCAAACTCCAAATTGAAACTTGAACTAAAGAAGCTTAGCAAAGTCTTTGCATAAAAATCTATCTTCTTCACACACTAGATCATTAGGTCACGAACCCTAGACTTAGATTTGGCCATTCTGCGATTCTTTTATGATTCCTTATGATGTGTTTGATATGATGTGCTTAACATGTCTTTGTGGTGCACTATTTTAGATAGCATGTCTAGGATTGTTTGCCCATTATATTGGATGGTAGGACATTCTTTCTAGATCTGACATTGTCTTCTACAGGGAGCTATGCTATAAAGGATTGCTATTATAAATAAAATTAAAAAGGCTATTTCTTGAAAGTATGCTTAAATCCTTAACAATAGCCCACATGACAGGTGGGCTTGGCAAGCAACTAATGTTAAGCCCATATGTTTGTAAAATATAACTATTGTGTGTTGTTTATATTTCATAATATTTATTTTGTAGGGCTTAGAATTTTTTTTGAATTGAAAATATAAATTTGAGCTTAGAATCAGGTTAGGATCTAGGGGGTCTAGGATTAGCAAGAGCTGACCCTACCAAAAGATGGTGTAGTGGTCCTCTATGGAGCCCATTAGATGTCCATGAAAAGGAGACTATCCTGGAAAGAAGACCCATAGATCTTGACTTGTTGTTCTAGACCGAGCTGTATAAGGGTAGAGCTCGGCTGTCCATTTACCCTTTCTTCCGAGGTGTACAATGGTACTCCACTACATTGGCTTATTTTTATAAATTTAAATTAGCTTGATTTATATTTGGGTGCGCAATAGAATCAACCTGCTTTTTTAGATTTCTTTCTATGTTATGCTTTCTTATGAATGAATACCTAGATGATTAGGCTCATAGGAAAATTAAATTTTATACCCAACTCAAATCTAAACAACTAAAATAAAATAAAAGAAAACTTGAAACCTCACATAAGCTAAAGCCTTAGGAATAACATAAACTCAATTAGAAATAATTAGGTTTGAAATCATGAAATCATATTATTTCCATTCCTTGAATTGGGCAATTTCATTTATTGCACATAAGGGACATCTAGACTGTGAGGATGGCAAGCTTCTTGGGGAAGCCTATCATCTATTATTGATTTGGCCCATAACCATTTCTAATTGCATGACATTAGGCATAAAAATGCATACCCATGGCCTAAAATGATTGTTGAGTCAAAATTTAAAAATTTGAAAAATATGCATTAGTTAGATGCATTTCATACCCTACATGATTCTAAAGATTAAGGAGTGAGTATAGTTCATAGATTCCTTTCCTAAAAATGGAATAACCCAACCATCTTGCATTCATGAGACTTAGCATCATGAATTTAAAATGTGCTTAGGTGGTTTTAGCTGGCAGCCCTCTCTAGGCGGGTTATAAGTCCAGAAGAGTCAGGGATAGGTTAATTCCCTCAAGTGAGAGGAATGATCGATAATTCCTAAAATAAAACTATGTCGAGCATTTGACATGTGTCAAGAAGCACCTATACACTAGGTTCATTGGAAAGACATGTGTCAAGGAATTTTACAATTTTGTATTGCTAGAATCTAAGTCCTAGACTTGTAAGAAAATCTTAACTCAAAATTTAAATTAAATTATGAAATTTAAAGCCGAATTATAGGATAGTTGAAATATCTACTAGGCATCCTAATATCAATAGACATTTCCTACTTCATCCAGTTTGGCCTCCAAAATAACTCTCTCTAATTTAAACTAATCCCAATTGAATTCCAAAAATCAATCCTTTGAAAACCAACTTTGAAATCCTTAGAAATAACAACTTATTTCTTTAATCAAGAGTATTCTTAGGAAGAGACCCTTCTTAAGATGTAATTAACTATAGAGGCTTGCCTCAATAGGGAACCATGAACCCAGTTTAAAGTTAAATTCTACCTTCCATATAGTTCAAGGAAAAATCTCTTGTACATGAAAGACCCATTAGTCTTAGGAGGCTTATATTAAATGATTGGATCTATTATAGAATAACACATTTATCTTTCAAGGTAATATGTTTATTCCTTAATGATGTATTTGATCATCCAAACAAGAAATTCCTAAACTATATGTGGTGTCATAAATTTTCTCCACACTAGCAGTTAGGTGAACACTTAACTTAAGCTTAGAGACTTATAAGGGTTAACCACAGGATTAGGCTATGCCCTATGACTTAGGGATGTCCGTTTACCCTATAGCCTAAACTCAACCTATGTTCACATGCTTAAACGATAACCAAACCTCAAATTCAATTCAAATACTAAATCTAAATCCAAATTCAAATCCAAATCAAATGATTGATATCTATAACCAATTCCAAACCAAATTAAATCAAATCAACCCTTCCTAAGCCCTATGATTTTATTCCATGGACTTAGTCAAAACCCCTTTAAATCAATCCAAACTCAGTTGATTTTCTCATAGATCAAGTCTTTCCTCAATTATTTTCCCAAATATAAATCAAATCCACATTCAAATAACCTTGATCAAAGCCAAACCAAACCCAATCCAAATCTAAGCCATGTGACCTAACTTCAAGAGCTTAGCCAAATTTACCTTCAAATAAAACCCAAGATAATTGATTTTCTCATAAAGCAATCATATCTTCAATCATCTTCACAAATATAAATGAAATATTCATTTAAATCATCAAAACTAAATCAAACTAAATCAAACCCTTCTCTAAGCTCAATGGCCTAGTCTATGAACTTATATAAATTTGCCTTCAAATCACTTCAAGCTCAATTGATTTTCTCATAAATCAATCATATCTTCAATCATCTTCACAAATATAAATGAAATATACCTTTAAATCATCAAAACTAAATGAAACTAAATCAAATCCTTCCTAAGCCCTTTGAGCCAATTTCATGGACTTAGCCAAGATCTCATCCAAATCAAGCTAAAGTCAACTAATTTTTTCATGAATCAATCATTCTTTCAATCATCTCTCTAAATATAAATCAAATCTACATTCATCAAACCAAACCAAAATCAACCCAAGTCAAACCCAACTTAGCCATCTTGACTTAAAATATCCAAATGAACCAAAACTCATCCAAACTCAAATTAATTGCAATTAAATTTATATATCAATCCCAAATCCATAGATAAACTCAATTAAGCTCAACTCAATCCAAAATTTAGCCAATTAAACCCACTTAGGTTCACTTGACCCAAAGTGACCTAAAGGACCCATTTGAGCCAATTTCCAATCCTACTGAAATTAGATTGAACTAGGCCCACCAAGACCTCCTATCATGATTGTTGATCACCCTAGGTTGATCAATTATCATAAATTAGGTCAAACCAAGTCAACTTGGCCCTTTGACCAAGTCAACTCTCTTAATCCATATGAACCCAAACTAGCCAAATTGCAACCTAAGACAAATCCCTTGAAATAAATGATTTATACCAACTCAAAATTAATATTTGAACATGACTTGACATTCAATTGAGCCAAACCAAACCCAATTGGCCCTCTTGACCCAAGTTAACTCTAATTGACCTAAAATACTAAATTGGGTCAAATCAAAATATAAATCAAATTGATTACAACCAATGGCTCAAGTTCATCTCAAATTGATTATTGAACTTAACCAAAGCCCCAATTGAACCCAATTGACCTATTTAGCCCAAATTGACCCCAAATTGACCTAAAGGGTCAATTTGGTTTGAGCCTTAACCAAATCTAAATTAATTCAAACCAAAGCCTACAATAATTTTCAATTGGTCAACCAAACCCAAAACAACACATAGTCTAGTCAATTTGGCCAATTTGGTCAAATTGGTCAACTTGGCCCATTTGACCCAAATGAACTCAAATGAGCCAAAATAAAATCTAAGCCAAACTAAACCAATGCAATGACACCAACACATCCCAAATAATCATATGAACTTGACCCAACCTTTAGTTTCACCCAATTTGATCAATTGGTCAACTTGATCCAACCTAACACAATTTGATACATTTGAGCCAAATTGAGCTAAACTTAATTAAATTAACTCTAAATCACTTAATATTTGGGTTGACTCACTTTTGAATCATTTCAAATATGCCCAAATCAAAGTCAATGCCAAATGATCATTTTATCCTTAGGTTAAGGGAATCACATGTGATAAATCACCCATGTAAGTGGTCATTTCCATTCCTTGGCCACTTGGCACTCTCCCAATGGTCCACCTAGGAACCTAGGACACTGGCCAACCTAACCCAAGAGGTGGTTAGGTTGGCCATAAACCATGGGGAGGTGAACTCACCTCACCTCTCCCATTGGCACATTTGAAACCTAAGGACACCCACCATCCCACCTTAGCAACCACTCCTTTGCCTTTGGCCACTCAAATTGAGCCACTAGGATGATTCCCTGCCACCCACAATCACCATTAGTGGCCAGAAGACCATTAGAAGCCAAATAAATATGCACTGCCTGATCTAAGAGAGGAGGGGGTATACAGCCTCCAATTCTATCCAAATCGAACACACTCACTCTCGTAAACTACCTAGAGACCATTTCAAAAACACTAGAGCTCTCCCCAAAGCAAACTGAGCTCCCCATTGATGGATTTCTTCAAACTAAAATAGGATAGCACCTCCTTTGATCCAACTCCCTCATTTATTCACCAAATCTAAATTAACTTCACACACATCATCCCCACACCTTATTGAGGAAGAATGAATTGCCTCCTGAGCCCTCCAACCACCGGATGTGCAACTTTGATCAACATCGATCTCCAAATCATCTATTCATGGCCTTCTGAGTGAATAATGAGGAATTGATCCAATCACTACTTAATAGGGCTTCGTCTCCACTAGACAAAGCTTCCTCAATCGGATTCGCTACTGGTCTTGAGCTCTAATAAGGTAATTCCATGAAATTGAGCTTTTGGTGAAAATTGGTTGGAGCTTTTTGAAGGAAACTTGCATGTCGTGCGATCTTGACTATTGGATCCCTTAGATCCTTTGTGTGAAGGTGTGGGGTCCATTTAGAGTCATTCTAAGCTTAGATGAGCTTGGATCGAGTGAGGAATGGTGGATGGCCTTCACTCTTATCGTTCGGGGAACGATCAATCAATCGTCTATTCCATGTGATTGGAACGGACGTGATTATTCGCTAGTTAAATCTTGATTTAATCCTTAAGGAATCATGGGTTTGATCTGCGCCATGCGATCCGAGATCAACGTCGGAGATGAAAGTGCGTTCGCCACTAGCCACGTTAGCGCTAAGTCAGATGCATTTAAGTGACCAATCCTGCAGTGCCATGTGAAAAGTGCACCACGTCAATGGCTCATGTGGCATCGATAGGATTAGGCTTAATTAGGGCTAATTAATTATTTTTAATGGCTGAATCTCTCATAATTTATAACAAATCATAGAAAAATAAAAAAGGTAAATAAATACTCATTTTAAAGGTATTTCAGAGGAGAATCATTTAAAATTAATTTTAAGTGATTTTGAATAGTAACTGAGGCTCAATTGAGATTTAATTTATAACTTAATTAGCTTAATTACTCCTTAATTACTCAGGTGATTAATCTCAAACTTTATGGGTTAGTTTAATGGGATGGCCTCTGCTCCCATAATTTTTTTGGTATTTATGACTTAGTTAATTGGGGTAATTAACTATTTGAGCCCTAATCACTCTCTTAATTAGTCTAATTAATTAATTAATCTCTCAAATAGTAAAAAAATAATTAATTAAACTTATTAATCATTTTTGAAGAGTAACTGCTAGGGAATGGGTTTAAGATCCATTTTCTAATCTTTTCTAAGTTCATGTCATTTAAAAGGAAGGTTAATTAATTTGGGATTAATTAAAGGTTTAATTAATTAATTAATTAACTAAATACAAATCATTTCAAATCTTAACTAATTAAATCATGGGTAAATCTTCACATTTTAATAACCTAAAGTCACTTAAGAAAATTATGGTTAATCCACATGTGTGGGGAAACCATAAGAGTACTTAATTAAGTTTTTTAACTTAATTAACTATTAATTATGATCCAATTGCATTAAGCCCTTTTATTATTTAGGACCATTGCTAATTTAATTTTTAATTCATATGCATATCATGTTGGCTCATAAATATTTGGATAATTATATTAAGGTAATGTAGGAAGGGGTTAATTAATGTATTTAATGCATACCACAACTTAATTTACTCATAAAATCAACCTAATTACCTTTTCTTAAAATAAATCAAATCTCCAATATAGGATGGGGTCTATAGTAGCAAATGATGAGTTATCCTCCTCTTTAAGTTCAATCTAAATAAAATAAAATAAAATCAATAAAGGAGCTTTGGTTTTCTTTAAATGGGTTTATTTATTGTGATTGTCCTTAGGAATTAGTTTAGTTGAATGAATCATGTGTTTATATTCAATTGTTCCTTTCTAAGCACATTAAGTGTTGTATGTCATTTGATTTTATGCATTCATACTTTCAAATTTAAATAAATCAAATGAATTTCCTTTATGCAAGCTTGCATGTGTTGGCTTAATTAAATATATGTGTGGCTATTATCAATTATTAATTCAAAACTATTTTCTAAAGCTTATAAATAAATTATAATACTTAGAGTGTTGATGGTTATGAATACATATATGATTTTCATGTATTTATAGCTTATGCATATTAAATAAAGCTCTCTTTCTTATAATTCATATATAGAATTACATGAGTTTGAACAATAATGGGTATATAGTTTAGACATCCCAGGAATACGAGGATTTAGTTAGCCCCAAGGAGGTCATTTGATTACCTCACTTCCCTATTTTAACAACGATGCATACTCATTTGGTTTCATTCTTATGTATTTTAATATTAGAATTTAGAAAGAGCTTTAGTTCATATTCCTAAATGATTTAATTAAAGAAAATACAATCTTTGCATGATTCTCATCTTCTTAGTTATGTATACATTCATATTTGTTTAAGATAGAAAGTGTTTAGTTTGGACATCTTGGGAATACGAGGCTTTAGTTAGCCCCAAGGAGGTCATTTGATTACCTCACTTTCTTGATTTAACAATGACACGTACTTGCTTACATCTTTTCCACATGTGTGGGTATGCTTAATCAAAAGATGAAGATCCCCTTCTATTACTAGAAAAAAAAAATGCATTCATATTCACCTAAGTCACTAGCACATGTGATATATATAAATTAGTGCTCTCTTTTTCTTACTCATGTATATATTTAGAGAGGCTTGGAATGTTAATAAGTATATAGTTTGGACATTTGAGAATACGTGGCTTTAGTTGGCCCCATGGAGGACATTTGATATCTCACTTCCCTAGTTAACAATGACACATACTTATGTGATCCCATCCTTATGTATTTTGGTATTAGAATTTGGATAGAGCTTTGATTTATATACTCATAGAATTCAATGAAAATAAATTCCAAACATACACATTCATCATCATTTAAGTGTGCTAAAATATGTTGCATGTATAGATGTGCTAAGTATTAAATCAAATGCATGTTACATGTGATGGAAAGGAATGATTCAATATATCACTTGATAGTAATTCAATTAAATTAATCCTAAGAAGCATTTTATATTGAATAAGATCATTTAAAATTAACCTAAACTTAAGATTAATTAAAAATCATATAATAAGCCATTCACTAAAGAGAACTATATCAAATTAATATTCTTTAGAAAGTGGCTTAAGGTATGGATGAAAGAGGGTAATCCTCTACATTCTCTTTATAACACTTAGTTGCTAAGTGTAAATCATATGACATAAAATAAAATACAAATTAAAATTCACAAATCCATTAAGTAACTTCAAGTGAAACCAACCTTCATGTTAACTTGAATGTTTGTTAAACTTAGAAAATCATAACTCTAATACTTAGTTAAGACATACCACACAAGACCTTAACACACACATTAGAATTGAGTCACTACTTATAGTTCTATATTAGGATGGTGTTGATGTTAGCCTAATCATATTTTTTATAGAGGATTATGCTTAAGGGATGCTTAAAAATAAATATAAATGCTCTCTTTGTTGGTTTCTTAAACTGCTATGTATAATCCAAGTTAAGACAAATGGGCTTGGTTACCCCTGTGTAGGGTGCTAAGTCTAAATCATATATATAACTACTTGGGATTATATGTGTGTTTAACTAACCTCTATTTTGTAGGTATAGTTAAATTTACTTTTTCTATTCTTAATGTAATTTTGTAATTAGAATTAAGATTAATGCTATGGGGGATTAGGATGAGTGGTGGCCAGTAGGCTTTGTCCTGGGGTGCCCTATAATGCCTTTGAAGAAAGCACATCCAAATCAAAGAAGAAGTGAAGAAATGAAGACCCCATAGTGTTTAATTAAATTATAATTATTCTTTCATATACTAGGTTGTATAAGGGTAGAGCTCCGCTACCCATCTTTTCTTTTTCGGGTTGTACGGCGGTACCCGATCGCAGCCTCTTATTTTTTGCGGTAGTTATAAAATTATTTGATGATTTGTTTAAATTATGAATTAGAATTCATATTTTTTATAGTTTTCTTCATATTTGATGCCTTAATGTGTGTCTTAGACGTGTTAGGCTCTTAGGGTAAAATAAACCTTTTACCCAACTAACCACTCATAATTTAAATTCTAAATAACTCATAATCTCACCATAAAGCTTAGGCTATAATCGAGATAATTAAAAGATTTAGCAATCTGTTAGCTGTATGGTTGTATGTCTCACATAATTCATATCATATTCCTTCTTCCTTAAATATGAAGGATCTCCATCCTTGCACTATAGGGGAATGCTTGACTTGTGAGGGCATCCATTGTGGTGGAGAACACTTTCTTCTAGCTGATTTAGCCAATAATCTATTTTTATCATGCATTCAAGCATATGAAATCCTAAGCCTTTGTATAAATGATGTGTCAAAAATAAAAAATAAAAATTGAAAAGATTTTTCCATTTATTGATTAAGTCATATGCTCATACCACTCATGCTTTAGTCTCTTAGTGTGTGGGTTTAGGATTTAGTCTCTTTCTAATTAAATAACTACCCTAGCTATCTTACAATTTATAAGACTAGACTATGTGATTTTAAAATCGTAGGAGGAGTTAGCTGGCGGCCACTCTAGACATTTATAAGTCCAGAAGTTAGACAGGTTTACTCTCTCTTATAGGGATAAATCATTATGTCTTGTCACTTAGATTTAGGTCATGCTTTAGCTCTTACTAAAGCTCCCTAGATTTAGGATATGAGGTAGCTATTTTCTTCGAGCTACGAGCATAAATCCTCACCTCTTAGGTATTTTTATAACCTTGTGTTAGTGGATTATACACCCTAATAATTTAATAAGATTCAACTCAAACAAATTAATCTCTTTGCTTTCAAAAATATAAAACTCAATTATAGGATGGATTGGAATGCTCATTAAGCTTCCTAGTATCATGAGTATTCCCTACTTTCTCCTTTTGGATTCCAAAAATAAGTCTTCTCCTTGAACTTTCTTGATTGATTTTCCAAACATAATCAATCCTTTGATAGTCTAATCTTGAAATCTTTGGAGGTGATAATTATCCACTTTAATCGAGAGTATTCTTAGGGAATTTCATTCCCTAGGATGTAATTAACTATGGAGGCTTTCCTCCATAGGAAACTTAAGAACTCAAATTAATATGAACTCTACTTTATTAATCCATGTAAAGGAGAGGAAAAATCTTTGGTATATTCAAAGACCTTATTAGGAGTCCTTAAAACTCGATTTAATATAAACCCTACTTTATTCATGCCTTAGAGTCTTTATTATGTGATTAGATCCATTGATGGGTGATGCCTCTATCTTTCAAGATAGTACATCATACCTCAATGTCATACCCGATCACTTCAATAAGTATCCCCTACGGCATGCGTAATGTCCCCCCCATACATCCAAAAATAAACACCACACCCATATGGGTGAATTTGGGATCAATTGGGTTAAGTTGACCAATTGGTCAAATTAGATCAAACTAAGGATTTGGGTGAGTTCAATTGGTCATTTGGAATGCATTAGTGCAATTGGTTTGATTCAAACTTGAAGTAGATTTGGATTTGGTTCATTTGGGTTCATTTAGGCCAAATGGGTTAAGTTGATCAATTTGGTCAAATTGGCCAAAATGGCTTGGGCATGGGTTAGGTTTGTGTTCAATGATCATTTGGGAATGATTGTAGATGTTGGTTTGAATTGATTTGGATTAGACAATGATTTGGTTCAATTAGACTCTTTAGGTTAATTTGGGCTAAGTGGGTCAATTTGGTTGGTTTAGTCAAATTAAGTTTAATTAAAGGTTGGATCATGTTCAATAATCAATTAATAATTTGTTAGAAGAATTAGTTTCAACAAATTTGGCTTAGGATTTGATTGACTCGATTTGGCCCTTTAGGTCAAATTGGGTCAACTTGGGTCAAGAGATCAAATTGGCTTGGTTTGGTTCAATTGGTGGTTGAGCCATGTTCAATACTCAATTTGTGGTTGATGGGAGTCATTGATTGCAATTAATTTGGCTTAGAACATGATTTGGGCCAGTTTGGGTTAAATGGTCAAATTGGTTTGATTTGACCCAATTGGTTGCAATTGGGTAATGAAAGTTGATCAATAATTACTGTGGAAGGAATTAGATGAGTTAATTCAATCCAATTTGGGATTTAATTGAATTTTAAATCAAATTGGTCATTTTGGTCACATTGGGTTAGGTGAATCAATTGGGTTGATTGGGTTGAGTTAGGTTGAGTTGGTGTTAATTAGGTGTTGAGAGGGGTTTAATGATAGATTTAGAGTTGATTGATGGCCTTGATTGCAACTGATTTAGGCTTGTGTTTTGGCTCATTTGAACTTTTGGATCAAATGGGCTAACTTGAGTTGATCAAATTCATTTATTTAATTTTATTGGTTTGACTACAAGTGTTGGAGGAGTTTGAAATGTTCTATTGAATGGTTGAAGTGATTGAGAAAATCAAGTTAGATTTAGTTTGCTTGAATGAGTTTTGGGTTGGATTATTGGATCATGATGGGGTTAACTTAGGTTCAGGCCTAAGTTAATTTGGCTTGGGGCTTGGATTAGAAAAGAAATTTAAATGAGGTTAATTGAGTAAGCTTGAGGTTGGTTGTGTCTCATTCATATGAGTTTAGGTTTGGATGAGTGAATAGGCATGGGTCGTGGTCTAGTCCATAGGATATGTAGAACTTATTTGTCCTAAGGCTTATCCTAAGCTTAAGGTATGCCTCCTAAGTCTCTAAGCTTGGGTTTAGTGTTTCATTAGTCACTAGAAGTATCTTATCACTAAGGAAATCTAAGTGCCTTGAAGGTTCCTATGTTTTAGATGAGGAAGGTCAATATTCACTCCAAAAGTGAGGTCAACAAGGTCATACCAATAGATGAGTTTCCAACTCCAAAGGAGAGACTAAGAAATTAGTCAGCTTAACAATCGCCTTACTGAAATGAGTGGGCTAATGAAAGACTTATTTGGTCAGGTTAACCTTATAGCAATAGCAACACATCGGACTCCAAGGAATCCACCAGAGATAAATAATCCAATGATGGAGAATGAGGGTGAACAAAATGCTCCACCTAATTTACCAATAGCTGCAACATAGAAACAAGAACCTCTAGGGTAAGCTATGCTAAACCTTTATCTGGAAGGCAATATTATCACCAAGTTTTAAGTGGAAGACCACATAAGTGAAAAGGTCAAAGCAATTATCCCCTCAGAGATTGTTGAATAGCTGGTAGGAAAAAGGCAACCATATGTCGAGTACTATCAAGTACAATATCCTAAAGGATACTTAGTGCCAAAGTTCAATACATTCTCAAGCACAAAAAATCCATGATAACATTTGGTCCAGTTTTATGCATCATGTAGAAATACTGATGGAAATAGCGCTTTATTGCTACGTCAATTCATCAGTAGTCTTACCCATATGACTATCGAATGGTGTGCTGAGTTACCCAGTAAAAATATTCGCTTAGTTAGAAGTACTCTTCATCAATAGATTTGCAGGTGCAACAAAGAAAGTAACAATTGTAGATCTCACCTTGGAAAAAAGGATAAAAGATGAGGGTGTTACTAAATATATTACCATATGGAGGAACTTAGGCATGGGGTGTAATCAAAAGCTCATAGAAAAGCATGTAGTGGAACTCCTCATGAGAAATATTGATGATGAAATTGCCCCATACTTTGCCATGGCTACAATAAATACCTTCCAAGAATTATTGGATCGTGTAGCCAAATTTGAAAGGTTGCCCAAACAAAAAAGGCTTAATTTGGGCTATAGTAACAACTTTTCCAGAAGAGGAAAGCAACCCAAGTTGCAAGAGTCTAAAAAGAATAATAATGTGAATACAACATTAACATTTATAGTAGATAAAAAAGAAAATGGAGGAGTGACAACCTCACAACTAGCCACAAAGCCGATAAAGGAAAAGAAAAGAGTACCAACCCTCTAGGAGAAGATAGCTAAGCAGTACTCATTTAAGAGAGAATATACTACTAAGATCTTCAAATTGCCATAAAGTTAGGGTTATAATTGCCAGAGCTGCATCAAATAGATAAAGTAGATAAGCTCGATGATCCCAACTATTGTCCCTTCTATAGGTTTATAAGTCACCCTATTGAGACTTTTGATTTCAAAGATTGGGCTGAGAAAAACTATAACAATGGGGAACTTACCTTATCATATAATATCTCAATAAATCCTAAAAAGGTTAAGGTAAGTGTTGTTACGACATAGTTGAATGAGAAATTTGAGTTGAATAAGACTCAGGACACAAATAAAGACAAAAAAAAACTCTATATACAAGCAGAAAAAGGTGGTCATTGGAAAACTTTCATCTCGAAGAAAACTAAAAGAATGATCAATATTTTTTTAGCTGTAGAGGGTGTTCGGTGGAGGAATTCCCTAGAACTTGAAATTGATCCTAGGATATTTCCTTTAATCAAAGGCAAATTTTTATATAAAATGAAGGAGCAAATGAAAAATAATGAACCTTCTGCATCAAAACCTTGCAAGCTAAGAAAAAAAAATCTAAAATAAAAATTTGAGAAAAAAAGATAGATTCTTTAGAGTAAAAACAACCTCCTTGAAGACCTGTTAAGTTAGAGGAATATATGCACCACTTATAGCTTGACATAGATAAGCTTAAAAAACAAATTATAAGAGAAATATGTCGAATGATAAGTATGGTTACAATGTCAACTGATTATGAAGAAGAATTATATTTTCCCAAAGAAAAGTCTATCAAACTAAAAAATAAGTTAGGCTCCAAGAAGCTATGATCTAAATCAAGTAGTAGCTCTGAAAGTCATGAAGAGTCTAAAACTTCCAAAGAGTTATAGAACTCAAAAATTTTTTTGATGAAGAAAGCTAGGCAAAAGAAGTAATACAAGTGCTATTGTAGAGTGGAAAAACGATTCTTCACTATGACAATAGAAAGCTAGTGAAAAAGGCAAAAAAATTCAAATTAATTAAGATGCCTTACCTCCACCAATGGCTAAACCCCAAAAGTCTACCAAAATAGGAGTACACTATACTGTTCTAACACACTTACATGAGCTTCTTGCCCTATTAAGTATATATGATGCTCTTATGCTACCTAGAATATACAAGAGACCTTAATAAAAACCTTGCAATGTTCAAACAATATAAAGCATTCTTTGTTGAAGAGAGGATGAAAGAAGATATTACTTTGCAAAAGCCAGCAACTATTACTTTAAATGATAAATACTTACTACTCGAAATGACTGAACAAAATTGACCTCTCTATGTTATGGCTTAAATTAATTTTACATGCTTAAAGAGAGTTTTGATTAACCTAGGTGCTTCAGTCAATCTCATGACAGCCAAAACACTTAGGGCATTAGTTTTGGATGCTCGATACCTCAACAAGAGCACAATATTTTTACAAAATTTCAAAGAACAAAGGCAGTAAATCTTAGGGTCTATTTTCCTACCCATACGCTTTGTGGAATTATATACAAAATCTAAATTTCATGTAAATGAGGCCAAAGTTGCATATAAGACCCTCCTATGTAGGCCATGGATTCATGAGTATGGTATAATACAACAACAACAACAACAAGCTTTTATCCCATTATGTGGGGTTGGCTACATGAATCCTTCTTCTTCATTGTGTCCTATTATGTGTCAAATTCTCATTTAGTTTAAGTATACTAAGGTCATTTTTTATACATCTAAACCAAGTCTTGTTAGGTCTACCTTGACCTTTCTTAACATAAGAAAAATCTAATGCATCTACTCCACTAACCGAGTCATCGGACGACCGATGCTTTATGTGGCCAAACCATCTAAGGCACTATCTCTATTCTTATCTGCCATTGGACCTACTCCAACTTTTTCCCAAACATAGTCATTTTGCATTTTATTTCCAAGAGTAAAGCTACTCATCCACCTGAGCATCCTCATCTCTACAACACTTAACTTAGTCTTATGCTTCTCTTTTATTGGCCAACATTTTGCACCATAAATCATTGTAAATATTATCACTATCTTATAAATCTTTTCTTAAATTTAAGCGATACATTTCTATCACACAACAGGCCAGAAGCAATCCTCCACTTCAACCATCCAACTTGAATTCTACTAATATAATCTCCATTTATTTCACCATCATTTTGAACAATAAAGCCTAGATATCTAAATTCACTCACTCTTTTTAATGACTTGTTCACCCAATGTCAGAACACTACAATTAGAACTTCTACAATTAAAATTACACTCCATACAATTTTAGATCTACTTAAATGAAAACCTTTAGACTCTAAGGTTGACCTCCATAATTCAAGTTTTTCTTGGACTCCCTATCTAATTGTATCAACAAGAAGAATGTCATAAACAAAAATCATACACCAAGGTACATCTTCATGTAAATGCCTAGTAAGACATCCATAACTAAATAAAAAAAGATAAGGGCTTAAAGCTCATCCTTGATGTAATCCAACTAAAATAGGAACATATTTTGTCAATCCTCCTTATGTTTGGACACAAGTAACAGCTTTAGTATACATAAATGACTTGAATATAACTAATATTAACTCCTTTATTTTCTAGAACTCTCCAAAGAACATCTCTTGAAACATTATCATAAGCTTTCTCTAAATCAACAAATATCATATGTAGAGCCTCCTTACTTTCTCTATACTTCTCCAGCAAACCTCTTAATAAATGTATAACATCCATAGTAGATCTACCTAGCATGAAACCAAACTGATTCTGAGAAACTTTTGTATCATGCCATAACCTATGTTTAATTACTCTCTCCCATAATTTTAATCTATGACACATTAACTTAATTCCTCTATAATTTACACACTCTTATGCATCACCTTTATTATTAAATATAGAAACCAACAAACTCTTTCTCCACTCATCAGATCTTTTAGTCTTTAAAATAACATTAAAAAGATTTGTAAGCCAAGAAATTCCTTGAACTCCTAAACATTTCCATACTACTATTGGAATATCATCAGGTCCTACTATTTTTTTACATTTCATTTTCTTTAAAGCTTCTCTAACTACCAATTTACTAATAGGACAATGAAAACAAAGTTCTCTATTTTTGTTTAGGGTATTAAGGTTGATAAAATTAATTGTATTTCATATCCTTCATTGAAAAGTTTATCAAAATACCTTAGCCACCTATTTTAAATATCATTTTTTAAGAAAAGCACTTTATGATTTTCATCTTTAATACACCTCACTTGAACTAGATCTTCATTTGTCCTATCTCTTTGGTTGGCTAACTTATACATACATGAAATATTGCTAAAATGGTAAAGAGCATCAAATTGATGGAGACATGAATCCATTCTTGATACATGAAATCAAGATCTATGATGATGCAATGTATTATATCCCTATGAAGATTGAAGAGATTAACGCCCAAAAGAAAGAAACTCTAGCTATTAAACTAATGTTAATGAGTGGTGATTCAAAAAGTAAAATTACTAATGAACCAAAATAACCCAATGTAGTTCTCCACCTTGGTAGTGAAACCAAAGATGATGAAGAGGAATTGGTACCTAAGATGGTCTCAACTAGTCAGAAGAAAGAAGAGGCTAATACCAGTGGTGTGACTAAGCAATTATAAAAAATTTGCATATATCTAATAAGATTGTTTGAGTCTCAAGTTTCTGATTAAGCTATGAAAATAATGTTCATAGAAAAAAACACATATAAAAGCCTTATAAACTCCAAGGAGTTAAGAAATAAAATAATTTAAAACATTCTATGTTCCTTCTAGAAGGGGTTACAAAGATCGTGGAATCATCTTCTATAAAGTTAAAGAGCGAATCCTAAATTCCATGAAAGAATAGTTTGAAGAAGATGATTTTGAGAAAGAAGACAATTTCAATCATTATTCCTCAATACTTTTCATGAACTCTATAGAGGCTAATGAAAAATAATGTCTAGCTATCACAATCGAATGCACAAGCTTGATTGTTCAAAAGGCTCTGGCAAGGGGATAATGTTCAGAGTTTTATTGGATATAAAAAATTAACTACATGGTGATTAGGGTATATTCCTTCATCAAATTTCTTAATGAGTTCATGCCATGCTATATCTGATAAAGAAGTAATTCCATTCAAAATCACAAATCTACAAATGAGTACCTCACAATGGAACCAAATGTGTCTGAAGGTGAATTAATAATCAACCTCAAAGAATCTCCAAAAGAATTCAATGAAGAAAATCAAGCCACGGTCCATGAACTCCAAAATATTAATGAAAGTACCAAAGAAGAGCCTAGACCAACTTTTGTTAGTGTTAACCTCACATCAAAAAAATGGAAGAATTAAAAGCACCACTCTATGAATATCAAGACTGCTTCACATGGAATTATAGCGAGATGCCAGGTTTATCTCTAGATGTAGTTGTACATAAACTGGCTATTAAATTTGATGTACAGTGAGTAAAATAAGCATCAAGGTGAATGCAATTAGAAATTGAAGAACAAGTAATCGTTGAAATCAAAAAGCTCATTGAAGTAGGGTTTATCCAAGAAGAAAAATATGCTAATTGATATGCTAATATTGTCCTAGTAAGAAAGAAAAATGGGCATTAATTTTGAGACTTAAATAAAGCAGGCCTAAAAGATGATTTCTAATTTCCTAATGCAGAACTCATGGTGGATAATACGTCCAACTGTGATATGTTCTATTTCTTCGATAGATCATCAAGCTATAATCAAACTAAAATGGCTCTAGAAGATGAGAAGCATATATCCTTTCGCATGCTAATCTACATATATTACTACAACGTAATGTCATTTGGCTTGAAAAATACAGATGCCACTTACCAGAGAACTATGGCTCACATCTTTGATGATCTCATACATAAATATGTAGAGTGTTATGTGATGATTTGGTTGTTAAAAGAAAAACACAAAGCAAGTATACAAGTGATATAAGGATCATATTCAATAGGATTCAAAGTTTCAATCTAAAAATGAATCCTATAAAGTGCATTTTTATTGTGACCATTGAAAAATTTCTAAGCTTTATCATACACCATAGAGGAATTGAAATTGATCTAGCACAAAACAATGAAGAAGAAAAGGAAAATGCCTTATATTATCTAAGTGCACGTCTAATAGGAGGTGAAATTAAATATTCTCCTATTGAAAAAGCAGTGTTTAACATTAATATTTGCTACTAAAAGACTACATCATTATATGTTATCCCATAAGATAATATTAATATCCAAAGTGGACCCAATCAAATTTTTGATGATGAGCCCTACCTTGAGAGGTCGATTGGCTAAATGGATTGTCCTATTGCTATAATTCAATATAACATATATCTCGCAAAATGCTATAAAAGGGCAAGCCTTGGCTATTTGCTTAGTTTCCCAACCCCTACTAGCAGACTCTCCACTTAATGATAAGTTGCTGATGAATAAATTTTTGAAGTTGAAAAGGCTCAGCAACCATCAGAATGTGAGCTTTATTTTGGTGGAGCTTCATCTTTAAAATCAACTAAGCCTCCTAGCTTACTTACAGTGCAAGCTGGAATCAACATGATATTTGTACACTACAAAGAGGTATACTATGATATTCTTCTAGTCTTATTGAGCCTCAAACTAATAATGAGGTTGAATATGAAGCATTAATTATGAGCCTAGAGCTAGCAATTAGTATAAAAATTAAGAAGCTTCATATTTATAGAGATTTCCAACTTATAATTTGATAAGTAATTAGGACTTTTAGGATAAATAAGCTAGAATTAATGCTTTACCATAAGCATGTCTTGGAACTATTAAAACAAATCCATGAAGTAACCATCACAAATGGGTCACTTCGAGACAATGGCAAGGTTGACACATTAACAAAATTAGCTAAAGAAATGGTAGAATTTAAAGGAAATACAATTACAATAATAGTACAAAATAGGCTAGCACTAGCGCCAACTCTCTTGCAAGCCTTTAAAGCTAAAGAAAGTTAAGAAATCATGAACATGATAACAAAAGATGACTAGTGGGAACCATTTGCCACCAATGTCAAAGGTGGTGGACTACCAAAAGATAAATCAAAGGCTCGTCAACTTTCACAAAGAGTGTTACGATACACTCTTATAAATGAGAATTATATTGGTACATGTTTGATCAAATGTGATTGCGATGCTTTGGATCAGACAAAACTAAGACAGCAATGGCTGAAGTTCATGAAGGATTATGTGAAGGACACCAATTTGGCACTAAAATGAAAATCAAATTAAATGAATGGGATATTACTAGCCTAGTATGGTTTAAGACTACATCAAATATGCTAAAAGATGTCATCAGTGTCAAATACATGCAAACACACTACATCGGCCACCCAATACCCAACCCCAACAATAGCATCATGGCCATTTGAGAGGTTGGGAATAGATATAATAGGTCCATTAGATCCTCCATAATCTAGATAACACCGCTTCATTCTAGCTACTATTAATTATTTCTCAAAATGGGCAGAAGCAATTCAATTAAGAGAAGTTAAAGCATACTATGTAGTAAAGTTTTTCTGAGACCATATTGTCTATAGATTCAGAATATCTCGATGAATTATATCAAACAATGGTACTACCTTCAAGAAGACCAAAGTCTATCATTTTATTGAAAAGTATTAGATAGATTGGTGATATTCCTCAATATACAATCCAAGAGCCAATGATTTGGTAGAGGCATTTAATAAAATGCTAATTATGCTGCTTAAGAAGATTCTTTTCAAAAATAAAAGAGAGTGACATGATAAATTAATAGAAGCATTGTGGGTATATCATACCACATAAAAAATTGCCACACAAAGAACACCATACTCTTTAGTCTTTGGAGCAAAAGAAATGCTGCCCCTTGAAATATGATTACCTTTATTACGCATAGCAATTCAAAACAAAGTTTCAATAGAAGAAAATATTAAAATATGATATGAAGAGCTTGAAGCCTTAGATGGAATGCAACTACAAGACCAACAAACTTTAGAAACATATAGATCAAGAATGACCTAATCTCATGATGTATAATTCATCCAAGAAGCTTCAAAGTAGGTGAACTTGTATTGGTATGAAGAAGACCCATTGTTCCACATCAATGAATTGGTGAAACTTTTGATCCAAATTGGGAGGGGCCATATATCATCAAAAAAGTATACAAAGGTGGAGCTTATTAGCTTATTGATATAAAAGGCATCATGCCAATTCCCCCTATAAATGGACAATATCTCAAAAGATATTATGCTTAACTACGAATGAAATATGTTCATTTCAATAAGAAATTTCCCTATTAAATGGGGCAATTTTATATATCTTGCAAAGTAGGATCTCCTATCAAAAGAAAATGAGACCCAATCAGGAAAAGTTAAACTAATATCCATCATGCCCAAAGAGGCTGGATTAGATCCACCGTGCATAAAGGGGACAGATCTACAACTAAATTTAAGATCCATCATGTATAAAAGGGTCGGATCTATATTAAAATAAGATCCATCATGCCCAAAGGGTCCGGATCATGCCTAAAGGGGCCAAATATAAAACCTCAATTTAGATTTCATCATACCCGAAGTGGTCGGATCTAAGTTAAATTAAGATCCATCATGCCCAAAGGTGCTGGATCAGATCCTCTATGCTTAAAGGGGCTAGATCTAAAACTTTAATTTAGATTCCATTATATACATAGGGGTTAAATCTAAATTAAACTAAGATTTGTCATGCCCAAAGGAGTTGGATCAGATCCACTATGCCTGAAGGGGTCAGATTAAATCCATTATATCAAAAGGGGTCGAATCTAAATCTAAATTTAGATTCTTAAATAGTTAAAAGAAGTGAATTTAAATATGATTCTACATATATAAATTCAAATATTAGTGCTGATTTATAAAACTTTAAAAGATGTATGCTTCTTAGTTTTATATATATATATATATATATATATATATATATATATATATATATATATATATATATATATATATATATATATATATATATATATATATATATATATATTAGAGGTTGATTACAATGGTTATCCAGAAAAGACTAGACATTATGCCTTCCATTGAGCATACTGAAGAGCAGATATGGACTATTATTAAGGCCCATGATCTATGTGGTACAACTAGGATACATGATAGGTTATCATGGCACTAAGATATGTTAAGAGGCAGAGATAGTTTTGAAGACTCATTTATTCAATCATCACATCTCCCACTATCCGACTCACAGTCTCTAGCTAGCTATGACTTAAATGACTGGATAACTAGTTTAAAATTGGGACATAGTCATGATGTCCCTTTAGAATGAGTCACAAATAACCTTAACTTTGGCGATCAAAATGTGCTTCAACCATTTATAGACACTACTCTTTCTATCATAGTCAAATGGCTCAAAATCACTTGAAAATGCATGGTGACACTCTTAGAAAAGATAGTATATATCCGGTAGTCTACACATCACTCTTTGATTACAGTCACCTTCCTTTCACATGGATTAGAAGTATAGTAGAACATTGGAATAGAGCTACTAATACTTGCTGCGTTGGTCCACATGAGTTGACAATTATGTGATAGATATATAGGATATAGAAAGATTACTAGTTGTAAGAACTCCTTATGAAGAATATGTTTCACCAGTTCATGAGCTTTTTTTGCAAATTAGGGCCAACATAGAAGAGGTAGTTACATATATTCTTTAGGATTACATTGTGCCTCGGTTCATTAACAAAGACTATCCAAAGAATAGAGGATAGCTCATAGCCATTGAAATATGATCACTCTGGATATATGGTCAGAAAGATTTCTTCAATCAGGGATGCACCTGCCACATTTTGCACGGATTGAAGATCCATTCAATAATGGAGCCCATACACCTACTAAGGCCAAATTTGAGTCAACAAAAAAGTCAACTCCTGTTGAATATTAGCACAGAACATTGATGAGGAGCTATCTTTAGTAGATTTTATTTCCACTTGGCAATGCTATTTTGTATTCCCATGGCACAATAGACTATTTCATCCTTCTACCTTACTAATAGCTAGCCTACTTGCTTGTCATGAAAGGATATCGCTGACACCTACATAACTGGTCTACTTATATCATAGATTAAACTTAGTAAGTGTCATGACCGATTCACGCTGCTATGGCATGGATGCACCTTAGCACTATCTACATGGATGGATTCATGCTTATATTCTAGTAGCCTTTAGTTTTCCTATGACACCATCTTATTTCAAAGAGCATAATTTTCCCATGATTATGCAATTGAACAGAGCTACAGTCTCTATAGACATGAATCAAATAAAGACCTTCATGTTTGACTTAGCGTGTATTACAAATCATTTTCAGATTATCCATAGATCATCCTTCTATAGCCTCTCTATTCAAAGTATGGGGCAGAAGTTCACATACTCTCTTCCTGATAGAGGCAATCCCCTACCATCATCAAAGTCAGGATACATACACATCATAAAATATCTCATTGGACTGAGACCCACTTTGCTATGCTATCGTTGCCATGAATATGTAATTTTGGAAGGCTACAACCCCAATAGGGTGGTTAGACAATTCAGATTTATTCAAGCTACATTTATATTTGGGTTACCACCAATAATATATTTTAGACACTCATTCCTTGGGAGAATCCCACTAGTAGTCCGTTTAGTGATCTCTACAACATGGGCCTTCACACTTCGCCTAGGGATTGTTCCAGTTTATATATAACTCCACATGAGACTCATATAGGGGGTCAGTCATTTATGGTTAATGTGGATCTGCCATACTTTTTTTTCTTTCTTGGAGCTAGGCTTTCGCATATACAATTATAAAATGTGAAAGACCAAACCAGTCCAACCTATACCACATATGACTAATGCTTATAAAAGAGCATTAGATGATTAAAAAGGTAGTAGAAAATAATTACATCAAAATTCATTTACTAAAGAGAAAGATGTTAGGGACCTTTATAGTCCCCCACCAGTTGATTCTAATATACGAGTTGTAGATATAAACAACTCTATTCATATTCCAGCTTCGCTAATAGTAGCTGAACCACCAGTTGAGTGAAAGGAAAGTGATGTCATACTAGTATTATCACAGATAGTACTACAATTTCTCCAATATACATCCAACCTGCTAGTGCTGATCATATAAACAAAAGAAAGTATATGTTGACCTCACTTTTAGAGTGAGGATTGGTCACTCTATTCCCAAGTCTAGGATTCTTCTAGACACTTAGTTTTGCTTAGTGCTAGGACAATTCTAGTAATTAAGGGGACACTAAACTAAAGCTTAGGGACTTGTAGGGCATGACTCTAGGTCTAGAGCTTACCTTAGGGCAAGTAGGCTTCACCTACCCTAAGGCCTAAACTGGCACTTATACCTATCAATTCATTTGAACCTAAACCAAATGATTGAATCCTCAACCCCAAACCAATCAATTAACTTTGATCAAATTTGATTTTCAATCCAAGCTCCAAGCCAAATTAATTTGGACCTTAACCCAAGCTAACCCACTCCAATCCTATCTCTACATTAAAAAAATTCCAAGCAAACCAAACTTAATTTAATACTCTCAATCATTATAATTATCCAATGGATCCTTTCAAACTATTCCAACACTTGCAATCAAGCCAATTAAATCGATTAGACTTAATTAACCAAAGTTAGCCCAATTGACCTAAAAGGTTAAAATGAGCTAAAATATAATCAAACCCAATTCAATTATAGTCAAAGCCACCAATCAACTTCAAACTCATGATTGAATATAATCCCAACCATCAATAGCCTCAATTAGGCCAAATTGACATGGCCAAACTACTTAACCCAAAGTGACCTAAAAGGCCCAATCAGATCAAAACTTCAATCAAACTCTCATTATGTCAAATCAAGATATCTAATCTTTTATTGATAATTATAGGTCAATATTGAACACTCCACTATAATAAATTGGACTTAACTAAGCTAATTTGGCCCTTTAACCTAAGTTGACCCAAAGTGCTTAAAAGGCAAAATAGGGCCACATCATGTTCTAAGCCAAATTAATTACAACCAATTACCTTCATCAACCAAAAATTAAATACTAAACATGACTCAACCACTAATTGAAACCAATTGAACCCAACCAAGCCTATTTGTCCTCTTGACCCAACTTGACTCAATTTGACCTAAAGGGCCAAATTAGTCCAAATCAAATGCTAAACTAAATTGGTTGAAACAAATGCTTCTAATAAATCACCAATTGATTGTTTGACATGATCCAACCTTTAATTGGACATTGGTAGCCCAGTTTGACCTAAAGGGTCAAATTGATCCAAACCACTCCCTAATCCAAACCAATTCAAATCAACTCTTATAATCAATCATTAATGATCAATTGAACATGGACCTAACCCATGCTTAAGCCAATTTGATCAATTTGGTCAAATTGAACTATATGAACCAAATCCAAAACTAATCTAAATTGAACTAAACCAATTGCACTAACTCATTCCAAATGATCAATTAAACTTAACCAAACTCACTTTAACTCAATTTGATCAAAATAGTCAACTTAGTCCAATTGAGCCCAGTTGACCTACATGAATCAAATTGAGTCAAATCCAACTAACCTTGACATGACTCATCCTTGAGTCCATGGGCCTGCCTAAGTGAGCCCGACCCATGGTGAACCTGAGTTGGGTCAAACTCATTGAACCAAGCCCTCCAAATAGGTCAAAATCCCCATTTAAAAGGGTTCTTGGACCGAAGACCACTAACCCAACCTAACCCAAATCTGTTGGGTTCAGCCTTTGGCCAAGGGAGGGTGAGCTCACCATGGACAACCATTGGTCCACCTTTGGAGGAGTTGCACTCCATGGCAGCTCATTACACTCCCCTAGCCTCTTACACACATCCACTTCTATAGCCCCATGCCACCTCTGGCCACCAACTTTGACGACGTGCCAAAGGCTGAGCCAATCTTAGCCCTTGGTTTAGTTGGGTAGAAGAGTATACTCCTTTCCATCCATTAAAACTCAACACAAACCTTCCTTAGAGTATTCCGCATAGTCCCGAACTCTCCCTTGAGCTCCCCGTGCACCCCGTCGCTAGCAAGATCAAGCTCCACCTACACCCGAGAGCTTTGTCCATCTAACCTCATCAAATCTCCACCAAAGCCAACTTAACTTTCCTCACTCCTTCACCATACTCTTGAGAATAAAAATGAATCGACTCTCGATCAATTCAACCATTGGAAGGTATCCTTAGACCAACTAGGGATACTTCCATGATGGTGCTTGGTCCATAGACTGATCAGCAAGGAGGCAACCTGAGATCTTCTCAATAGGGGCTTCATATTTTCAAGACGAAGCTACCTCTATTGATGAACTACCAGTCTCTAGCTCTAGCAAGATAAAAATCTAATAGTAGTAGATTTGGCCATTAGATGTTGGCCTTTTTCAAAATGAAATATAATTTTAAGCGATTTCCACTTTTGGATCTCCTTAGATCTCTTCCCTAATCATTTTGGATTTGATTCCATCATTAAATGAGCTACGATGAGCTTGGATTGAGCGGTAGAAGGTGGATGGTGTCAGTCTTCCAGTGCTCATGGAACTATGGATCATCGCTATTCTATTTTACGTGATTAGAATGGACAACCGTGATTAATCACACTAGAAATCTTAATTTAATCTCTTCATAATCACAAAATTAATCTCGACCATCTGATCTAACATCGGATGGCCGAGATGAAACTGTGTCCTCCACCATTGAGTTAGCAATCCTGTCAAACATTTTAAATAACCAACACAGCAATGCCAAGTGGAAAGCGCTGTCATGTCAGCATCCACATGGCCTGGTTTAAAATGACTTAATTAGATTTAAAAATATAATTAAATTGCTAGAGTTTCAAAAATTTATAACTAATTATAGAAAAATCCAAAGAAATGTAAATAAACTTATTTTAAAAAGCTTAGATAGAGGAGAAGTTAATAAAAATAAATCTTTATTTAATTTTTAATGAATAATGTTTAATTAAAGTTTAAAGCTTAGGATAATTACCATAATTAAGGCTAAATTAGTTGGTTAATTAATTCCAAATTTGGAATGCTGATTCTATGGGATGTCTTCTACCTCCCATATTTTTCTTAGAATTATTTGCCATGTGGTTTGAGGAATTGCAAATTTTCAGTCTTAATTACACTCTTTAAATGGTTTAATAATTATTAAAAATAATGAACATTAAAATTTAGTAATAAAGGTTAATTAATTAATGTAAATAGTGAAGATAATATGAAAATTAATTAGGACCCCTCTCCTAATTATTTTTAATTATATGTCATTAAAGGATTTAATTAATATGTTAGTTTTAGATTTTAAGATGAAAGGTTGTAAGAGAAAAAATAAACTAAATTATTATCCTAGAATTAGATGGGGACACTTAAATAACACAAATAAAAATATTTTTTTGAGTAAGCTACAAGAGATTAGAATTTGGGATGTTCATGAGGAAGCTAACATTATGTGGAAAAAATAGCAAGTAAAATTAAGCAAGTTGCTAAAGATGTGCTTGGAGAATCAAAAGAAAAAGCTTCTTTTAATAAGAATAATTGGTGGTGGAGTCAGAGTGTGCAAAAAAAGATAAAAAATATGAAATATTGTTATAAAACTTGGTTTAGATGTAAAAACTCGGAGAATTGGGAAAGATATAAAGTGACCTGTAGAGATTCTAAGAAAGCAATATATGATGCAAAAAAATTAGCTTTTAGTGATTTATACAATAGATTAGATACCAAAGAAGGTGAAAGATGTATGTATAACTTAGCCAACCAAAGAGATAGGAGAAGTAAAGACATAGTTCAAGTGAGGTGTATTAAGGATGAGAATTATAAAATACTTTTTTTAGAAAAGGATATTGAAAATAGGTGGATGAGGTATTTTGATAAACTTTTCAATGAAGGATCTGAAAGTATGATTGATTTTAGCAACCTTAATACCTAAACAAAAAAAAAATTTCATTTTATCATGATTAGTAAATTTGAAGTTAGTGAGGCTTTAAAGAAAATGAAATGTGGAAAAGTAGTAGGACCAGATAATATTCCAATAGAAGTGTGGAAATGTTTAGGAGATCATGGAATTTCTTGGCTTACAAATCTTTTTATTATCATTTTAAAGACTAAAAAGATGCCAGATGAGTGGAGAAAGAGTTTGTTGGTTCCTATATTTAAGAATAAAGGTGATGCATAAGAGTGTGCAAATTATAGAGGAATTAAGTTAATGTGCCATTCATTAAAATTATGGGAGAGAGTAATTGAGCATAGGTTACGATGTGATATAGAAGTTTCTCAATCGCTTTGGTTTCATGCCGTAGATCTACTATGGATGCTATACATTTGTTAAGGGTTTGATGGAGAAGCATAGAGAAAGTAGGAGGATCTACATATGATATTTATTGATTTGAGAAAGCTTATGATAAAGTTTCAAGAGATGTTCTTTGGAGAGTTCTAGAATAGAAAGGAGTTAATATTGGTTATATTCAAGTCATTAAGGATATGTATACTAGAGTCAAGTACTTGTGTCCAAACACAAGGAGGATTGACAAAATATTTTCCTATTTTTGGATTACATCAAGGATCAGCTTTAAGCCCTTATCTTTTTTACTTTAGTTATGGATGTTCTTACGAGGCATTTACAAGAAGATGTACCTTGGTGTATGCTTTTTGCTGATGACATTCTTCTTATTGATAAGACTAGAGAAGGAGTCCAACAGGAACTTGAATTATGGAGGTCAACTCTAGAGTCTAAAGGTTTTCATTTAAGTAGATCTAAAACTGAATATATGGAGTGTAATTTTAGTTGTAGAAGTTATGACATTAGGTGAACAAGTCATTAATAAGAGTGAGCATTTTAGATATTTAGGCTCTATTGTTCAAAATGATGGTGAAATAGATGGAGATGTTATTAGTAGAATTCAAGTTAGATGGTTGAAGTGGAGGAATGCATCTGGCCTATTATGTGATAGAAAAGTTCCATTTAAACTTAAGGGAAAATTTTATGAGATGGTGGTAAGACCTCCAATGACTTATGGTGCAAAATGTTGGCCAATAAAAGAGAAGCATAAGACTAAGTTAAGTGTTATAGAGATGAGGATGTTTAGGTGGATGAGTGGTTTTACTCTTAGGGATAGAATGAAAAATGAGTATATTCGGGAAAATGTTGGAGTAGCTCCAGTGGTAGATAAGATTAGGAGAGTTGCCTTAGATGGTTTGGCCACATAAAGCGTACGTCCGAGAGAGAGTAGATGCATCAAATTTGCTTTTGTTAAGAAAGGTAGAGGTAGACCTAAAAAGACTTGGTTAAGATGTATAAAAATGATCTTAGTATACTTGATTTAAATGAGAATTTGACACATAATAGGACACAATGGATACGAAGGATTCATGAAGCTGACCCCACCTAGTGGGATTAAGGCTTGTTGTTGTTGTTGTTGTAAAGGATTTAATTAATATGATTAATAATTAAGAGTAAATTAAAGAAAATTAATAGTGAAATATAAGTGAAATCAATTTAAGTAACTCAAGTGCAACCCATTAATCTCTTTATGCATTTAATAATATAAAGTTGTTAAGGAAATTATGATTTTCCCATTAGTGTGGGAAAATCATGAGTACCTATCTTAAATCTTGTCCTTCCTTAATTTAATTAATTTTTAAGCATGAGCTTAATTGTATTAGATCCCTTCAGGTGCGTTGTAAGTTTTAATTTTTCCAAAGCATATCATTGAATGCTCATGTTTAGGTAGTTAATCAAATTAAAGAGGCTTGGAAGGGAGTTCAAATGAATATAATTAATAGATTGAATTTATTAATCCATAAAATACATTTAAATTTCCTTCCTTTAACATCTTAAACAACCAACATGGGATGGAGTGAATTCTAAGCATTTTATCTCCTCTTCAGGTTTTCAATAACTTGAATATTAAAGTAAAGAATTAAAGAAACTTTGATTAGGTTTAAGGGATGATTATTTAACTTGATTTTCCTTAAGTTCTAATGAAATCAAGTATGTTATATGGTGATGTTCAATTACTCCCTCTCAAATTATCTTAAATGTGCTTGCCATGTGCTTCATGTGTTTATGTTTTAAATTTAAAATAATATGATTGCATTTAAATTGCATGAGTTGGACAAATATTATCATATGAGACACATCATTAGTAAATCTCAATCTATTTTGGAACTATATGTTAGTTATGAATTTAATGATTTGAATCTTAAATCAATGTTTATTATAAATAAATAATTATGTGAAAAATGAAATATTTATTTACTTGGCAAAAGTTGATTTTATTCTTATGTCATGTATTTGAATTAGAAAGTATATAGTTTGGACATCCCTAGAATACGAGGCTTTAAGTAGCCCCGAAGAGGTCTTAGATAATCTCACATCTCTAATTTAAGAATGACATGTACTTGCTTAATTTCATTTATGTGTGTGCATACATTAGAATATAAAGTAAAATCCTTTTTTTTCCATTAAGCTTTATATAAGTAAAAGATATTCATTCACATTTCCATGATTTTATCTTTATGTTTATGTATATGCTTATGTGTATTTGAATTGACAAGTAATATTCTAAACATCCCGGGAACATGAGGCTTTAAGTAGCCTCAAGGAGGACTTAGATAATCTCACTTCCTAGATTTAACAATGGCACGTACTTGCTTAAATTCCTTATACATGTTTGCATATGCTTAAATATTAGATGAAATCCTTTTTTTTATTAAATGCACACATCAATATTCATTAAGTGTGCAAAATATGAAACCATTGTATATATATATATATATATATATATATATATATATATATATATATATATATATATATATATATATATATATATATATATATATATATACAAACAAACATTAAAGAAATTAAATAGTAAAGAATGTGGATGTGATTGATAATGAAAGAAAGTAGTGGAGTATTATTCATGTGATGGTGACTCAGTTTCATTTGTCTTAAAATGCCTTTCATGTTTGGATAAGATTCCTTAAAGCTAATATAAACTTATGCTCAAATAAAATTCATGAATTATCTATCAAGGAAGTTAAAGTAATAATTATGTATCTTTAGAAATCAACTTAGGTTAGGGTTGAAAGAGATAAGTCTCTTTCTTCTATTCATAAGGATTGTATCTTAAGTAAGAAGCGATTGAAATAAAAAATGCATAAATTAAAACTCAATCAAGCTACTAAAAGACTTAAAGTGTAACCACCTTCAATGGGTAATTTAAACAATCCTAAATCTTAGAAAATCCTAATTCTAAAACTCAATCAAGACATACCACACTAAGCCTTAACACACATATTAAAATATTAAGTCACCGATCCTAGTATTAGGTTAGTCCAGTGTATGTTATGGTATTATATTTTATTTTGTGGTGTAATATTTTAGACTGGATATTAGGATTGTTTGTGCATAGACTGGATGTTAAGTCATCATTAACCTAATGATATTTTATGCAAGGGTTTGTGCTTGAGGGATCACTGTAATAATAATAAATATAACATTGCTTTTGCTTGTGGTGGCTTAGGTCCCCAAGTATAATATAATTATGATCGGTAGGCTTTGCTACCCAAGCATAGAGTGCTAAGCTCAAATATGTGAAATATAATTGCTTGGTTTGTATGTTTGACTCACTAATATCTATTTTATAAGTGTAGTTAGATATTATTTTTCATAAAAAAAATGTAATTTTTGTTATAGGATTAGGATTAGTACTATGGGTTTAGGATGAGCAGTGACTACAAGGCAAAGTCCTATGAAGCCTTGTGAAGCCTGGAGTAAACTAATACAAAGAAGGAAAGGAGAATAAGAATTGAAGACCCCCATAACATTCATTTCACTTGTAAAATTTAATTATAATCTGGGTTGTATAAGGGTATGTTGACCTCATTTTGAAGTGAGTTCTTAATCTATTTATCATAGATCTAGGACTCTTATAGACACTAAGAGTTTCTTTGTCTTAAGACACTTCTAGTGATTAGGTGAACACTTAAATGAAGCCTAGAGAATTAGAAGGGTTAGTCATAGGGGTAGGTTATGCCTTAGGGATCTAGGGAGACTTGCCCATCCTATGGCCTAAACTCAACCCATGTTCACCTTCTCAAACCAAACCTTAAATTCAATTCCAATATCAAAATTCAAATTCAAATCCAAACCAAATGATTGAAGCCCATAATCAAATCCAAAATTAAAATCCTGCCTAAGCCCTATGATTTTATCTTATGGACTTGGCCCTTAACCAAATTCAAATCAATTCAAATTCAATTGATTTTTTTCCAAGATCAATTCAATCCCTCAATCATTCATCAAATTCAAATCCAAATTCAACTCCAAATGATTGAAACCAAAATCAAGTCAAGTTAAGACCCTTCTTAAGCTATATCGACCTACCTCTATAAGCTTAACCAAATCTTAATCCAAATCAAGTCAAACTCAATTGATTTTATTATAAATTAATTATTTCATCAATTATCTTCCCAAATATAATTGAAACTCACATTCCAATGATAAAAATAAAATCAAACAAATTAAATTCTCTTCTAAGCCCTTTTGACCTACTTTCATGAGCTTAGTCAAATTTCCTTCAAATCACTTCAAATTGAATTGATTTTCTTATAAATTAATTATTCCATCAATTATCTTCCTAAATATAAATGAAATATACATTTAAATAACCTAAATCAAATCCAAAGTTAAATCAAATTCCAATCTAAACCCTTTGAGCCAATCCCTTGGACTTAGCCAAATCCTATCTAAATCAAGCCAAAATCAATAGATTTTCTTAAATCAATCATTCCTTCAATCATTTATCTAAATATAAATGAAACCTACAATCATCAAGCCAAATTGAAATCAATCCAAGTTAAGCCCAACTTAGCCTTTTTGACTTGAAAATTCTAAATGAACCAAAACCTATCATAACCCAAATTGATTGCAGTTGAATTTATATTTCAATCATAAACTCATATATAAATTCAACTAAACATTAATCAAACCAAAACCAAGCCAATTGACTCATTTGTGTTCACTTGACTCAAAGTGACCTAAAGAACCCATTTGAACTAAGTTTAATACAACCCAAATTAGATTGAATCAAGCCCAGCTAAACCACATACCATGATCCTTGATCACCCTAGGATGATCAATCACCTTAAATTGGTCAAACTAAGTCAACTTGGTCATTGACCAAGTCAATCTTTTAACCCATATGAACCTAAACTAGCCAAAACCTACCTACACTAAATAAATTGAAACCATTCATTCACATCAACCCACAATCAATGATTGAACATGAATTGCCCATGAATTAAGCCAAATCAAACTCAATTGGCCATTTGACCCAAGTTGACCCAAATTGACCTAAAAGGCCAAAATAGCTCAAATCATGATCCAACCCAAATTGATTACAACCAATGGCTCAAGATCATTCTAAATTGATTATTGAACTTGAGCAAAGCCATAATTGAACCTAGTTTGACCAAGATCCAATTGAGCAACCTAGCCCAAGTTGACCTAAAGGATTAATTTGTCCTAAATCCAAATTAAATCTAAATTGATTCAACCGAAAGTCTACAATCCTATCCAATTGACCAATTGAACTTAAACCAACACCTAACCCAAGCCAATTTGATCAATTTGGTCAAATTGGTTAACTTGACCCATTTGACCTATATGAATCCAAATGAGCCAAAATCAAACTTAGGACAAATTGATTGAAACCACTTGAAGAAAAATACTTCAAACCATCATTTGAACCTAACCTAAGCTATGGTTTGACCAAATTTGACTAATTGGTCAACCTGACCCAACCTAGCATAATTTGACCTATAAGGGTCAAATTGAGCCAAACCCCTTTGAACCAAGTCATGATAGTTTGGAACCTGACCAAACCTAACCTAAACCCACCTTGGGTTAGCCCAAAATCAACTAAAACTTAATTGGAGCCAAACCTAATGAGATCTCCCTTGGATATGCCACCCCACATGGGATTTTGCAAAAAATAGCAAAGTCCACTTCCCCTTTCCACTTAGCAACCCTCACACACCCCAAATGGGGTCTAGCCTAGTCACCAAGCCTGGCCCATGGGGGATAGGTCAGTCATGGACAAAAGAGAGGTGAGTTAACTCACCTCCCTTACAAATCAAGAACCCAAAGGATCCAAGGAATGCAATCAGCTCAAATCATGCGTTGAGCTTCTTGCCAGCACTCTCACCACTCAAGTCGACACGTGGAGGTGATGGAGACAACTCCAACACCCTGACGACGACTGTCCGGCTAAAAAATGGGAGCTCAATTCATTCGTCCATCATAAGCAATCGAAGGATATACCCCCTCAATTCACACAAGAAACACCACCATTCATTTCATCCGAGCTTCCTAGAGAGATTTCAAACTCCTCTGTGAGCTATCGAGTGTTCCCAAAGCTTCTAATTTCTCCTTCCCGGGTGAAGCTAAAATAGGACATGTCCTCTTCAATCCCAACTACCTTAATTCTCCACTTAAATCAAATTGGTCCTTCCCACACCATCTCCTCGACCTATTGAAGCTAAATGAAATGCTACCCGAGCTCCAAACCCACCGAAGCTAGAGTTTGATCAAAGACGAAGCTCCATTTTATGAATAGTAATTAATTGATTAATTAGGCTTCATAATCACTATTTAATAATGAGGGTCTTATGGAATTAGGTTGGGACTTCTTTCCCAACCTTTTCCTTAAGTCCATTTCACTTAAAGAATTATTAATCAAATTTGGCAATTTAAGTAAGAGAAATTGGTTAATGAATTAATGACTTCATTAATCAAATTAAAATTACAATCCTATTTGATCTTGATTAATTAATTCATGGGTAGACCTTTAGGTGTTTAATAGCCTAAAGAGAGTTAATGAAATTATGATTTACCCATATGTGTGGGAATATTATAAAAGTAATTAATTAAGTTCCTTAATCTAATTAACCGATATTTATGAGCTAATTGCTTTAAGCCCTTTCATTTCATAGGACCATTGTTAATTTAATTTTCAATTCATTTGCATATCATGTTAACTCGCAATTGCTTGGATAATTACTTTAAGGCAATATAAGTAAAGGTTAATTAATGAACTTAATTCATATGATACCTTAATTAATCCATAAAATCAACTTAATCATGTTCCATTAAACCTAATCAATTCACATACATGGGATGGGTTTAGAATTAGCAAACTTCTTTTCACATTCCTTAAATCAAATTAAACATGAAATTAAAATTGACATTAAAGCTTGGGTTTACTTTAAATGATTTTATTTGATATGATTGTCCTTAGGAATTAATTTGATTGAATGAAATCATGTGTTTATGATCACTTCTTTCCTTTCCAATCATATTAAATATTGCATGTCATTTGGTCCATACATCCATCTATTTTCAAAATTAATTAAATCAAATGGTTTTCCTTTATGTAAACTTGCATGTGTTGATTTAATTTAATATATGTGTGACTACTATCTCTACTAAACTCAAATGTTTTTTTCAAAAGCTTATAAATGAATGGTAATATGTGTTGTGATGTTAGTTATAAATACATAGGATATGCATGTGATTATACCCTAAGTGTATGAAGTGAAGTCTCTTTCCTTTATTCACATGTTGATTTACATAAGTATGAATGTAATGGGTATATAGCCTAGACATCTAGGGAATACGAGGCTTTAAGTAGCCCCAAAGAGGTCATTTGATTACCTCACTTCCCTAGTTAATAAATGCACATACTCATTTGATTTCATTCTTATGTATCTTTAACATGAAAATTTAGATAGAGCTTTAAATCATATACCTAAATAATTCAATTAAAAAATATATAATTTTTTGTATGAGTTTCATCTTTTAATTATGAATGCATGTGTATGTATTTAAGAAAAGTGGGTATATAGCCTACACATCTGGGAATATGAGGCTTTAGCTAGCCCCAAGGAGGTCATTTGATTACCTCACTTTCCTTATTAACAAAGGTACATACTTGCTTATGTCTTTCATACATGTAAGTGTATGTTTAATTAGAGAATAAAAACCTCTTTTTTATCAAAAATTAATGCATTCATAGTTGTCTAAGTTGTTGAATTAATTAATCATGTGAATGGGAGCTCTCTTTCTTATATTCATGTATGTAAATTTACATATGTTTGAAATGCAAGTAGGTATATAGTATGGACATCCCAGGAATACGAGGCTTTAACTAGTGCCAAAGAAGTCATTTGATTACCTCACTTCTCTGGTTAACAATGACATGTACCTATTTGATTTCATCCTTATGTATTTTTGTATAAGAATTTGGATAGAGCTTTAGAATCAAGATGATTAAATAATTCAATCAATTGGAAAATATAAACTTTAAACATGCATGTTCACATCCATCATTTAAGTGTGCTAAAATATATTATATGTGTAGGTATACTTAGGATTTAATCATATGCATGTTACATGTGATGGAAAGGAATGATTTAACATGTGTCATGTGATAGTAATTCAATTCAATTAATCTTAAGATGCCTTTCATATTGGATAAAATTATTTTAAGTAAAACTAAACCTAGGATTAGATAAATCATTTAATAAGCCATTCACTAAAGAGAACTAAATCAAATTAATATGTTTTAGAAGTGGCTTAAGGTAAAGGATGAAAGAGGGCAATCCTCTTTTCTTCTCTTTATAACACGTAGTCGCTAAGTGTAACCAAATGAAATAAAAGAAAACACAAATTGAAATTCTCAAATAAATTAAATAACTTCAAGCGAAATCAACCCTTCATGTTAAATTAAATCTTTCTATACTTAAAGAACTACAACTCTAATGCTTAGTAAAAGAGAACACATAAGCCTTAACTCACACATTAGAATTAAGTCACCATTTCTTGCTTTATGTTAGGGAGGTGCCTGATATGATGTATGTTTTATTTTATGATATATTATTGTAGATTGGATGTTAGGGTCTATACTTCATGGACTGGATGTTAGGTTGATTATAGCCTAATCATATTTTATGCAGGAGATTGTTCTTAAGGAGCAACTTAAAATAAAGATAAATGCTCTCTTTGCAGGTTACTTAAACTCTTAAGCATAATCAAAGTTAGGACAAGTGGGCTTAGTTACCCATGTGCAGGGTGCTAAGTCTAAATTATATATAACTACTTGGAATTTTATGTGTGTTTAGCTAACACTTATTTTGCAAGTAATTAGATTTACTTTTCATATTTTTAATATAATTTTGCATTAGGAATTATGATTAGTGTTATAGAGGTTTAGGATGAGCATTTGCTAGAAGGCTTTGTCCTAGGATGCCATCTGATGCCTTGAGGCCTACCAACTCAAAGAAGCAAGGAAGAAGAAAGGAAGAAGAAATGAAGAAGAAATGAAGATGACATGAAGATCCTCCATAACACTTATTCATTTATAAATTGTAATTATTATTTCATATTCTGGGTTGTATAAGGGTAGAGCTCGGCTACCCATCTTTTTTTTTCAGGTTGTACGACGATACCCTGCTACACCAGCCTGTTATTCTTTTACCATAGCTATAAAATTATTTGATGTTATGTTTGGATTGTGCCTTAGAAATGACATGCTTTTCATAATATATTATGATTGATACTTTAATGTGTATCTTGGAAGCGATTAGTCTCTTAGAGAAAAATAAATCTTTTACCCAACTACAACTCATAACTAAAATTTTCTATAACTTGTAACCTCATCATAAAGCCTAGGCATTAAATAAGATAATTAAAAGATTTAGCAACCACTTAGCTAAATGGTTGAATGTTTCACATCATGCATGCATATTATCTCGCTCTTGAAAATAGGGGATTTCCATCCTTGCACGATAGGGGAATGCTTAACCTGTGAGGGCATCCCTTATATTGGAAAATACCCCTTTATCACTAATTTAGCCAACAACTTTATTTTATCATGCATGTTGGCATCAAAATTCTAAAGCCTTAGTCCAAATGAAGTGTCAAGAATCAAATAAAATTTAAAAAGATTTTATAATAGATTAAGTCATTACTTATACCACTCATGCTCTAGTCTCCTAGGGAGTGGGTTTAAAAACTTTAGTCTCTTTCTACATAAATAACTACCCTAGCTATCTTGCAATTCATAAGACTAGACTATATGGTTTTAAAATCATAGGAGGGGTTAGCTGGCAACCACTCCAAGCAGTTGTAAGTCCAACAGTCAGGTGGTTTACCCTCTCTTGTAGAGGTAAACTTTGTGCCCATCTTCGCTTAGATTCAGGTCATGCTTAGCTTATGCTGAAGCTCCATAGATTTAGGATCTAAGGTTTCTATTTACTTTGAGCTACAAGCATAAATCCTCACCTCTTAGGCATCTCCATAATCTTGTCATGTTGGATAATTAGCCTTAGTGATCAAATGAAATTTTAACTCTAACAAATAAATCTCCTCACTTTCAAACATATAAAGCCCAACTATATGATATATTAGAATGCTCACTAGGATTCTTAGTATTATGATCATTCCCTACTCATCTCCTTTGGCTTCCAAAATAAGTCTCTCCATTTGAACTTTCCCAATTGATTTTTTAAACATAACCAATCCTTTGATAGTCTAACCTTGAAATCTTTGGAGACTCTAATAGTCTACTTTAATTGAGAGTGTTCCTAAGGAATTCAGCTTCCTTAGGATGCAATTAACTATGGAGGATTGCCTTCATAGGGAACTTTAAAACTCGTATAATATAAATCTTGCTTTATTCATCCATGTAAAGCTGGGGAAAATCTCTGGTATATTCGAAGACCTATCATGCCTTAGGAGTCCTTATTAGGTGATTAGGTCTATTATAGGGTGATGATTTTTATCCTTTGAGATGGTGAATCTTTCCTTAATGTCATACCCGATCACTTCGATAAGTACCCCCTATGATTTTCATGGTGTTCACCCATACACATCCGAAAATAAACACCATAGGGTAAATTTTACCCAATTTTCTGGGTGTACAAAACCGCATCAACCTTTTATTATTTAACAAAAATTTAAATGTTTGATTGTTATGTTTAGTTTGTAAAATAGAAATGCTATGATTTTCATAGGTTTCTTAAAGTGTGTATGTTTGATGTGTGGCCTAGATGTGGAAGGCTCTTTAAGATAAAATTAAATTTTTTATCTTCACTAAATAGCTCATAACTAAATTCTAATGCAACTCATAACCTCACTCTAAAGCTTAGGTATAAAAATAAAATAATAAAAGATTTAGAAATCTCTTAGTTGAGGGATTGTATGCTATAACAACATGCATATCATCTTATTTTACTCTAGAAAATAGAAGATCTCCACTCATGCACGATAAGGCATGCTTGACCTTTGAGAGTGGTCCCTTGTAGTAGAGAACATCTCTTCTCGCTAATTTATCCCACAACTCAATTTCATCATGCATTTAGGCATAATTATCCCAAGCCTTAGTTCAAATTAATGTGTCAAATTGATCCAAAAATTTATAAATTTTTAACATTAGTCTAAGTCATATTTGCATATCAAAATAACTAGTCTTGTAGGTAGTAAGTTTAGGATTATAGCTTTCTTCCTAATTAAATAACAGACTAACTATCTTGCTTCTACATAAGACCGACCTACATGATTTAAAAGCATAGGAGGTGTTAGTTGGCAGCCACTCCAAGCTATTATAAGTACATAAGAGTCGGGATGTGCTCATTCTCTCTTGTAGAGGTGAACGACTATATCTCATTCTCCCTGATTAGATAATAGGTCATGCTTCTAGCTTGTGCTAAAGCATTTCAGACTTAAGTTCTAAGGCAACTTGTTTCTCTTTTCTACGAGTATAAGTCCTCATTCCTTAGACATTTTTATAATCTTGTGTTGTTGGAATGTAAGTCCTAGCACTTTAATTAAATTTTAACTTATACAAAAATAAATTCTCCTCTTCAAAACTATATATCCTCATCATAGGGTATATTGGAGCATTCATTAGGCTTCCTAATATCTTGGATGCTCCCTGCCTATCTTTCTGTGAAATCTGTAAATAAGTCTTCCTATTTTAACTCTTTCAATTCTTTGATAGTCTAGCATTGAAATCTTTGGATACACTTATTGACTACTTTAATCGAGAGTTTTCTTAGGAAGCTTCCATTTCTTAGGATGTAATTAATTATGGGGGATTGCCTCCATAGGAAACTAAAGAACTCGATATAAAGTAAACCCTATTTTACTTTATCGATGTAAACTTGGGGAAAGATCTCTAGTATATATAAAGACCCATCTGCCTTAGGAGTCCTTCTTAGGTGATTAGGTCCATTGTAGGATGATATTTCTATCTTTCGAAATTGTGCATCATACCTCAATATTGCACTCAATTATTTTAATAAGTACACCCTAAGATCAATGTGGTGTCCCTATGACTCCAAATTAAAACACCATAGTACACATGTCTGTCACTATTGCTACTAGTTTTGAACCACTTTTATCAGATTTAACTTGGATAATGGAGAGTGAGAAAGCCCTTAGACTATTCTTTAGATCTAGATTCTTATGCAAAAAGTCACCCTATTTCTACTAAGAAATATGTAATCCAAAGGTAGTTATCTGACTCAAAAATTTTATATTTTGTTTCTAGAATACATCTTAGGATTTCAACTCTCTTGCATGGTAGTCCTTCAAAAGTCTTATACCATATAACAGCAACCTTACATCAACTACCTTTAAGTGTCGACTTAGAAGTTATGCCTGATCTATCCAGTTTCTATGTGGAGGTAAATTCTTTACTTGATTGCACTACTGCTCTAGGTCTTGAAGTAAAAGAATTATAGTTATGTGAATTCTTCTATTGAGATGTTGAATTCAGAATGTTTTGTTTGCATACTACCTACGAAGAGGTGTTGTCAAATACACTTACTACTATAGAAACATCAGACAATACCATCTCACATCAGGTCTCCTAAATTCACCAAGAATTAGAGCATAGTCTCAAAGCCTTAAGATCCTTCCAAAAGGAGTTTCCTAAAGCACAAATGGAACTCCTTGATATCTCTATTGAATTGAGAGAACTACAACAGATGAGACAATATTTGCTAGAAAAGAGGGTTATGATCAGACAAGCTATCACTGCCATAGAAGAAGATTGTTCACAAGTAGATGCTCGAGTGTCCAAACTTGAACAAACTCTTTCTTCATTGTAGTGTGATCAAGAGGCTGCCTTGTAACATCTCCATGAAGGACAAGAAAGGTAGGCTGCTATGGCCTATAGAGCTTATACAGCTTCTATTTGTATTAGAGAAATCCAGGCCAACTATTGTAGCTAAAATTTTCTCATGTCTATTATCGTGTAATACATAAACATTATTGGAGTAACATGTCAGAGGCTTCAACTCTTTTGCTTAATTACTCTTTTGCTTAATTATCTCTATATGTGTATACTATAACTAATAGGAGATCATGATAATGAATGCATCATGTCTTAATGGCATTATACATTCTATTTTTCTTTACATAAAAAATGAAAATAAAATTCTTGGTTATTGCACTGTGACGCTATGTCCATAGCACTGAGGCATTGCCCTAGTCTTCTAGAAGAAATGACTACCCAACCTAATTATTAAGTACGGTACAACATCGTGGTGTCACAATCTTGGCACCGAGGTGCTACTTAACTGCATGGCCTAGCTATCAATTTATGGTATAATGCCACGATGTCGTGATCTTTCCACCTAGGCACTGCACTAGACATTGAGAGGGAATATTATCTTCCCACTTTTATAAATAGGAGCGAGCAGTCCACTCAAAGGACTTTTGCCCATTTTAAGTCTACTCTTTCTAAACAGTTCTCACACTTCACTCTGAGTTTCTTACTTCAGGTAAAGAATCTGTACTTTTTCTTACTCATTTGACAAAAATCCCATCATTGATCTTTGATCCGGTATGAAAAACTTAGAGATTTGAAGACCTTCAAAGTTGAATTTTATTCGGTGAGAGATGAAAACCCACTCCCTCTATTGATTTCAGATTCGGAATAAGGGAGAAGAGTGCTTTGCACTATAACCTTGCACTACTAAGGCGAAATGGTGTTAAGATTTATAAATTTTATGAAGAATTTGCATTTAAAATTTTAGCATATAGCGCCAAGGCACTTGATATTGGTGTTGTGGAACCACACTCTCGGGTAGCCATATTATGGAAGTGGCACTGTAATTTCTAACAAAATCTCATAGTACCATGGCATTAGAGTATCTATGCCATGATGACATACCCATGTGTCACTTGAAAAATAACTTAGAATATTTGGATAAAAAATGATTTAAAATCCAACAACATTGTTGCGCTAAAAGGATAGCGCCATAGCATTGTGTCACCTTATTGAATGTTAGAAATACTTGGAAAATTTTTTTCTAGGAAGAAAATACTATCCCATGGTGTTGCGGCACTGCATGACAGTGCCATGGTGTCCACCTCTTGGTCCTTTGATCTTTCTAGCAGTACCAAGGCGTTGCACCCTAATTTGATTTTTTTATATATATGTTAATTTTTTATTATTAGTATTTATTTATCTTGGAGCATCAATAGAAATAAATAAATAAATATATAGATACAAGTATACAACACAAAGATAATAAAAAAGAAAATTTTATTTTTTTAAAAAAATTATAAATTACAAATTACAAATTATAAATAAAAGGAAAAAAAGAAAAAAAAAATACAAATATGAAAAGCTAGCACTAGTACTCATCGCCACCCACCTCTTTCTCTTCTTCCTCCTAATCTGTGCTTGATACCAGAAGGGTAATCACACTAGACCGATATTGAGGCATCATAGGTGTTGACCTCACCTTTGGAGCAAGTTCTCAACTTCCTCATCATTGATCTAAGACTCTTGTAGACACTAAGAGCTCCTTAGTCTAAGACACTTCTAGTGATTAGGTGAACACTTAACCTAAGCCTAGAGACTTATAAGGGTTAACCATGGAAATAGGTCATGACTTAGGGACTTAGGAAAACTTGCCTACCCTATAACCTAAACCCAATCCATACTTTCCTTCTCAAAATAAACCTCAAGTCCAACTCAAATATGAAATCTAAATCCAAATTTCAAATCAAATTGTTGAAACCTATAATCAAATCCATGATCAACATTCTTCCTAAGCCCTTTGATTTCATCTTATGGATGTTGCCTTAACCAAATTCAAATCAATCGATTCAATTGATTTTCTCAAGTATAATTTCAATCTCTCAATCATTTACCAAATCCCAACTCAAACCCAATTCCAATTGATTCAATCCTCAGCTCAAATCTAAAACCAAAATTCCTTCTTAAGTCTTAAGACCCACTCTAATAAGCTTATCCAAATCTCCACCTAAATTATCCCAAACTTGGTTGATTTCTTTATAAATCAATTATTCATTCATTTATATTCACAAATATAAATGAAATCCATTCTCAAATGACCAAAACCAAATCAAACTAAATCAAACCAAGCCAAATCCCCTCATAAGCTCTATGGACCGACCTCCATAAGCTTACTCCAATATTACACCAAAGCAACCCAAAAATCAATAAGTTTCTTTATAAACCAATTATTCCTTCATTTATATTCTTAGATATAAATGAAACCCACCATCTAATGACCAAAAATAAATCAAACTAAATCACTTCCTTCCTTAAGCCATTTTGACCTACATCCATAAGCTTGGTCAAATTTGCTTCTAAATCAATCCAAATTCAAGTGGTTTTTCTGATGAATCATTTATATCTTCATTTAATCCCCAAATATAAATGCAATATAAATCCAAATAGCCTAAATCAAATCCAAAATTAAACCAAAACCCAATTCAAGCCTTTTTAGCCAATTTCATGAACTTGGCCAAATTCTATCCAAATCAAGCCAAAACCAATGGATTTTCTCATAAATCAATCATTCCTTCAATCATTTAGCCAAATATAAACATAAACTATAATTATCAAATCAAACTCAAGTCAACCCAAGTCAAACCAAAGTTAGCCTTTTTGACTTGAAAATTTCAAATGAGCTAAAATCCACTAGACTCCAATTTGATTGTAGTTGGATTTATATTTCAATCCTAGGCTCATATAGGAGTTCAACTAAACTTGAATCAAGCCAAAACCAAACCAATTGCCCCATTTAGGTCCACTTGACCCAAAGTGACCTAAAAATCCTTTTTGAACCATGTTCTAATCCAACCCAAATTGGATTGGACCAAGGCTATCCAAACCTCATATCATGATCAACAATCACCTTGAGATGATCAATCCCTTGAATTAGATCAAACCAAGTCAACTTGGTCCTTTGACCAAGTCAACCTTTAACTCAAATGAAACCTAAACTAGCCAAAACCCACCATATACCAAATTTATTGATATCATTGATACAAACCAATGCTTAATCAATGATTGAATATGACCAAACCCTTAATTGAGCTAAACTAAGTCCAATTGACCATTTGACCTAAGTTGACCCAAATTGGCCTAAAAAGCCAAAATGGGTCAAATCATGATCTAACCAAAATTGATTGTAACCAATGGCTCAAGTTCATTCCAAATCAATTATTGAACTTGACCAAGGCCACAATCAAGCCCAATTGACCACTTTGACCCAACCTAGCCCAAATTGACCTAAAAGGTCAAAATGGCCAAAATTCAAATTAAACCCAAATTGATTGCAACCAATACTCAAGTTCATTCCAAATCAATTATTGAACCTGACCAAAGCCACAATTGAGCCCAATTTGACTAATTGTTCAACTTGACCCAACCTAGCCCAAATTGATCTAAAAGTTCAAATTAGCCAAAATCCAAATTAAATCCAAATCAATTCAAACCAAAGCCTACAATCATTTTCAATTGACCAATTGAACATGAATAACACCTAACCCAACTTAATTTGGTCAAATTGGTAAAATCGGTAAAATTGGTCAACTTGACCCATTTGACCCATTTGATTTCAAATGAGCCAAAATCAAACCTAAGCCAAACCAACCCAAATCAATTGAACTGAAACTCCCCAAATCATAATTTGAACCTAACCCAAGCTTGATTTGACCCAATTTGACCAATTGGTTCCCAACATAACATGAACCCATATGAACCCATTTGACCAAATGAAGCCAAAGCACCCGAAACCAACCCATGGGACCTTTATGGCTGATCAAACCCAACCCAAATTGACCCTAGGTTAGCCCAAAGTCTGTCCAAAAGTAAAGTGGACCCCACCCAAGGGGATTAGCCATTGGACAAACCTCTTCACACAAGATTCTTCTCCCAATTGGCAAAGTCCACTCTCCCATCACATGGGCAGCCATCCAATTGCCAAATGGAGTATGCTTAGCCTTCGTAGCCCACTTTAAGCATACTAGGATCAACCATGGACCAAAGGAAACCCGATCTCATCCCCTTGACGCCAAACTGAACTCCCTTTGGATAAACAAAATAAGATCTCCCCCATATCAGACCATGAGCCACCTCCCAGCCTTCCCCCACTCCTGGCGAGCCACGTGGACCTGTTAGAGGCAAGTTTGATGATTTGATGGTGGCTGACTGACGAGATAATGGGATTGAATCCCATCCATCCACCTCAGCAATTGAGGGGATATACCCCCTCAATTCAAATTAGAATTCAAGCATTCAACTTCGTTCGAGCTAGAGAGTGTGAAGGAGAGTTTTCCACAGCCTTTTCCCTAAGCTTCCAAGCTCACCCATTTTCTCCCTTCTCGATTTTACATCAAATGGGGAGGCCTCCCTTGATTCAAACTCATCCATCTCTCCACCAAACTTCAATCAAACATGCACTCACCTTCATTGGACCTAGTGGAAGCCAAATAAATCAATTCCTAAACTCCATAGCCATCGTATGGGGAGTTCGATCAAGACTGAATGCCAAATAGGTTGATCTTGGTCTCCAAGGAAAGCTACCCCAAATCAAGGCCTAAGCTTCTCAACAAGGCATCATCTCTAATAGACGAAGCTATCTCCTTGGATCCCACCAATGGTCTTGAGCTCTGATGAGGTAATTCCTCAAAATTGTAGATTTAGGAAAAAGTAGTTGGTCTTTTTCAAAGAAAATTTGTCTGTCATGCGATTTTGACCGTTGGATGTGTTCCTCTCCTTCCCTTAATGGTGTGAGATCATTTTGGAAGCAATCCTAGCTTTGGTGAGGTCGGATCGAATAGAGAAAGATGGATGACATCCATCTTTCATCGCTTGCAAATGAGAAAGATCATGAGCCATCCATTATGTGTGATCAAAATGGACGACCATGATTAAATCACGCATAAATCCATGATTTTTCCTTTTAAATTGCGGGATTAATCGTGGTTGTCAGATCTTAGATCAGATGGTACATGAGAAAGTGTATCCAACCGTGGCTGACTTAGGTGCTTGATGTGACATTAAATAACCTATCCAGTCATGCCATGAGGAAAGCACGCCACAGCAGCCATGTGGTGCGAATTAGGGCTTTAATTAGGGTTAATTAATCTATTTTCAAGACTGAAACTTCTAAAATTCATTCCTAATTATAGAAAAATCCAAAAAAAAATGCAAATGAGGGCTTGCTTTAAAGATATTGCAGTGAAGCATTTAAAAAAAATGTTTCCAAGGGATTTTGAATAGTAAATAGAGCTTAATTAAGGTTTAATTAAAAACATAATTAGCTTATTAACATCTTAATTAATCATCTAATCGATTTCAAACTTTTTGAGGATGTTTAAGGGGATGACCTTTGCCTCCACTAATTTTTATGAAATTTATTGGTTGCTTAATTAGAGAAATTGATTGATTAAGTCTAATTACCCTCTTAACTTCATTAAGAGGTGGTTAAGCATATGAACAGTGGCTAATTAATTATTTGGACTCCTTACCCACTGTTGAATAGTAAGCAAACTTAGGGAAGTGGGTTGGAGCCTCCTTCCTAATCCTCTCACTAATTTTCCCTCTCTTTTCAACTAAAGTCCTAATTATTAATTAGTTAACTAATTAGAAACTTAATTACCTAAATTGGAATTGAAATCATTTTAAATTATGCTTAATTTAGTGGATGGCTTATCAAAATAGGTGGGGACCTCTTTCCCTTCCTTATCCCGTAAGCTCATCTCATTTCAAGATAATAATTAATTTTGGTTAGTCTTTTTAGAGAGGTGAATTAAGGGATTAATTCATTTAATTGATTTGAAAAACCTAATTAAATCTAATTTTTCCTTAATCCATCTTGGGTAGAGCTTTAGGCGTTCAATAACCTAAAGAGAGCTAATGAAATTATGGTTAGCTCACAAGTGTGAGAAAATCATAAGAGTAATTAAGTAAGTTCCTTAAGCTTAATTATTAAATGATTATGAGCTAATTGCATTAGGCCCCTTTCATTTCATAGGAGCATTGCTATTTACTTTTCAATTTATTTGCATATTATATTAGCTCATAATTGTTTAATCAATTACCTTAAGGTAACATAGGTAAGTGTTAATTAATTGATTTAATCCATGCTTAACTTATCCAATTCATAAAATCAACCTAATTGCTTTTCATTAAATCAAATTAATTCACATATGGGGAATGGTATTAGGATTAAAGCTTCTTTCTCGTACCGCTTAAACCAAATTAAACATGGAATCAAAAGTGACTTTAAGAAACTTTGGTTTATTTTAAATAATCTTGTTTAATATAATTATCTTTAGGAATTATTTGGATTGAATAAAATTATGTGCTTATGTTTATTTATTTCTCTATAATTTTATTAAATGTTGTATGCTACTTGTGATTCATGCATTCATTCCTTTTCAAAAATTAATTAAATAAAATTATTTCTTTATGTCAAATTTGCATGTGTTGGCTTAATTAAAAATTTGTGTGGCTATTATCACTATTAAATCTCAAATGTATTTTCAAAAGTTTATTAATGAATAATAATATATGTTGTGACATTAGCTATACATAAATAAGAGGTGCATGTGAATATAAGCTGTGTATGAAGTGAAGTTCCCTTCATTCATTCATATGTTGATTTGCATAAGTATGAATGTTAGTGGGTATATTTGTCTAGACATTTTGGGGATGCATGACTTTAAGTAGCCCAAAGAGGTTCCTATCTCACTCCTCTAGTGCAAAATAATGGTGACATACCAGTTTGATTTCATTCTTATGCATTTTGACATTAGAATTTGGATAGAGCTTTAATTCATTCACACAAATAAATCAATTAAATTAAATTCTACTTTTGCATGGTTTTCTATTCTTATAGTTGCTTATACATCCATATGTATTTAAGAATAGTGGGTATATTGGTCTGGACATTTTGGGAATGCACAGCTTTATGTAACCTTAAGGAGGTTCCTACCTTACTCCCCTGGTGTGAAATAATGGAGAAGTACCTACTTAAAACTTTCATACATTTGAATGTGTATTAGCTAATGAATGAAAATCCTCTTTTCTATAAAACTTATTTATGCATCTTGCATTTAAGTATGCCAAAAATATATTGTATGTATAGGGATTTAATCATATACATGGTATATATGATGGAAAGAAATGAATGGATTTGTGTCATGTGATAGTAGTTCATTCCAATTAATTTTAAGGTGCCTCTCTTATTGAATGAGATTATTTGAAGTGAACCTAAACATAGGATTAATTTAAAATATATAATAAACCATTCACTAAAAAAATCATTTAATTAATTTGCTTTAGATATGGCCAAAGGTAGAGATAAAAGAGAGTGATCCTCTTTTCTTCTCTTTATAAGACTTAGTTGTTAAGTTTAGGCCAAATGAAATAAAAGAAAATATTAAGTAAAACTTACAAATCAATTAACCCACTTAAAGTGAAACCATCCTTCAAATTAAATCTTTTCTTACTTAGAAAATTATAACAAAGCGTAGTTAGAACATGCCACACAAGCCTTAATACACACTCATTAGATTAGGTCACCATTTTTAGTTTTATGTTAGGGTGGTGCATGATTTTATGTATGTTTGGTTTTATGATGTATTATTGTAGACTTGATGTTAGGCCATGATTAGCCTAATATATCTTCTGCAAGAGATTGTACTTAAGTGTGCTTAAAAAATAATTATAAATGCTCTCTTTTACAAGTTGCTTAACCCTAAGCACAATCTAAATTAGGATCGATGGGCTTGGTTACCCATGTGCAGGGTGCTAAGTACAAATTATACATATGACTACTTGGGTTGTATAGTGTGTTTAGCTAACACTTATTTTGTAGGATTAGTTAGATTTACTTTTCCTATTTTTAATGTAATTGTGCATTAGAAATTAGGATTTTTGTTATGGGGATTAGGATGAGCGGAGGCTAGAAGATTTATCCTGGGAGGCCCCCATGATTCCTTTGGAGCAAGCACATCCAAAGAAAGCTAAAATGAAGAAATGGAGGAGATATGAAGACCCCCATAGCATTTATTTATTTATAATTGGAATTATTCTTTCATATACTGGGTTGTATAGGGGTAGAGCTCAGTTACTCATTTTTCTTTTCGGGTTGTACGGTGGTACCCAACCGCACCAGTCTGTTATTCTTTTATGTTGGGTTGATAAACTATTTGAAGTTTTGTTTACAATTGTGTAATAGAAATGACATGTCTTTTCCTAGTTTCTTCATATATGGTGATTTAATGTGTGGCCTCGATCCGATTAGGCTCTTAGGAAAAAATAAATTTTCTACCCCAATTAGAATTCATAACTAAATTTTCTAAATAACTCATAACCTCACATAAAGCCTAGGTATTAAATTAAGGTAATTACAAGATTTAGCAACCCCTTAGTTGGATGTTATATGCTTAATATCATGAATGTTATGTTATTTCACTTTTATTAAGAGAGGGTTTCCGTCCTTGCATGATAGGGGAAGACTTTACCTTTGAGGGTATCCTTTGTGGTGGAAAACACCTCTTTCTTTCTAATTTAGCCAATAACCCTATTTCATCGTGCATTTAGGCATATAAAAACCTGATAGCCTTTATAAAAAATAAAGAGTCAAAAATCAAAGAAAAATTGATAAGATTTACATTAGACTAAGTCATTACTCATACCACTCATGCTTTAGTCTCTTAGGGAGTGGGTTTAAAGACTTTAGTCTCTTTATAAATAAAAATAACCTAACCATCTTGCAAAATCATATGACTTGACCACATAGTTTTAAATCATAGGAGGAGTTAGATGGCTACCACTCCAGGAGGTTATAAGTCAAATAGTTAGGTGGTTAAACCTCTCTTGTGGAGGTAAACCATATACCCATCTTTACTTAGATTTAGGATGTGCTTTGGCCCTTGCTAAGGCTCCCGACACTTAGGATTTGAGGTTGTTAATTCTTCAAGATACAATCATAAATCCTCACCCCTTAAGCATTTCCATAATCTTGTATTGTGGGATTATAAGTCCTAGTTTTTCTAATAAAATTTTAACTCAAATTTATATAATTCTCTTCAATTTCAAATGTATAAAGCCTGGCCATAGGATAGATTGAAATGCTCACTAGTTTTATAGTATCATGAGCATTCCCTACTCATCTTCCTTTAGCTTCAATAATAAGTCTCTCCTTTTTTATCTATCTCATTTGATTTTCTAACATAGTTGATTTATTGATAGTCCTATCTTTGAAATCTTTGGAGACAACAATTGCCTATTTTAATTGAGAGTATTCCTAAAGAATTCACCTTTCTTAGGATGTAATTAACTATGGGGTCTTACCCCCCTAGGGAACTTTAGAACTCGATTCAAATAAACCTTACTTTATTCATCCATGTAAACTAGGGGAAAATCTTTGGTATATTCGAAGACCCATCATGCTTTATGAGTTCTTATTAGGTGATTAGGTCCATTATAGGGTAGTGATTTCTATCTTTCGAGATAGTGCACTATTCTTTGATATCATACCCGATCACCTTAATAAGTACACCCTCAGATCTCTGTGGTGTCCCCCATACATATATTTAAAAATAAATGCCACAAATTTTTTTGGCAACTCTGCTAGGGATGGTTCCTCTCTCCATCTCTAGTAGACAATTGTTGTCTCCAAGCATCAATAGTGGGCTTATATTTCATATGAGTCCAATACTATCTTTCCTTCCTTTGACACTTAGCTTATTTCATCCTTAAGCAAATCTTGCTAGCATTCTCTAGGTTTTAGGACCTCATTCCCTGTAGGTCTTGAAACCCCTATTGGGTCCCCCAATTGGTGAAAGATAAAATTAACTAATGGAAGGAGATGACAAAAACATAGAACCTCCTCACCACTAGCTAGTGAGGCAAGGTTCATCTTATATTTAAGAATATGAACTCTTTTGCAAAAATGAAACTTTCCAAAAGAACTTTTTCAAAATTCACATAACAAAAGATCTTGCACAAAATTCATAAGAAACTTTCATAAAGCAAAAAACTCATGTAACCAAACCTCATCTAATAATCCTCATGATTGTTGCATAGAGGTTCTTTTCAAAATCAAAACCAAAATCATTTTTCAAAAGCATCTTGTTGAAAATAGTCATTTCCATTCAACATACTCAAATTTGTTGAATGAAGATTCTATTTTCAAAAATCATAACATAAAATCGAAACTCCACTTAACATATGTCACATATGCTAGAGTTGGAGTTTCTCTCTTTTTCAAAAGCACACTTTTGAAGATATCCACCTTCATTCAACGTGCTCAAATTGTTGAATGAGGATCCAATCTTGAAATAAAATCATAGCATAAAATTGAAACTTCACTTAACATATTTCACATATACTAGAGTTGAAGTTTTCCTCTTTTCAATAGAAAGAAATCACACACATGAAATCAAGATATATTTTGAACTCCATTTGACATACATTTGTCAAATAAGAGTTCCCCTTTAAAAAATCAAAACAAGTTGAAGTCTATTTAGCATACTTACATTTGTCAAATAGAATTCCTATTATTCAAAATCTTGAAAAATTATAAATACATTTGACTCCTACTTAACATATCAAATTTGTTAAGTAAGAGTCACTTTCAAAACACAATTAATAGCACATTTGATTCTTACTTAACATACCAAATTTGTTAAGTGAAATTTCATTTTCAAATCATATCACATTTGAATCCCACTTAACATACCAAATTTTTTGAGTGAGAGTTTCATTCTCAAAATACAAATCAAAACACATTTGGTTCGTTAAATGGAAAGGCTTATTTTCAAAAGCAAATCAATCACACTTGACTCCTACTTAACATACCGAATTTGTTAAGTAAGAGTCTCATTTTCAAAAATCATAAATACACTTGACTCCCACTTAACATACCAAATCTGTTAAGTAAGAGTCTCATTTTCAAAACATAAATCATACCACATTTAGCTCCTACTTAACATACCAAATTTGTTAAGTAAGAGTCTTATTTTTAAAAAATCATAATCACATTTGATTCCTACATAACATCCCAAATTTGTTAAGTGGGAAGTCTCATTTTCAAAACACAAATCACACTATATTTGGCTACTACTTAACATACCAAATTTGTTAAGTAAGAGCCTCATTTTCAAAAATCATAATCACATTTGATTCCTACTTAACATACCAAATTTGTTAAGTGGGGAGTCTCATTTTCAAAAGCAAACAAACAAATCAAAACACATTTGACTCCTACTTAACATACCAAATTTGTTAAGTAGAGTCTCATTTTTAAAACATAAATCACACCACATTTGGCTCCTACTTAACATACCAAATTTTTAAGTAAGAGTTCATTTTCAAAAAATCATAATCAAATTTTATTCTACTTAACAAACCAAATTTGTTAAGTTGAAAGTCTCATTTTCAAAAGCAAACAAACACAAATAAAATAACATTTGGTTTCCATTTAACATACAAAATTTGTTAAGTGTGAGTCTCATTTTTCAAAAATGATTCAAATCACATTTTCTTCCACTTAACATACCAAATTTGTTAAGTGCGAGTCTCATTTTTCAAAAACAAATCAAAACACATTTGGCTTCCACTTAACATACCAAAGTTGCTAAGTGAGAGTCTCCTTTTAAAACACATATCAAACACATTTGGCCTCTACTTAACATACAAAATTTGTTAAGTAAGAAGCCCCATTTTTAAATTAACATATATCACACACATAACTAATCATCACAAGCAAAGATAGTTTCATAAAACTTTCAAACATATAATCAAAACCTCTTCTTAGCATACCTAAATTTGCTAAGTAAAGGTTCTTTCAAATCAAAATTTTCAAACAAGACATACATTACAAATATCTTCAAAGGTCTCTCCAAATATTTGAACCCCACCCAACCTACTTAAATTGGTTGAGTATGGGTTCTAAATCAAAATTATATGGCAAAGTCTCTCCTCTAAATATAAAAAATCTCTCCAAAATTCAATTCACCCCACTTAGCATACCTAAATTTGTTAAGTGTGGGTTCAAATTCTAAATTAAGTAGAAGTCAATGATTAAAGGTAAACATCAAGACAAAGGTTTGATTCAATTATGTTTCATCAAATGCACTAATTCCAGTACAGTCAGTCTTTCTAGTCTCCAGTCAGTGCAATGATCATGGCTCCTAACAAGTTCATCTTCTCTTTCCCTTCTGGTGTAGAATTGACCTTGGATCAGGCCAATCTCACCACAACTGATGCCAACCTAATCTACTTTGGCCATGGCTTTGAGGGGATCCAGATTACTTGTGAGTAGCCCTCACCTCAAAGGTGGTGGATATCCCATCTTATATCCCATCTTAAGTTTTCCCCATTGAAGAGGAAGGTCGTAGTAGTCTTCACACCCCATTTAGTGTCAGTGTCGATACCAACTATTCTAGTACTTGCCCGTTCTGTTGCTCCTACCATAGCTCCAGCGAGAGCTGCTACCTCCTCTTTGGTCACCCCAAAGGGGAAGGCTATCTTAGCCTCTGAGATAGTCTCCTCCACCTTCAAGGTAGGTCCACTCCCACTCTACCTTGCTCACTCGCACCTAACACCTCAATAAAAGTTAAAAGATTAAGCAGGATCATGAGCGAGCAACTAGAGAGCTTGACGCTACTTCCCATGTAGCTGAGGAGGGTTCTCCCTGTGAGACCTCTCCACTTTTAAGTGGTAGTAGGTTCCTCCCCCTCTTGGCCTCAGATGGAGAGGAAGACTAGTAGGATCACTATATCTTCTCCACTACCAGCATACCATGAGACACTGGCTAGGGAGCATAGGAGGCCCTATGCTGGACTTAGGACTGTTCTACGCTAGGTCAGTAGAGTTTACAGATGCTCAAAGTCTTGTACCTTGTTTGACTTATGGTCCGTGATCCTTAGGAGTGCTAGGGGTCATATCCATAGAGAGAGAGAGAGAGAGAGAGCCATGGAGACTCAGGTATCAACCCAGAAAGGCAAGAGAGAGTGATAGAGGTATGCCAGGCAGTCAGCATCCTCCGCCCTAATGGATTTTCCTAATTGTCTCCCTATTATGGAAAATTATTCAGACATCTTTATTCTTACTGGTGCAGTCTGCCATTGGTAGAGATCTCCAGTTAAGGGGCAGTCAGTGTTGCCATCACATCGTTCTCCTCACCATCCACCATCACTAATTTAGCTCACAGCATCTACCATTCTCGCTAAGGTTTAGAAGCCCCCATCCGAGGAGAGACCATCCCTACTGGTGATCTGACTATGACCCATTGATTCCACTTCATCCATTCCATCTGTTGAAGTGAGATCGAGCTGCTGACCCTCTACCTCAGTTGTGGTCAGAAAGGAGTGGCGACCCAAAAGCATTATCGTTGCATCACCACCACCATAAATAGAGGAGGAGAGGGGAGTGGACACAGATATAGTCCCCATGATAGTTGATCCTCCTTATGAGGAAGTCTTGATAATAGGTAGTGTCCATTGCATAGAGGTAGAGGAGCATAACCCTATGGATAGCAGTCAGTGAGTATTCATACCAGTCTAGCTAGGCATACTAGATCGATCGATAGATGCAATATTAGGGAACTACTTTGCTGAGAAAAGGTGAATTCTTGGGAATGGCCACTTAGATTAGAGGGGATAGAGTCAGCTTCGATCCTGATGAGGATGACATGTTGGACAATGTGACTGAGGTCCACATGGTTGATACACGAGGATCCTTACAGCGAGATTAGCTTAGCCAGGAAAGTGTTGTGCTCAAAGAAGGTGGCACTTCTCACTCGACACAACACTTCCTCTAGTAGCTCAGACAGAGATATGATCACATTGACAAAATGGAAAGAATATTGAAGAGTTGATGGAAGTAGTTTCATCATTGCAGAACTCAGCCCCAATTTCATAGCCTTCTCCCATGATAGCCAACCGTAGTTGGTACATACCTTAGAGCATCTTAGGTGCACTCCCATAGAGGATGACACTGGTAACTTGCATAGGAAGGTTACATATGGCACCTCAATGCATGAGAAGGAAATTAAAAACATGGTAGAGTAGTAGGTGAGGAAAGTGATGGTGCAAGCCCGGGGGAGCTCATCTATTCAAAAGGGTAGACCATACCTAGAGGAGTTTGATGTAGTTCAATACCCTAATGGTTTTGTGCCACCTTCCTTCAAAATCTTTGATGGTAGTGGGTACCCACATCAGCATATTACACATTTTAGAGCTGGTTGTCACATTTTAGAACCCACATGAGTGCTGCTGGGCTGTCACATTTTAGAACCCACATCAAGGAAGGTTTGCAAGTTGGCAAAGATAACTTGAGGAAGGTGATAGCCCAGCAGCAGCATCAGTAGTCCACCTTACTTGCCGAGATAGTTCAATAGTGCAACCACCATCCAGTCCAGCACTCCATCCATAGTTGCTGCTACTACTTGTTTCTCCACTAGCTCATCTTCTGCCAGCAGGAGCATTATATCAACAGAAAAGGGCATTAAATCTCTTACCCCACTTTCTTATATTTCTATCATATACCACCACCTAAATGAAATTAATGAAGAAAGCTTTCACTTATATCTTGCCCACTTTTAATACTTTAGATTTTATCCCTCTTGAAAACTCTCCAAGTATAGAAAATAATAATGATAACTCTAGTCATTCTGATCCACTTTCTTCTGATACAGAATCAGACTTTCCTTTTATGAATCAATTGGGTTCACCTCTTGAGATTGACTTGGAGTCAACAGAATTCGAGGATCCCATAGGAGAAGCTGTAGGTATACCTGATGAGAAGATAGAACTTTCCACAAGATCATCATTTCAAGAAGTCACTGAAGTCAACTTACGTAGTGGCAAAGTTCTACCTCTTAGGGTAGCACCTCAGGATAAGGTAAACAAGTTATTGATTCGAGTAAGCAGATAACCCCTCCACAGGAAGCTCCACCCATGGATATGCTCATGGAGGACTAGGTCAAAGTTGATTACAATATTCTAGCACATCTTAGAAAGTTGACTAAGTTAAGCATATATGATGCCCTTGTCTTATCCAAAGAGATGAGGGAATCTCTAGTCAAAACTCTCCTTGATCTAAAGATATGCTTAACTTAGTTGACTGCTACTGAAGAAGAGGCACACAGCTTAAAGGAAATCTTAGGAGTTACATTCAGTGATGAAGATTTGCTTCTAGGAATGACCAAGCATAACTGCACTCTTTGCTTTACAGTGGGCATTGGCAAGTTATCAAGAGTTCTAGTTGACCAAGGTGCATTAGTCAACATTATGAGTTTAAGAACCCTTGCTTCATTGAGGATCAACATCTCTAAACTCTAGAAGGAGAGGATGATGTTAAGAGGTTTCAATGAACAAGGCTTAGGCTCTATAGTATTGTCATTAGAGGTTGATGATTAGAAGACTGAAGCCAAGTTCATGTCATAGACTCAGATACATCTTTTGATGCTTTGCTTGGGAGACCATGGATACATGAGAACAACACAGTTCCATCCTCTCTACATTAGTGCATGAAGTTCATGGAGGTGGAATTAAGTACTGCATCAAAGGAGATCTCTAGCCTTTCATAGTTCATGAGGTCGAGATATATGAGGATGCAGCCTATTTTCTTCCCCAAAACAAACAAGTCCATTCTCGTGAATCTAGTCAAGATCCCCAAGAGGGATAAAAGGAAAAAGAGATAGAAAATGAAAAAAAAAAATAGAAAAAGAAAAAGAAAATAAAAGAGAGCGAGACATGGACTCAGGGGAAGATAAAGAGCCTGATATTAGATTTCACCCACAGTTCATTACTCCATTCAAACATATAGGTAAGTTGACCCGACCTCCACCAGGTAGAGGTAGAGGACAGTTTAATGGCAGCCCTTGAGGTGGAAGGCCTCCTTATTGGCCTCCCAATAGGAGGTATGTCCTAGCCACCAGGAGTACAACTTACTATCCACATAGACTTAGAATCTAGTTCAGAGGATGAGTCTTATGTGGTGATACACCACCGACTCTTCTCAAGCCAGATCCCTTTTGAGGTGACGTTGGATCATGATAGTGATGAAGACCAAGCTCCAAAGAAAAGCATAAATGTATTCAAGTCTATATATGAAACAGTTAGGAGTCAGTTGGGAACCTTAGCTCTAACCCCACTTTCTTCCCAAAAAGTTGAGGGTTTGGTAGTTAAGGAAGCACCTAAGTCATCCATAGATGGGAGAACTCTGAGGTTCTTTTCAGGAGCATCATTCTCAAGTCAGAAGCTGATGTAGAACTTAAAGATGATTCATATAAAGATTTAATATAATTGCTTTTTGATTGGTACTCATCTTGTGTTCTTAATTTGTCAAATAAGGGATTAATCCCACATACTTGGTCTAAACACAGGTCAGACTACTTTGAAAGGTTATGGGACAACCAAAGTAGACATCCTCAATTAAGACCAAGACTAGATTCGATATAGTAGGGCCAGTCGATGATGCCTAGGTATCATCAATCATTTAGAATATAACAAGTTCTTTTCAAATCATGCTAACTTATATGGAGAGGTGTGTTTATAAACTTCAGATGATCGAATGATCTTGAAGTCAGGGATGCACCGTAGAAGTTTGAAGAGGAGATCATGCCAACCATCGACAAGCTCAATGAAATCAACTTAGGAACTAAAGACAATCCACGTCCGACATACATCAGTTCATTGTTGAATGATACTAAAACTGATAACTTAGTTAGGATATTGATTGAGTTTAAATACTACTTCTCATGGAGTTACGAAGAGATGCCCAGTTTATCTTCTAATGTAGCAGTCCATAAATTAGCAATAGAGTCTAGTGCTAACCCTACAAGCTCCTAGACGCATGCGATTACACATTGAACAACATGTCATTTTAAAGTCAAGAAACTAATCGATGTCAATTTTATTAAGGAAGAAAAATATCCTATTTGGTTTGCTAGTGTCATCCTAGTTAAGAAAAAGAATGGCCAAATTTGTATATGTGTCGATTTTAGATCTAAATAAGGCATGCCCAAAAGATGAATTTCCACTACAAATCCTAAAATTGATGGTGGCCATTGCCTCATCTCATGTAGTATTCTCTTTCATGGATGGCTCATCTGGTTATAACTAAATAAAGATGGCCCCTGAAGATGAAAGAAATACTACATTTTGAACCCCAATCGAAATCTTTTCCTATAGGGTCATGCCTTTCAGCCTTAAAAATATTGGTGCTACATACCAGCGGGCCATGACTCGGATCTTCAACGAACTCATTCATCATTAGGTTGAATGTTATGTTGATGATCTTGTAATCAAAAGTAAAGAAAAGGAAGACCATCTCTTTGACTTGAGAGTAGTTTTTGAACGGTTAAGATAATTTAACCTTAAAATGAATCCCTTAAGTGTGCATTCAGAGTCGCTCTAGGAAAATTCCTTGGGTTTTTTCCGACCGTGGAGTATAAATCGATCAATAGAAGATCAAGGAGATATTAGAATTGCCACCTCTTAAAAATTTAACTTAACTCAGATCATTTCAAGGGCGATTAGCATATCCAAGATGCTTCATTTCCAATCTATCAGGATGGTGCCGACCATTTTCAGGACTTATCAAAAAGGGTGTCAAGTTTAAGTGGGATGATAAGTTCCAACATGGCTTCAAAGACATCAAGTACTACCTGATAACATAACCAATTCTAGTAGCCCCTATCCCAGGCAAGGCATTAATACTATATACTATTACATTAGATGACTCCCTTGGCACTTTATTGGCCCAAACCAATGATGAAGGGAAAAATAATGCACTCTACTATCTTAGTCATCATCTAATCCCTGTTTAAGAAAATTATCCACCTATCAAAAAACACTGCCTAGTTTTAATCTTTGCATCCCAAAAGCTACAGCATTACATGCTTTCTCATAAGATGAACTTGATCTCTAGGATCAATCCACTACAATATCTCATGACACGGCCAACGCTATCTGGACGATTGGCACGTTGGTCCATGATTTTCATAGTTTGATATCATATTCATACCCCTCCGTGCGGTGAAAGGATAAGCACTAGCAAATTTCTTAGCAACACACCCACTTCTTGCTAATTCTTTGCTTAGTGATGACCTCCCCGATGAACAAATCATGAACTTAGGGGGTACTAGCATTCACTACTGGGAGATATATTTTGATGGTGTAGCTTCCTTTCAAAAAGGGAGAAGAACCATGATGTACTCTTCTAGGGAAGGCAGGGGTAGGAATAGTTATCCTAACTCCATACAGCAATGTGATGAGATTCTCATATCATATGTCCAATCCATGCACCAATAATGAAGCTGAATTTGAGGCTCTGATTGCTGGTCTGGAGTTAGCCATTACACTATGCATCCAGAGCATTAATATCTTCAGGGATACTCAATTAGTTATCAAACAAATTGCTGGGTCTTACAAAGTCCTAAAGCCTAAGCTCCATCATTATCACAAGTACACCATGGAGTTATTGGCCAATTCTTATAGGTTACTATTTATAAGATTCTTCGAGGAGAGAACGTAGTAGTAGCATATACCTTAGCTATTCTCACCAAAGAGTTGGCATGTCTGGAAGATGAGTCCATACCAATAAGGGTCTAAAATAGATAAGTCTTATCCCTTGTTGACGCTGAGCTCATCGAGAGAGTCTCTCTTAAAGGGGAGGTTATCGTTGCCAAAAATGAGGAGGAGTTAGATTAGAGGCAACCATTCATGGATTATCTAAATATAGGAAAACTACCTCAAGAGAAGTCACTAGCACATCAGGTGAAGATCCTATGCTCTCATGGATGGTACCTTATATCAGCAGTCCTTCGATCATATGTGGTTTTGTTATTTGGACAAACATGAAGCTTGTAGGATTGTGACCGAGGTACACTCAGGTTTATGCGGAGCGCATCAATCCAGCCTGAAGATGAAAGCCAAGATCAAGAGACTAGGATACTACTATCCTTTGATGATCACATACTGCATGGACCTAGCTAGGAGATGCCACCAATGTCAGGTACATGGTGTGGTCTTACACTAACCACCCAATATTCTACATCCTACATTTGCCTCATGGCCATTTGAGTGTTGGGGTACTGACATAGTGGGTTTGATCCTCTTTCTTCCAAGGGTCATCAGTTCATTCTAGCTGCCACCGACTACTTTTCCAAGTGGGCAGAGGTAATCTCACTCAGAGAGGTCATAGCATGTGCTATAACTTTTTAGGAACCATATCATATATAGGTCTGGGGTGCCTCGATGAATTATATCTTATAATGGTACTGCATTCAAGAGTACTAAAATTAATAGCTTTTCCCAAAGACACAACATAGATTAGAGATACTCTATCATTTACTACCCAAGAGAAAATGGCTTAGCAGGAGCCTTCAACAAAACTCTCATTCGATATTAAAGAAGACACTTGATGACAACAAGTGATAGTAGCATAAGCAGTTAGTTGAAGCCTTGTGGGCTTACCGCACCACATAAACAATCTGCCCCTTTCTCCTTAGTGTATGGGTCTAAAGCAGTTCTACCAATAGAAGTGAAACTCCCATCATTAAGGATAGTTGTGGGTAGTAAAATCACAAAGAAGCATAACACCAAGTTACGGTTAGAAGAGCTTGAAGGTTTGGAGGAGAGACACCTAGCATGCTAGAATCTCGAGTTGTACAAAGCCAAAATGATTCAAGCTCATAACAAGTTGGTCGTCCTAGATCTTTTCAAGTAGGAGAGCTTCTTTTAGTTCTAAGGAGACTAATTGTTGCCCGTCGAAAGATGGGAGGAAAGTTTGAACCCACTTGGGAAGGCCCTTTTGCCATAGAGAAATCCTACTAAGGAGAATCTTATCAGCTTATAAATTATAAGGGAGAGCTCCTAATGCTTCCAATCAATAGGCTCTACCTAAAGAAATACTATTCATAAATCTTGTTTGAAAATAATTATCAATGAAATTTCTTTCATCTCAAACTCTATCTCTTCCGTGTTTAGAAAGATCTTTGCTTGCGAATCCACAATGATGTGTTTAGGGTAGGTGTGAGGAACCCAAGTGGGGTCCTATTCTTTAGCAACATAGCACCAACACAAACTACACACAATCACATAAAACAAACATATATCTTTTGTCTTGGGCTATTTTGATGTGGGATAAAGCCCCTTGTGGCACTCACTCATTAGTTGCTCTAGGTCGGACTGACATGCTACCTTGCTAGTATGTCACCCCAGTGGTTACTTGTCTGGAGGATGTAAGTCTACAAGCATTCTTCCTAACTTGACCATTACAAATTGATGAGCACCTTATTAGTTTGGTAGGCCTTACTACGCGGCCGGCAAGCTACCTCATGTTGACTTTATTTAAGAGGATGTAAGCCTATATACTTTCTTCTTAAACTAGCTATCATGCACTAACTAGGTCAAGTATATTTGAGGTTTAGGATAAGTCCCCTAGTGGCTCCTTTCCTCCTGACTACTTCAAGTCTAGGTCTAGTCCTTACACGAGACTCCCCACTTGGTAGTCGCCTTAGGTCAGATAGTATCTGTCTCACTAACAACAAACTATCCCAATGATCATTTCCATCTGTGAAGATGTAAGTCTACAATCCTTATTCTCAAATTGATCATCGTAAACTGATGGGAACCTTAGGTTGGTTGGTTATCTCCATGCTGATGATGACCTACCCGGTTGATACACCAATTATGGCAGATGTAAGTCTACAAGCTTTCTCCCGGAGTTGGTCATCGTATACTTATAGGCTATCTTTTACAAGGTCCTGGATAAAGTCTCTAGTGGTACCTCCCCTATAGGCACTCTATAACAACATGCATATCATATTATTTCACTCTAGAAAATAAAAGTTCTCCACTCTTGCACGATGAGGCATGCTTGACCTTTGAGAGTGGTCCCTTGTAGTGGAGATCATCTCTTCTTGCTAATTTATCCCACAACTCAATTTCATCATGCATTTAAACATAATTATCCCAAGCCTTACTTCAAATTAATGTTCCAAAATGATCCAAAAATTTATAAATTTTTAACATTAGTCTAAGTCATATTTTCATACCAAAAATATCTAGTTCTTTAGGTAGTAAGTTTAGGATTCTAGCTTTCTTCCTAATTAAATAACAACCTAACTATCTTGCATTTACATAAGATCAACCTACATGATTTAAAAGCATAGTATGTGTTAGTTGGTAGCCACTCCAGGCTGTGTAAGTCCAAAAGTGTCAGGATATGTTCATTCTCTCTTATGGAGGTGAACCACTATATCTCATTCTCTCTGATTAGATTATAGGTCACACTTGTAGTTTGTGCTAAAGCATTTCAGACTTAGGTTCTAAGGCAGCTTGTTTCTCTTTTACTACTAGTATAAGTCCTCATTCCTTAGACATTTCTACAATCTTGTGTTGTTGGAATGTAAGTCCTAGCACTCTAATTAAATTTTAACTTATACAAAAAAAAATTCTCTTCTTCAAAACTATAAAGCCTCGTCATAGGGTATATTGGAGCATTCACTAGGCTTCCTAGTATCTTGGATGCTACCTGCCTATCTTCATGTGAAATCTATAAATAAGTCTTCCTATTTTAACTCTTCCCATTTGATTTCTAATAATAATCAATTCTTTGATAGTCTAGCCTGAAATCTTTGGAGACACTTATTGACTACTTTAATCGAGAGTTTTCTTAGGTAGCTTCCATTTCCTAGGATGTAATTAATTATGGGGGCTTGCTTCCATAGGGAACTAAAGAACTCGATATAAAATAAACTCTATTTTACTTTATCCATGTAAAGTGGGGGAAATATCTCTAGTATATACGAAGACCCATCTACTTTAGAGTCCTTATTAGGTGATTAGGTCCATTGTAGGATGATGCTTCTATCTTTTGAGATTGTACATCATACCTCAATATTGCACTTGATCATTTTAATAAGTACCCCCTAAGATATATGTGGTGTCCCTACAACTCCAAATTAAAACACCATAGTACACATATAGAGGAGTCTATCACTATCGCTACTAGTTTTGAGCCACTTTTATCAAATTCAACTTGGATAATGGTGAGAAAGCTCCTAGACTATTCTTTAGATTTGGATTCTTATGTAGAAAGTCGCCCTATTTCTAGTAAGAAATATGTAATCCAAAGGCAGTTATCTGACTTGAAAATTTCATATTTTGTTTCTAGAATACATCTTAGGATTTCAACTCTTTTGCATGGTAGTCCTTCAGAAATCTTATACCATATAACAGCAACCTTGCATCAACTACCTTTAAGTGTTAACTTAGAAGTTATGCTTGATCTATCCAGTTTCTGTGTGGAGGTAAATTCTTTACTAGATTGTGCTGCTGCTCTAGGTCTTGAAGTAAAAGAATTATAGTTATGTGAATTCTTATATAGAGATGTTGAATTCAGAATGTTCTATTTGCATACTACCTACGAAGAGGTGTTGTCAAATACACTACTACTATAGAAACATCAGCCAATACCATCTCACCAAGTCTCCTTAATTCACCAAGAATTAGAGCATAGTCTCAAAGCCTTAAGATCCTTCCAAAGGGAGTTTTCTAAAGCACAAATGGAACTCCATGATATCTCTATTGAATTGAGAGAACTACAACAGATGAGATAGTATTTGCTATAAAGAGGGCTATGATTAGACAAGCTATCATTGCCATAGAAGAAGATTGTTCACAGGTAGGTGCTCAAGTGTCCAAACTTGAACAAACTCTTTCTTCATTGGAGTGTGATCAAGAGCCTGCCTTGTAACATCTCCATGAAGCACAAGAAAGGTAGGCTACTATGGCCCATAGAGCATATACATCTTATGTTTGTATTAGAGAAATCTAGGCCAACTATTGTAGCTAAATTTTCTCATGTCTATTATCATGTAATACATAAAAATTATTGGAGTAACATGTCAAAGGCTTCAAGTATTTTGCTTAATTATCTCTATATGTGTATACTATAACTAATAGGAGATCATGACAATGAATGCATCATGTCTTAATGTCATGATACATTCATTTGGTGTAAATTTTCTTTACATAAAAAATGAAATAAAATAAAAAATAAAAATAAAATTCTTGGTTGTAGCGCCGAGGTGTTGCCCTGGTCTTCTAGAAGAAATGACTACCCAAACCAACTATTAAAGTATGGTACAACGTCGTGGTATCGCGATCATGGCACTGAGGTGCTGCTTAACTGCATGGCCCAGCTGTCAATTTATGGTACAATGCCACGACATCACGATAGGTACTGCACCAGACATTGATAGGGAATAGTTATCTGCCTACTTCTATATATAGGTGTGAGCAGTCCACTCAAAGGACTTTCCCTGAATTTTAGCTCTACTCTTTCTAAAAGGTTCGCACACTTCACTTTGAGTTTCTTACTTCAGGTAAAGAATCTATGCTTTTTTCTTACTCATTTGAAAAAAATCCCACCATTGATCTTTGATCCGGTGTGAAAAACTTAGAGATTTGAAGACCTCCACCATTGAATTTTATTCTGGTGAGAGATGAAAGCCCCCTCCTCTTTATTTATCTCAGATCTAGAATAAGGGAGAAGAGTGGTTTGCACTATGCAATTTTGAAACCTAGCACTACTAGGAGAAATGGTGCTGAAATTTCTAATTTTTTTGAAAAATTTGCATTTAAATTTTTGATATATAGCGCCAAAGTACTGGATATCGGCATTGTGGCGCCACTCTCTTGAGTAACCATATTATGGACCACAACACTCTAACAAAATCCCATAGTGCCATGACACTAGAGTATCAGCACCATGATGACATACCCACGTGTCCCTTGAAATATGAATTAGAATATTTGGATAAAAATGAGATAAAATCCAACAGCATTGTGGTGTTAAGGGGATAGTGCCATAGCATTGTGTGCTTACTGAATGTGAAAAAGAGTTGGAAATTTTTTTTCTAGAAAGAAAATAATATCCCATGGTATTGCGGTGCTGCATGGTAGTGCCATGGTGTCCATGACTCGGGTCCTTTGATCTTTTGTAGTACCAAGTCATTGTACCCTGGTTTGATTTTTTTATATATGTGTTAATTTTTTTTTAATTATTAGTATTTATTTATTTTGGAGCATCAATAGAAATAAATAAATATATAGATACAAGTATACAACACAGAGATAATGAAAAAGAAAAATTTATTGCTTAAAAAATTACAAATTACAAGTTACAAATTATAAATAAAAGAAAATAAAGAAAAAAGTACAAACTTGAAAAGCTAGGAGTTGCACTCATTGCCATTCTCCTCTTTTTCTTCTTCCTCCTTCTCTGTGCTTGATACGAGTAGGGTAATCACACTAGGCTAATATTGAGGCATCGTATTCATTGAACTCACTTTTGGAGTGAGTTCTCAACTTCCTCATCATAGATCTAAGACTCTTGTAGACACTAAGAGCTTCATAGTATTAAGACGCTTCTAGTGATTAGGTGAACACTTAACCTAAGCCTAGAGACTTAGAAGGGTTAGCCATAGGAATAGATTATGCCTTAGAGACTTAAGAAAACTTGCTTACCCTATAGCCAAAACCCAATCCATGATTTCCTTCTCAAACCAAACCTCATGTCCAACTCAAATACCAAATCTAAATCCAAATTCCAAATCAAATTATTGAAACCCATAATCAATTCCAAAATCAACATTCTTCCTAAGCCCTTTGATTTCATCTTATAGACTTAGCCTTAACCAAATTTAAATCAATCTCGATTAAATTGATTTTCTCAAAGATCAATTTAATCTCTCAATCATTTACCAAATTCCAACTCAAACCCAATTCCAAATGATTCAATCCTCAGCTCAAATCTGAAACCAAAATTCATTCTAAAGTCTTATGACCCACTCTCATAAGCTTAGCCAAATCTCCACCTAATTTATCCAACACTTCATTGATTTCCTTATAAATCAATATTCATTCATTTATATTCACAAATATAAATGAAATCCATACCCAAATGATCAAAACCAAATCAAACTAAATCAAATAAATCCCCTCTTAAGACCTATGCACCTACCTCCATAAGCTTACTCAAATCTTAAACCAAATCAACCCAAAATAAATTAGTTATTTTATAAACCAATTACTCCTTCATTTATATTCATAGATATAAATGAAACCCACCCTCCAATGACCATAAATAAATTAAACTAAATTAATTCCCTCCTTAAGCCCTTTTGGCCTACATCCTTAAGTTTGGTTTAATTTACTTTCAAATCACTCCAAACTCAGGTGATTTTGATGAATCATTTATATCTTCATTTATATCCCCAAATATAAATAAAATATAAATCCAAAAGGCCAAAATCAAATCCAAAACTAAACCAAAATCTAATTTAAGTCTTTTTAGCCAATTTCTTGAACTTGGCCAAATCCTATCCAAATCAAGCCAAAACCAATGGATTTTCTCATAAATAAATCATTCCTTCAATCATTTAGCCAAATATAACATAAACTACAATTATCAAATCAAACTCAAGTCAAACCAAAGTTAGCCTTTTTGACCTGAAAACTTCAAATGAGCCAAAATCCACTAGACTCCAATTTGATTGTAGTTGGATTTATATTTCAATCCTAAGCTCATATAGGAGTTCAACTAAACTTGAATCAACCCAAAACTAAACCAATTGTCCCATTTAGGTCCACTTGACCAAAAGTGACCTAAAAAACTCTTTTTGAACCATGTTCTAATCCAACCCAAATTGGATTGGACCAAGGCTGTCCAAATCTCATATCATGATCAACAATCACCTTGAGATAATCAATCCCAATGAATTGGGTCAAACCAAGTCAACTTGGTCCCTTGACCAAGTAAACCTTTAGCACAAATGAAACCTAAACTAGCCAAAACTCACTATATACCATATTTATTGAAACCATTGATCCAAACCAACTCTTAATCAATGATTGAACATGACCAAACCCTTAATTGAGCCAAACCAAGTCTAATTGACCATTTGACCTAAATTGATCTAAAAAGATAAAATGGGTCAAATCATGATCTAACCCAAATTGATTGCAACCAATGGCTCAAGTTCATTATAAATCAATTATTGAACTTGTCTACAAAACAATCAATTTGACCAAATTCTAAAGGTTAAATTGGAAAAAATTCAAATTAAACCCAAATTGATTGCAACCAATGGATCAAGTTATTTCCAAATCAATTATTGAACTTGACCGAAGCCACAATTGAGTCCAATTTGACCAATTGGTCAACTTGACCCAACCTAGCCCAAATTGACCTAAATAGTCAAATTAGCCAAAATCCAAATTAAATCTAAATAAAATCAAACCAAAGCCTACAATCATAAACCAAAGCCTACAATCATTTTCAATTGACCAATTGAACGTGAACCAACACCTAACCTAACTCAGTTTGGTCAAATTGATCAACTTGACTCATTTGACCCATTTGATTTCAAATGAACTAAAATCAAACCTAAGCCAAACCAACCCAAATTAATTGAACTAAAACTCTCCAAATCAACATTTGAACCTAACCCAAGTTTGGTTTGACCCAATTTAACCAATTGGTCAACCCAACCCAACATGAACCCATATGAACCCATTTGACCAAATGAAGCCAAAGCACCCAAAATTAACCCATGGGACCTTTGTGGCTGACCTAAACCAACCCAAATTGGCTCTCAGTCAAAAGTCTACCCAAAAGTAAAGTGGACCCCACCTAAAGGGATTAGCCATTAGACAAACCTCTTCACATAGGATTTTTCCCCATTTGGCAAAGTCCACTCTCCCATCACATGGGAAGCCATCTAATTGCTAAATGGAATATGCCAAGCCTTCCTAGCCCACTCTAAGCACACTAGGATCAGCCATGGACCAAAGAAAACCCAATCTCATCCCTCAGTCCAAACTGAGCACCCTATGGACAAAGAAATTAAGATCTCCCCCATATTGGACCTTGAGCGACCTCCCAAGCCTTCCCCCACTCTTGGTGAGGCACGTGGACCTGATGGAGGCAAGTTTGGTGATCTGCCAGTGGTTGGCCGACGAGAAAATGATATTGAATCCCATTCATCCACCTCAGCAATTGAGGGGATATATCCCCTCAATTCAACCTGGAATTCAAGCATTCAACTTCGTTTGAGCTAGAGAGTGTGAAGGAGATTTTTCCATAGCCTTTCCCAAGCTTCCAAGCTCCCCCATTTTATCCCTTCTTGGTTTTATGTCAAATTGAAATAGGGGAGGACTCCCTCGATTCAAACTCATCCATCTCTCCACCAAACTTCAATCAACCTTGCACACACCTTTCTTGGACTTTGTCAAAGCCAAACAAATCCTTTCACAAGCTCCATAACCATCAGAAGGGAGAGTTCAATCAAGACTGAATGCCAAATAGAATCTTGGTCTCCAAGGAAAGTTACCCCAAATCAAGGCCCAAGCTTCTCTAAAGAGCTTCATCTGTACTAGACAAAGCTACTACTGTCGATTTCCCCACCGGCTTGAGCTCCGGTGAGGTAATTTCTTAAAATCATAGATTTAGGAAAAAATGATTGGTCTTTTTCGAAGAAAATTTGTATGCCATGCAATTTTGATCATTGGATGTGTTCCTCTCCTTCCTTTGATGGTGTGAGATTATCTTAGAAGCAATCCAAGCTTTGGTGAGCTCAGATCGAACGGAGAAAGACAGACGACATCCGTCTTTTGTCACTCACGAAGGAGAAAGATAATGGGCCATCAAGTCTGTGTGATTGAAATGGACAGTCGTGATTAAATCATGCTAAAATACCTAATTTTTCTTCTAAATTGTGGGATAAATCGTGGCCATCCGATCTTAGATCAAATAGTCTATGAGAAAGCGCATCCGTTGCCGGCTGACTCAGTTGCGCGATGTGACAACATAAATAATCTATCCCGTTGCATCATGTGAAAAGCACACCGCATTAGCAGCCATGTGGTGCCGAGAGGCTTAGGGCTTTAATTAGGGTTAAGTAATCTATTTATAAGGTTGAAACTTCCAAAATTTATAACTAATTATAAAAAAATCCAAAAAATGCAAATGTGGACTTATTTTAAAGATATATCTGTGAAGAGTTTAATAAAAATATTTTCAATGGATTTTGAATAGTAAATAGAGCTTAATTAAAGTTTAGTTAAAAATTTAATTAGCTTAATTACTCATAATTAATCATCTAATTGATTTCAAACCTTTTGAGAATATTTAGGAGAATGACCTCTGCCTCCCCTATTTTTCTTGAAATTTATTCATTATTTAATTAGAGAAATTGATTGATTAAGCTCTAATTACCCTCTTAACTTCATTAGGAGGTGATTAAGCATATGAATAGTAATTAATTAATTATTTTGACTCTCTAACCACTGTTGAACAATAAGGAGACTTAGGGAAGTGGGTTGGAGCCTCCCTCCTAATCCTTTCTCTAATTTTCCCTCTCTTTTCAAATAAAGTCCTAATTATTAATTAATTAACTAATTATAAACTTAATTAGCTAAATTGGAATTCAAATCATTTTAAATTATGCTTAATCTAGTGGATGGCTTATGGAAATAGGTGGGGACCTCTTTCCCTACCTCATCCCTTAAGCCCATCTCATTTCAAGATAATAATTAATTTTGGTTAGTCTCTTTTTAGGAGAGGTGAATTAAGGGATAAATTAGTTTAATTGATTTGAAAAATCTAATTAAATCTAATTTTTTCTTTAATCCAACTTGGGTAGATCTTTAGGTGTTCAATAACCTGAAGAGAGCTAATGAAATTATGGTTAGCTCACATGTGTGAGAAAATCATAAGAGTAATTAAGCAAGTTCCTTAAGCTTAATTATTAAATAATTATGAGCTAATTGCATTTTTGGGCCTTTCATTTCATAGGAGCATTGTTATTTACTTTTTAATTTACTTACATATTATATTAGCTCATAATTTTTTAATCAATTACCTTAAGGTAATATAGGTAAGGGTTAATTAATTGATTTAATCCATGCTTAACTTATCCGATTCATAAAATCAACCTAATTGCTTTTCATTAAATCAAATTAATTCACATTTGGGGAATGGGAATAGGATTAGAGCTTCTTTCTTATACCTCTTAAATCAAATTAAACATGAAATCAAAAGTGACTTTAAGAAACTTTGGTTTATTTTAAATAATCTTATTTAATATGATTGTCCTTAGGAATTAATTGGATTGAATGAATTATATGCTTATGTTCTTTTATTTCTTTCCAATTGTATTAAATGTTATATGCCACTTGTGATTCATGCATTCAATCCTTTTCAAAAATTAATTAAATAAAATAAATTTTTTTATGTCAAATATGCATGTGTTGGCTTAATTAAAAATATGTGTGGCTATTATCATTGTTAAATCTCAAATATATTTTCAAAAGTTTATTAATGAATAATAATATATGTTGTGACATTAGCTATACATACAAAAGAGGTGCATGTGAATATAAGCTTAGTGTATGAAGTGAAGTTCCTTTCTTTCATTCATATGTTGAATTGCATAAGTATGAATGTTAGTGGGTATATTAGTCTGGACATTCTGGAGATGCGTAGCTTTAAATAGCCCCAGTGAGGTTCATACCTCACTCCCTTGGTGCAAAATAATAGCGACGTACCCATTTGATTTAATTCTTATGCATTTTGAAATTAGAATTTGGATAGATCTTTAATTCATTCACACAAATAAATCAATTAAATTAAATTCCACTTTTGCATAGTTTTTTATTCTTATAGTTGCTTATACATCTATATGTATTTAAGAATAGTGTGTATATTAGACTAAACATTCTGGGGATGCACTTTAGTAGCCCTAAGGAAGTTCCTACCTCACTCACTTGGTGCAAAATAATAGTGAAGTACATGCTTAAAACTTTCATTTATTTGAATGTGTATTTAACTAATGAATAAAATCCTCTTTTCTATAAAACTCATTTATGAATTTTTCATTTAAGTATGCCAAAAATATATTGTATGTATAGATATGTTTAGGAATTAATCATATGCATGTTATATATGATGGAAAGAAATGAATGGATATGTGTCACATGATAGTAGTTCATTTCAATTAATTTTAAGTTATTTCTGTTATTGAATGAGACTATTTAAAGTGAGCCAAAATTTAGGATTAATTTAAAATATGTAATAATCCATTCTAAAGAAAATTTATTAATTTTCTTTAGATGTGGCATATGGTAGGGATAAAAAAGAGTGATCATCTCTTTTCTTCTCTTTATAACACTTAGTTGTTAAGTGTAGACCAAATGAAATAGAAGAAAATAGTAAGTAAAACTTACAAATCAATTAGGCTACTTAAAGTGAAACCATCCTTCAAATTAAATCCTTTCTTACTTAGAAAATTATAACAAAGCCTAGTTATAACATGTCACACAAGCCTTAATACACACACATTAGATTAGGTCACCATTTCTAGCTTTATGTTAGGATGGTGCATGGTTTGATGTATGTTTAGTTTTATGATGTATTGTTGTAGAGTGAATGTTAAGGTGTATGTTTTGTAGACCGGATGTTAGGTCATGTTTAGCTTAATTATATCTTCTACAAGAGATTGTTCTTAAGGGGTGCTTAATATATATATATATATATATATATGCTCTCTTTTGTAGGTTGCTTAACCCCTAAGCATAATCTAAATTAGGACATGTGAGCTTGGTTACCCATGTAGAGGGTGCTAAGTCCAAATTATACATATAAATGCTTGGGTTGTATGGTGTGTTTAGCTAACACTTATTTTGTAGGTGTAGTTAGATTTATTTTTCTTATTTTTAATGTAATTGTGCATTAAGAATTAGGATTTATGTTATGGGATATTAGGATGAGTGGAGGCTAGAAGTCTTTGTCCTAGGAGGCCCCCATGATGCCTTTGGAGCAAGCACAACCAAAGCAACCTAAAATGAAGAAATGGAGGGGATATAAAGAAAGAAGATATGAAGACCCCCATAGTATTTATTTATTTGTATTTGTAATTATTCTTTCATATACCGGGTTGTATAATGGTAATGCTCGATTACCCATTTTTCTTTTTGGGTTGTACGATGATTCCCGACTGCACCGGCTTGTTATTTTTTATGTTGGATTGATAAATTGTTTGATATTTTATTTATAATTGTGCAATAGAAATGACATGTCCTTTCATAGTTTCTTTATATATGGTGATTTAATATTTGGCTTGGATCCGATCAGGCTTTTAGGAAAAACTAAATTTTTTACCCCAACTACAACTTATAACTAAATTTTCTAAATAACTCATAACCTCACATAAATCCTAGTCATTAAATTAAGATAATTAAAATATTTAGCAACCTCTTAGCTGGATGTTGGATGCTTAATATCTTGCATATCATCTTATTTCACTTTTACTAAGAGAGTGTTTCCATTCTTGCACGATAGGGGAAGACTTGACCTTTGAGGGTCTCCTCTGTGGTGGAAAACACCTCTTTCTTTCTAATTTAGCTAATAACCCTATTTTATCATGCATTTAGGTATAGAAAAACCCCATGGCCTTTATCAAAATAAAGAGTCAAAATTTAAATAAAAATTGATAAGATTTGCATTAGACTAAGTCATTACTCATACCACTCATTCTCTAGTCTTTTAGGGAGTGGGTTTAAGCACTTTAGTCTCTTTCTAAATAAAAACAACCTAACCATCTTGTAAAATCATATGACTTGACCACATGGTTTTAAAATGTAAGAGGAGTTAAGCGGCGCCACTCTGTAGGTGTTTATAAGTCTAGCAATTAACCCTCTCTGTGGTAAACCATATACCCATCTTCGCTTAGATTTAAGACATACTTTGGCCTTCGGTAAAGCTCCATAGACTTAGGATCTAAGGTTGTTGTTTCCTTTAGGCTACAAGCATAAATCCTCACCTCTTAGGCATTTTCATAATCTTGTATTGTGGGATTATAAGTCCTAGTTTTTCTAACAAAATTTCAACTCAAATATATATTATTCTCTTCAATTTCAAATGTATAAATCCTAACCATAGGATAGATTAGAATGCTCACTAGGTTTCTTAGTTTCATGTGCATTCCCTGCTCATCTCCCTTTGGTTTTGATAATAAGTCTCTCCTTTTTTCATCTATCCCATTTGATTTTCTAACATAGCTAATTTATTGATAATCCTATCTTTGAAATATTTAGATATAATAATTGCCTACTTTAATCGAGAGTATTCCTAATAAATTCACCTTCCTTAGGATGTAAATAACTATGGGGCTTGTCCCCATAGGAAACTTTAGAACCCGATTTAAATAAATCTTGCTTTATTCATCCATATAAAGTAGGGGAAAAATCTCTTGTATTTGAAGACCCATTATGCCTTAGGAGTCATTATTAGGTGATTAGGTCCATTTTATGATAGTGATTTCTATCTTTCAAGATAGTACACTATTCTTTGATGTTGTATTTGATCACCTTAATAAGTACACCCTTAGATCTGCGTGATGTCCCCCATATATATATTTAAAAATAAACACCACAGTAGGGAAGGAGACTGGGCTAGGATTTGCAAGATTATAATTCTAAAACATGTTGTCCAGTGTAGTGTTGAAGTGAGCCATGTATGAGAATTACATCTATTGCTGATTCAAATGATGGTCCAATTTATGTTCCAACATCTCTTGCCTACAACTACTCTTATCTACCTTCTTCTGTAAGTCTGAGACTTGGATGCTGATCTCTTGAACTTGCTCGGCCAAGGACTTGAGAGTTTGGGATCTAGATCAAGGAGGGCGTGCCGTCTCTCTCACTTCAAATGAATTCTCAAACCCTCCCAATCACCCTCTTCATTAGAGGAATCTTCTGAAAGAGTACATCCTCATCAAGTCCCTTTACCTCACACAAACAAACAAACTTAAATAAGAAAAGGGTGGTCGTACCCAATAATAATGCTCCCCTTCAGTATATTACAAATTGAATTAAAAATAACCTTTCAAATATCAATCGAGAACCTCTTTTGAATAGAAAAATTCAAAATAGTCCTATCCTTGGTAACCTCACTAATGTTATCAGAGGGCATAAGCCTGGCAGAAATGAAATAGTATCAAGCCTTAGAGGTGGCTGTCATACCAGCGGCAAGAAAGTTGATAATCCTTTCCTCATCATTTCAATTGTACACTATCATTTCTAACACAAAGAAAAGAATAAACTCATTGAAATTAGGATGATCATTGTAGTATGAGAGATATTGATCATACTCAATATTAAGAAGATCATAATATGCATTTATATAACTTATAGTACTATTGTCATAACTTACCAGCTTTCTCCAGTCATATTCCTTATTGTCTCAGCCATATCGTGCATTTGCGAAGAATTTGCACACCACTGAGACTATGCATGAGCTATTATTGTAGGCTTGTTTGAGCCACCTGTGCTCCATAACTACCCCCTCCATGGTGCCATCATAATTCTGGAATTCCCTCTATAGAATTAGGTGCTTGTGGAGGAGATCATGCTGGTACCGCTCCTCAATGTCGATGCTAACAAAGTGATTAGCATCACTAGATGCCCTCTTCTAGCCCACAACTCTTCTAAGAGGCATGATTAATAGAAAGGAAAGCAAAAATAGCTAAAGAGAAAGGAAATTCTTAAAGGGAAGGGATTGCTGAATGAAAATTCTTAATAGTTTGGGCCTTTATTTATAAATTAGGACCCAACATCGCGATGCCTAGACCCAGTGCTGAGGTGCTACCTTCTTGGGTTAAAAAACATGACTCCAACACTATGGTACCCATCTTTGCAGGTGTCTGTCTCATTAATTACCGTGTAGTCAAAAAAATAGAATTAATTATAATAACTTTTCGTAACCAATGTGCGTGAAAAGAGCATAGCGTCGTAGTATTCTGACCCAGCACCATGATGCTCATTAAAATGAGACTATCATTTCCCCCTAAAACTTGTTGCATGTTTGTCAGGAATCTTGACTAGCACTACAAGATGACACCGCAATGTTGTTTAAATAGTTAAATAACTAATAATAGCAGCCACGGTGCTATATACCCTCGTGTCATGCCAAATAAGCACTACTCCACCATCACAGCATCATGGTGTTCGATCCTAGTGCCGAGGCACAAGGTCCCAAAATGAGAATATTTTGTATTTTTAAATAAAATTTAAATTTTTTTCATTTGCAATGTAAACACCATTGTGTCTACCAAATATGTAGACAACCCTAATTTTTAGCATTCCAAAGAGTTGTAAGTCCAACAACCAACATCTATTTATTTGCCATATGAACATCCAATAATTAGTTTTCCATGCGAATAAGTCCATACCCATTTGTCATGCAAATACCCTAATTTTTAGCATTCAAAGAAAAAAGAATGTAAGCACAACCTCCTATTCGTTCACCATGTGAACATCTATTTGCTCACCATGTGGGCATCCTATAATTCGTTGGCTATGCAAATAAATTCATATTCGTCATAATTTTGGCATTCCAAAAGGATATAAACCCAGCCTTATATTCATTCACAATGTGAACTTCTGCACGTTCGCCATGCGATCACCACATGAACACTCTTGCATCACTTACAAAAAAAAAATTCTAAGTCTACTAGAGATACTTGAAATGAGACAACCCATGACTACTAATTAGATTCCCTGTACATTACGGCTATGTCCCTCTGATGTTGGTAAGCTAGAATAATGTAAAATAATGTAAATACCAGGATTACACTCCTATTTCCTATAAGATAGTCATCCATGTCACACACACCTCTAAGACACCATCACATATCACTAAGATATGTCTATTTCCAACCTTAATTAAGAGTGCTATCTTATTATAGTAAGAGGGGTAATTAATTATGGAGGCTTGTGTTCATAGGAAGTAGAACCCAGATCAAAATAAACCCTAACTTAAATGTACTAGGAAATCTAGTTGAATATATATCAATCACTTTATGAAAAAACATACTCCTACCTATCTCATGAAGATAGCAGAGCACAATCTTAAATGTGTTTTTTTTAGTGATCAAAATGAAAGAGGTATACTGACAGTGATGATGGATAATATCTTTGCTTTATTTTTTTAGTTTTCTTGAAGATAAATTCTTGGCATTCTTAAATACACCTTGGGTTGCTTATGACATTGGCTTCTAATGTATTGTTGAATGTTAACACACTTGTAAACAACTCAAATCATATTAATCTTCCTATCAACACTAATCAAAATTATAATATTTTAAATGTATTGCTATTTCTGTCATTCAATCAATTGAGTGTTATGACAATAGGAGAGTAGAAGACAACAGTTAATTTACTTTAACTATTAAGTTAAATTAGACATTAATTCCCATAATCTACAAATAGTGCAGATATGTTAACTCTATAAAGTCATTCTTTTTCCCTATCAAGACTTATCATCAAATAATTCATATACCCTAGGATTAGAAAGCATAATCCAATGCTCTATCTAATCTTATCATTTTAACAATAGAAGAAAGTAGCTAAGGATATACACTTTTAATAATATATTTATGGTTTAATGGAAATGTAGCTTATTCGAAGATTAAAGATCTCTTAGATGTATCTTATCCTCTCCTCTTACATGATGGGATGTTATTTGAAAACATAGAAGTCATCATTCGCCTTTAGCAATAAGATATAAATTTTAGTTTTATTGAAGATAAATTAGATAAACAAGTATTTACTAAACTACACCTAAAATGTCCTCCTCCATGACAAGTTGATTGCACACTTCATTAGACCCACTTACTATTTTCATAGTAAGCTTGCGTTGTTTTTGTTTTTAGTTATGGTGGTAGTTAACAGTGGTTGTGGTTGCCATGATCGGCAGGTGATAGTGACAGGTAACTATGAGCTTAAACCCTAAAAAAATAAATGCCTAAAAATATTAAACCAAGTATATTTAAAAAAAATAAAATAAAAAATGAATTAGTTTCAAACAACCCTTAATCATTTGTTATGCATATAATCTTTGACTAATAAAATGTCTACTTACACTTTTTTTTTATCCTATTTGAGTTAGAATGAAACTGATACTTGGTCATTGTAAAAAATTGAATTATATATATATATATATATATATATATATATATATATATATCTCTAACACCTAAAGTTTAATATTTACACATATAACACTTTCCTATACATGAAAAGGTGTATTTAACTTTTAAAACTTAGTGATAGTAGTATTTTTGATGATATTAAAGATTTATATGTTATTAATGTTAATATTAAAATGTAGGTGTTAGATATATAAATACAAAAAGAATTATGTGGTTTGTATGTACATATCGTTGTCATTTTAGAGGTCAAAGTCATGTGAATTTTGCAAAAAAAAAATAAATAAATAAATTCTTAATGTAGAATGAATTTAATCACAATTTGTATACATATTTATATAATCTAGATACCAAACTTACGATCATGTGATTAAAATCAAAGCATCTAATCACTAAATCAAGGAAGACTTATAAATTTAAAACTTCTTAAAATTGATTTAAATTTCGATCCAATTTACTCAAAATGGAGTTATGTGAGAATTTGATTGCAAAAAATTTTAGCCCATTTTGTGTCCCACTTTGCATCTTAAGTTTTATTTGAGTAATCTCAACACACTAGCAACAACAATAAGTCATTATCTTACTACATGTGTCAGCTACATTGATCCTTTTTATCCATTGTGTCTTATTAAGTGTCATATTCTCATTTAAGTCTAATAAAATAAGATTATTTTTATAGTTTCTATTCAAGTCTTTTTAGGCCTACTTAGATATTTCTTAACATAGATTGAATCTAATACATCTACTATCTTAACTTTGTCATCAACAGCCAACGCTTTATATAACCAAACAATCTAAGGTGAATTTGTCTAATCTTATTTAAATTTGGAGCTACTCAATCTTTTCATGTATATAGTCATTTTGTATTTTTATCTCTAAGTGTAAAGCCACTAATTCTCTTGAACATCCTCATCTCTACGATACTTAACTTAATTTTATGCTTCACTTTTACTATCCAACATTTAGTGCGATAAAGTATCGTAGGTTTCGCCATCTTATAAAATTTTCCCTTAAGTCTAAGCGGTACTTTTCTATCACATAATAAGCCCGAAGCAATCCTCCACTTCAACCATCCAACTTGAATTCTACTAATAACACCCTTATTTAATTCACCATCACTTTGAAAAATAGACTCAAGATATTTAAAATGTTCAAATTTATTAATGACTCGATCACCGATTATCATAACCTCTCCACTAGATCTTCTACAACTAAAATTACATTCAATATATTCAGTTTTGGATCTACTAAAAAAAAGAGCCTTTAGACTTTAAGGTTGACCTCCATAATTCAAGTTTTTCTTAAACTCTCTCTAGTCTTATTAAGAAGATGAATATCATCAACAAAAAGCATACACCAAGGTTCATCCTCCTGTAAATATTTAGTAAGATAATCAATAAGTAAGAAAGCATATATGGTCTTAAAGCGGATCGTTATGTAATCCAATTGAAATAAGAAAAAATACTTGGCCAATCTTTCTTATTTTTGAACATAAGTAACAACTCTAGGATACATATCATTAATGTCTTGAATATAATGAATATTAACTCCTTTCTTTTCATAACTCTCCAAAACATTTCTCTTAGAACTTTATCACATGTTTTTTTTCTAATTTAACAAATATCATATGTAGATCCTCCTTACACTCTGTATACTTCTCCACTGAACCTCTCAACAAATGTATAATATCCATAGTAAACTTGTTTGACATGATTCCAAACTAGTTTTAAGAAACTTTTGTATGAAGTAGTAACCTATGCTCAATTACTCTCTTCCATAATTTTAATATATGACACATCAGCTTAATTTTTTTATAATTAGTACACTCTTGTGCATAGGGCTGCCAAAAAAGCTCGTTGTTCGCGAATAGCTCGTGTTCGGCTCGTTATGTAGCTCGTGTTCGGCTCGTTCGTTATGTAGCTCGTTAAGTAGCTTCGTTGCTCATGTTTGGCTGGTTAACACGAACCTACGACATTTCAAATTCGATATATAAGCAGAACATGAACAATCATTTGTTCGTATTTTCCAATTTAGCTCAAAATAAAAAAATTTATATTATATTATATTATATTATTATTTATTATTATTATTATTATTATTATTATTATTATTATTATTATTATTATTTATTATTATTATTATTATTATTATTATTATTATTATTATTATTATTATTATTATTATTATTATTATATACATATGAACACAATTATTTATCACAAATACAAGCAAGCTTGGTGGTTAGAACTTTTGGATTGGCCCAAGTTCGAATCCTCCTTCATACAGATTTTTCGGATTATTGCATTTCGAACACGAGCTGAACACGAACAAAGCGATTTCAAACGAATATGAGTCGAAATTTTGAGCTATTTCGAACACGAGCCGAACACGAACATAATAAATTTCAAATGAGCCAGAACACGAATAAAAGTTATGTTCGCTCAAGCTCGGCTCGTTTACACCCCTACTTGTGCATCACCTTTATTCTTGAAAATATAAATTAGCAAACTCTTTCTCCACTCCTTTTACATCTTTTAAATCTTTAAAATAATATTAAAAAGATTAGTAAGCTTAAAAATTCTTTAATCTTCTAAGAATTTCTAATCTTCTATTGGAATATCATTAGATCCTATTGCTTTCACACTTCATTTTATTTAAAGCCTCTCAATCTTTGGTTTTACAAGTACGTTAATAAAAATAAAAATCTCTATTTTCATTAAGGGTATTAAGTTTGTTAAAGTCAATCGTATTCACACAACCTTCATTGAAAGTTTATCAAAATATCTCATCCATCTATATTGAATATCATCTTCTATGAAAAATATTTATGATCTTTATCTTTAATGCATTTCACCTGAACTAAATATTTATTTCTCCTAACTTTTTGCTACTTTACATACATCTTTCACCCTTCTTTATTATCTAGTATATTATGTAAATGATTAAATGTTGAATTATTTATATCAAATATTCTTTTCTTAAAATTGTATGACCCACTCTATATCTTTCCTAATTTTTTGAGTTTTTACATTTAAACTAAATTTTATAAAATAAACTTCTTGTTTTAACCTTTTTTTGTGCATTTTGACTCGATTACTAGCTATTTTTTTTATTAATATGAGTATTTTCTTCTCGATTTTCCAAGTATATATATATATATATATATATATATATATATATATATATATATATATATATATATATATATATATATATATATATTTTTGCAACTTGCTTAATACAGTTACTCTTTTCCACGTAACAATAGTTTTTTCATGAACATTTTAAATTCTATGATTTAGTAACTTACTCTAAAAATAATTTTATTAGCATTCTTTAAGTACTCTCATCTAATTTTAGGATAATATTTTGAATTATTTATTCATCTCTTAAACCTTATCTTAAAATTTAAAACTAATAGTCGATGTTGGGTACTTAAAACTATCACGTGGATACCTTATAATCTTTATAATCACAATGATTTATTTTCTTTATAAAAAAATAATCAATCTATATTTTACTTGGTCTATTCTTATAAGTGATAATATGTCTTTATTTGTCTTAAATAACAACTACAAAATCACAAGCTATAGTAATATCCAAAATGATTCCACTCTCTTCATTAATCACTTCATACCCATAGTCATCTTGAATGCTTTTAAATTTTCTACGACTTCAACATATCTATTTAAATCTCATGTAATAAATACACATTCTTTAAAAGGTATCCTTTGTATTTATTCTTCTTAGTCTTTTTTTTTTTTTTTTTAGCATATATCCAAGCATAGTTGAGGGGGATACACTTATAATCTTAGTAGTAATAATAATCTTTAGAGCCATAATTATATTTCCAATTCTATTAATTTTTATAGTATTTTCTTTCAAGCACTCATCTATAATCATACTTACACTATTTTTATATTGAATTTATGTTGGATCTACTTAGACTTGATTTTTTTTTTCTTTTAACATTAACATTTTGAATTTAAAATATTAAATTTAGAATTCGCATATTAAAAAATATAAAAATTATTGATCTTTTGTTTCAAGTAACTAATTAATGTTCTATTATTTGTTCTTCCCTTAGTTTATGATATTAATTATTTAATTTAAAATTATTTTCTCTTTTTTTTATGATAAATGAATAAATTTAAGCGCATACCCATAAGAGAATGTACACGTGAAAGAGGCCAGTAAACCTAAATAATATTCTATAATAGACGATCATTTTAATAGGCGAGCATTTCAAGAAAGTCAACATTCTATATCTCACTAAAATATTAACAGGCCGGTCAGGATCACTTTTATATTATGATTAATTTTATTTTTATTTTATTATATTATATTTAAATTAAAAATAAATAAATTTATTTAATATCTTAAATTTTTTTGACGATTATGATTGATGATAATTATTATTTAAAAAAATATTCAGAATAATGAGAATTGATTTTAAGTATATTTAAAAATAATATAATTTAAGAAAATTTATATATCTAATATTTAAAATTAGATATTTATTTATGTTTTAAAAAAGTTCTTAGATAATTATTTATTTGGAAATCATTTTTAATTAAACTGAATAACATATGAAAATAAGAGTTTTAAGTTTTTTTATGAATTAATTATTTAAAATATAATCTAATAAATTTAATACATTAAAAAATTCTTAGATAAATATAAATATATCGAACTATACAAATAGCTTAGTATTTACTTTCAAAATTACATTCTTATAGTAATTCTTAACTATTTTGATTTATTTAGTTTAATAAATTTATTTTAAACAAATCAAAAAACAAATAACCTAATATTTATAAATAAAAAGTAAGCCATAAGTTTGCAAATCAAATCAAACTAATGACAAACAAAGATGACTGGGGGAGGCAGTTGTCACTAATAGATCTGAAATTTTAATATTGTATAATATGCTAAAGATTTATGTCAAAATATTAGCTAAGATAAAAAAAAAAAATTGATCATATATCAATTAATTAATTTATTAGATTGATCAAAACACTATATTTTTCGACTACAATAATGAATGTGCATCTTTAGTAATGAATATTGTCATGATAAGATTATTGTGATTTTTTTGTGAGCTCATATGAAGATATATATTGACAAAATATTACAATGTATTTTAATGTAAAATTAATAATTGATAATTTTGATGAAAAAAATACCATCACACACAAGTTACAATACTTAATCATAATAGAAATATTAAAAATATTTTTTTATTTATAAGTTGTTCTTAGTTTTTTTATTTAAAAATTTAAATACAAATTTAATATATTTTAACTATTTTTTATTTCGTCGCCCCGCTCGTTGATTTCTGGTTACGCCACTGAATCAAATTGTATAAATTAACATTAATTTGATTTGATTTTTTTTTGTTTAAACTGACTTAGTGCACACTCCCAATTATAACTATAAGTTCATGGATGATACTATTGGACATACACATGATGCAATTATTATGGAATATATAGAAAATAGACATATATTATGGATTATGTTAAGATATTATAAATTACAATTTCCAAAAAAGTTGTACATTAATTATACAAATTAAATTAATATTAAATGAATTTATTCAATAATTAATTTATTTTAATTGGTCAGAAAATAAAAATAAATATTATACATATGAATTAATCATTATTAGCTTCAAGTTGAAAATTTATTTCTCTTATAACAAAATAAAAAAAATTAATATTTTAAAAATCTATGGAGATAAGAAAAATAAAACTTGTGCAGCTATGTAGCTATTATATTATTTAATTAATATATTTTAAAATAAAAGAGAAGAAATAGCTTAATTAGATTTAGAGTTTAGAGCCTCGCATATGGCCTGCATTTTTCTCATTGATGAGAAAATCAAGATAAAATTTAAGATTAATTAGACCTTATAATTTTTTTAGAAAATAAAAATAAAAAATTATACATTATTTTAAAAACATTCAATTAAAATAATAGAATATTTTAAAAAAAATTAAAATAACATGGAGTGTTTATAGTCAAAGCACGAATCTTGATGTCGAAAGCAATCTAATTCTGATTCAAGACTAACCGAGATCAAGCGCTTATTATCAATCGACTCTTAAACATGGACTATTTATAGTCAAATCGAGCGTCTTGACAAGCCGGATCTAACAAGTCCAAGATCTCATAATTCTGACTTCATTTGAGCATTCAAATACACAAAATACATCAGATAATCAAAGGAATCATTTTGAGCAGTCCCATGGAGTGGAGTGGTTCGAATTTTACATGTATTTCCAGAAACGCCACTCTTCTAATCTATAAATAGCCCCTCATTCTTCATATGAGAGTAGCCCAAGCAAAAGAGAGGAGAGAGCTCTAAAGCTTGAAAACCCTCCAAGCATAATCGTGTCACCACTCGACGGTTACCAACCACCCCCGTTGGTTGCCAACCACCGTCGGCCAACCGCTCATCCATTTCAATCTCCGCAGTCACCATCGCCACCACCAACACGGTCGCCAGACTACCATCGCCATCATCTTCACCGGTCACCCTTGACGACCTTCATCGTGTCGACTCGCTTATTCCTCATCCCTAGCAACTACAACACAATATGACTATAGTTGTTGTTGTATGGATTCCTATTGTTAGCCCTTCTAATCCCGAATCCGTTATCGGAAAATTTTGTACTCAATAGATACATAGTAGAAGATTTTACTAGCTAGGCCGTGATTTTTTCCCTCTTTTTGGTTTTTTCCGTAAAATTGAGTTTTATTATTAATTCATCAAACATCTCTGTATTGCTAGATTCAAACAAAGTGTAAACTTTTTCTCTAACGATTTTCTAGCACACGGTTTGACGCCGTCATGGCTGATTCCCATTATTTCATCTTGTATGGCAAGTTTTCCAAAAGATCAAAACTACCATCGAGGTGGAGCATTTCAAGCTTTTAAGGAGCATAAGCGAAGAATGAAGATTCATCAAACTTAGTTCCTTCAGATTTTATCAAAAACTGGGGGACAACTCTTAATCTCGAAGATCGCCATATATGTTAAGCATCTAATCAATTACCATCCCAAGAAACAAGTCAAAGTTGGAGGATATTTCAACATTGAGAAGAGATATAGCTTTGCAAATTATGATTTTCCAATCATACTCATGGAAAAACAAGACCAAGGTTAAGGAGAAACTTTGGCTACAACCACAAACGGATGTTTTGATTCGACCTCTTCCATACAGGTTAACATCATCAAGTAATACTTTGACAAACAACCTCGGATAGGTCAAAAATTCTCAGCGGATTCAATTCGATCTCTTCCATACAGATTAACGTCATCGAGCAAAGACTCTGACAAACAACCTCGGATAGATCAAAACTTCGCACCTACTCCACAGAGGTTAATATCATCGAGCAAAGACTATGATAAACAATCTCGGGTAAGTCAAAACATCACACCTACTCCATACAGGTAAGAAGTCAAATAACACTTTGGCTAATACCTAGGATAGGTCAAAAGGTCCTTGGTGGACTTCCCAAGACCTCTTCCATACAGGTTAATGTCATCGAGTAATACTCTGACAAACAACCTCGGATAGGTCAAAAATCCTCAGCGGATTGAATTCGACCTCTTCCATATAGATTAACGTCATCGGGTAACACTCTGACAAAAAACCTCAAATAGGTCAATAATCCTCAATGGATCCAATTCGACCTCTTCCATGCAGGTTAATGTCATCGAGTAAAACTCTGACAAACAACCTCGGATAGGTCAAAAAATCTCAATGGATTCAATTCAATATCTTCCATATATTGCTACACTCGACAAACAACCTCGAATATGTCAAAAATTCTCAGCGGATTCAATTCGATCTCTTCCATACAGGTTAACATCATCGGGTAACACTCTGACAAAACACCTCAGGTAGGTCAAAAATCCTCAGTGGATCCAATTCAACCTCTTCCATACAAGTTAACGTCATCGAGTAACACTCTGACAAACAACCTCGATAGTCAAAATCCTTGATTCAATTGACCTCTTCCATACAAAGTTAACGCCATCGGTAACACTTTAACAAACAACCTGATAGGTCAAAATCTCGGCCGATTCATTTGACCTCTTCCATACAAGTTAACGCCATCTGCAACACTCGACAAATAACCTGATGGGTCAAAATCTCGCCAGATTCAATTCGATCTCTTACTGCGGGTTAATGTCATCAAGTAACACTTTGACAAACAACCTGATGGGTCAAAATCCCTCGGATTGATTCTACCCTCACATGCAAGTTACGCATCAGTAACATCATGGAGAATGATACTTTGAAATTATCTATCGACTTTTCGAAGTTGCTCGAATGACGGTTCTACTAACGCTTCCGCCATCTTGGCAGTTATCAACTGTTGAACCATCCATTGAAGTTTAAAGAAATCTAATTTCCTACAAGAATAAGTAAAAACTACAAACCGTTGCCGGTCATTACCAATGGTCATCACCGTTGTCGGTCACCGCCGCCGACTACCGACACCAGTCGCCACAGTCGACTACCATCGCGGTTCGACCGCCGCTGGCATTGACCACCCCATCGGCCGCCACCATCATGCGGTTGTCTGGTCGCGCCATGGTCATTACTCGGTCATCACGCATCGCTATCATCGCCGCCACTTCTCACTGTCAGCCCGTCGATTCGCTGTGCCGGCATCGTTCGCTCCGCGGTCACCACCATCGTGCCATCATCTGCCGCTGATACCGTGCGCCCGCTGACTACTTGCTTACCAACGCCGGCAGGTAAATTGCACCATCAATCGCGCGCCTGTTACCCCATTTACGGTCATTGCAGATGGTCATCACCGTCAACCGCCCCGCCTCGCTTAGCCATATCGCGCTAATTGCCACGATTTCGTTGCCTTGCGTTCGCACCACCTTACTCGGCTACCACCACCATGCTGATCCTGCGCGCATTCGTAGCGATCGCTGCTGGCGGTCATCATCGTCGCATTCGCTGCCACTACCATCGTACGCTGATTTCTAATTAGGTCGCTGGATATCACCTTGCTTAACCACGTCGCGGTCTGCCGACCATCGGCGGTCATCTTCGCCGATCACACCATGCGTGGCGGTCATCGTGCCGACTCGATGTCGTCGCCACTATCATTCCCGTGGTTACTCGCCGAATACCCGTGGCTCAACCACCACCACCGTGCGTCGGTGCCATTGTCATTACTGGGTCACCATCACCGTCAGGCGTCGATCCTGCCGTCACCGCCGGATTCTGCCTTGCATACCGTCGCTAACCGCTGGCTACGCTGCCCGGCGCCGCGGTCATCGCGTACCGTTGGCGTGCCATGTGTCACGTTTATTGCATCGCCAACCATCTCGCCGGGTCATACCATCCAAACGTCGGTCGATGAGGCGGTTCGCCTCTTTCGAGGAAAGCGAGCCTGTATGTACCCAGAGGCCTTGATCGCCTCAAACCCGGTGGTCGGAGGCTTGATGCCTCCTTCGAGGGAAAACTGGAACCGACTTATGCGGGGCCTTGATCGCCTCAAAGCGGTCGGTCAGACGAGCGGTTGCGCCTCTTCGAGGGAAAACCCATTATGTATCACGGGCCCCAAACCTCACCTCGATGAACCGGTTGGCCTCTTTCGAGGGAAAACAAGAGCCTCACTATTTGTACCACGGGCCTTGATCGCCTCCAAACCCAGTCAGTCCGACGAGGCCAGTTGACACCTCTTTCGAGGGAAAATTGGAACCATGACGTATGTACTGCGGGCCTTGATCACCTCCAAACCCAGTTGGTCTGATGAACCCGGTTGATGAATCTTTCAAGGAAAAACTGGAGCCACGACGTATGTACCCCGGGCCTTGATCGCCTCCAAACTAGGTCAGTCCGATGAAGCCAATTGATGCCTCTTTCGAGGTAAAATCGGAACCACGACGTATGTACTGCAGACCTTGATCGCCTCAAACTGGTCGGTCGACGAGTTGGCCTTTCGAGGGCGGAGCCATGGCGATGCGTGCGGGCCTTGATTGCCTTTGAACCCGGTCGGTCCGACAAGGGCAGTTGGCGCCTCTTTCAAGGAAAACGCTTCGTCATGAACGGGTCGGATCTCAACGACCTTCTCTCAAGAAGAAGAGGAACGCTCGCGCATATGAGGAGTGTGTCTTCTACCTTGGCCATAGGGCATTTTTATAGACTGCTTATAGAGGCAAAAAGGTAAAAATCAAAGAAAACCGCAAAACAGCTCAAAACCGCTCAAAATGGGCAAAAACGGGCAAAACGGGCAAAACGGGCGCGAACGCCGGACCAGCGCCCTTCGCTCGTGCGCCCGAGCAAACGCCATCCCTCAGCCGCGTGGCTCGCCCTCAACCTACATCCGGCCACCAGCATGCCGCGATATGAACCAGCCCGCCTCTATCGCCAGCGGATATGACCGCTCGCGACCGACCCACTGGTTTCGGAGGCCGAGGCCATTTGGCCTGACCAGCCCATGATGTCATGGCTCTGTGGTCCACCATCACAAGCGCCGCTGGCCACGGCGCCGTGGGCGCATGAGTGCCGCCCGCGTGACGCGCGCCTGCGCTTGCTACCGCGACCATTACATGGTCGCGTGTTCGCGCCGCGAGCGGCGTCTTGCGGGGCAGCGCGCAAGTGCCGTAAATATCCGGATGGGTCCATAACCCCGAAATCACTCCCGCGCGTACTCGCACACATCCGCAGCCCTGCATCCGCTTCCGTGATCATAATCTTGTGCTCCCACGAAGATCTGTTCTCTCAAAATATATGGTTAATGGACCCATAAATTTCATTGAAGAATTTACTATTTTCAAATATTCAGCATATATATTTTTGGATGATTGAGATAATGTCATCCAAAAATAAGAGGCAACTGATATCGCACTTAAAATACCACTAGTCGAAGTACGAATCTTGATGTCAAAAACAAATTAATCCTAAGTTGAAACTAGTTGAGATCAAGCACTTAAAATATCATTGGAAACATTGGGATATCAATTAAACCCTAAATAGCTCTTAAACATGGAGTGTTTATAGTCAAATCGAGTGTCTCGACGAGCCGGATCTAACAAGCCTAAGATCTTATAATTCTGACTTCATTTGAGCATTCAAATGCTTAAAATACATCAAATGATCAAATGAATCATTTTGAGCCGTCCGATGGAGAGGAGTGGTTCGGATTTTACATGTATTCTGACGCCTCTCCAATCTATAAATAGCCTCTCATTCTTCATGAGAGGAGGCCAAGCTAAAAAGAGGAGAGAGCTCTAAAGCTTGAAAATCCTCCAAGCATAATTTACCACTTGGTTGACCACCCGTCGTATGGCCGCCGGTCATTACCCCAATTCTGCGCGTTATGCCGCTCGCTCGCGCCTTACCATCTGGGTCGCTTTGACCATCGTCATCCATCTCTTGGTCACCACCATCGCGGTCATCCCTGGATTACCACCGCGCTAATTGCCGCTGACTCTATGCAGGTTGCCCGCTACCATCGCATACCATCAATCTTGCCGGTCAACGCTGCTATTATTACCACGGTCATCACGCTAATCATGGTTCTTGCGGTCGCCGCGCCGTACACTGATCGCTTTGTCGCTACTGGATTAGCTATCCCGCGACCGACACCGCCATCGTGTTCACCACCATCAATCTCATCGCCGCTAACCATCGTATTTGGTTATCCTCGCCGACCAGGTGCTCTGCCTGCTATATCGGCATTGTGGATTATGCGTCGACCACATCACCGCCGCTAATTCGGCACGCACGGTAGTCATCACCGGTCGGCCGACCCGCACCATCATCTACTACCACGCTTGTTACACTCTAACCATGGCTATAGCTATTTCCGATTATGGGTTTCTCATTGTGAGCCTTTCTCATACAATTCGTGTCTGTTATCGGGAAAATTTTGTACTCAGATACATAGTGGAAGATTTTTCGGCTCCCGTAGTTTTCCTCTTTTCCCAGTTTTTTTCTCTTTTGAGATTTTTTACGTAAAATTCGAGTTTTATCATTAATTCTTCAAACATCTCTATTGTCTTTGGACTCAAACAAAGCTAAGGCATAAAACTCTACTTAATTTTCTAAGCGCAACAAAGATTAATTAGACCTTATAATTTTTTTAGAGATTAAAAATAAAAAATTATATATTATTTTAAAAACATTCAATTAAAATAATAGAATATTGAAAAAAAAAGTTAAAATAATTTAGCCAAAATTTGATAAATTTATAAGTTTACTTTAATATGAGTAAAATATATAAATGATTATATAATTTTATATTATATTTTATCTTAAAATTAAGAAAATAATTTAAAATTTATCTTTGTTAAATTTTGATGCCCACACAATTATAATATATCTTAAAGAATAATAGATAATAATGAATTATATTTTTCATAAAAAATAGTCCATAGCATATGCCCTTTTTTATATTTATTCACCGATAAATATTATTTGATATATTTAATTTATTTAAAATTTTATTATTATTATAGTTTTATGAACCAATTTAAAAATAATGATGATTGATAAACATTACTATAATGTAACACTAACAATATATATATATATATATATATATATATATATATATATATATATATATATATATATATATATATATATATATATATATATATATATATATATATGTATATATATATATGAGTAGAACAATCACAAAATAAGTTGGTGCAACACAAATTATTATAATTTATTTTGAATTATATATAATTTAATTTAAACTTTATGCAAAATAGTGTTTAGACTATTATAAAAGGCTGGCTCATAGAGAATACCTTTATAGAATATAGCTATTGCAAATTCAATAGTTAATTAATTTTAAAGGCATCCCACCCAACTTATTTTAGATCCCCTCAATACTACCATTTAACTCATCTTTTTGTTGTTATTTAGCAAACCCACAATATTTTGAGAGTCATGGTGAAATTGATCAACTCATACCTTATGAGCACTCCTGATGATATCATACAATATAAGTTGAGACATCTCATTCATGAAGAATTCTACTTAAGGGATAAATACTAGCTTGCATCTCACTATAATTTTTAAGAGTCCTTATCCTCAACTAATTCAATTCTTCAGCATATCATTTTAGTGGGATTCAAGTTGCTAGTTACAGCCATATAATTAGTCTTTTGAACATATCAATCACAAAAAGATTATCAAGCACACTCAATTAGGGGGTAAGAAGTCGAGCTGAGCTTTGAACCCTTGTTGTGTTGAGTTTGAAAATTATTTTGTTAATTACCTCATGTTCGAAATGGCTCAAAATTTCACTACTCGTGTTCAGCTCGTTTAAAAATTATTTTGTTCGTGTTCAGCTCATGGATTCGAACCCGGGCTAATCTTTTACATAACAAAAGTTTTAACTACTAAGCCATGCTCACATTTGTAATATATATATGTGTGTTTGTATGTATATATAATAATAATAATAATAGTAATTACTAATAGTAATAAATAAAAATAATAGTAATATAATAATAATAATAATAATAATAATAATAATAATAATAATAATAGTAATAGTAATAAATAATAATAATAATGATGATAATAATAATATAATATAATATAGTTTTTTATTTCGAGCTAAATCGTGAACATCACAAATGATTGTTTATATTCCATTTATATATCGAACTTGAAATATGTTTGTTGACTAGTTTGGAATTTAATACGAATATGAGCTTAGCAAAACTGTCGTGAAACAAATTTTTTTGATAGCCCTACACTCAATAGACTTTTGAGGAATTCCATTCCCTCCACGCTTAAGGAACAAGCATGAACTGGACTTCACTCCCTCTAGTAAGATTTCTAGGCTTTGATCACATAGTTTACTGTTGATTGAAGAATAGTCAAGGGCTCTCCCACCTTTAAGATTTGTCGAAATAAGAAAAAAAAAATCATAATGAATTACTTTTAAAAATTTGCTTGTCAAGTTAATCAAAGCTCAAGTATAAGTTCATAACTATTATATAATATTTTTCTTATAAGTTTCATATCTTTCTATTCCTCATTGTTAAGGAGATAGCTCATTGTTATATTGATCTTATTCTCAAAGTCGAAGAATAGATTTTTGCTGATAAGGTTATCAGCACGCATCAAAAATATTTTAAATAACCCTCAAATAAATATAGGAATACTCAAAATGGTTCTGCATATATAAGTCTCAAATTTAATATTTATAAATATTTCATTTTTCTATATGCAATTTTTTTAAAATTTAAATTGATTTGAATTTCGATCCGATTTTCGTAGAAATTTAGTTATGAGTTAAATTTTTAGCCCATTTTGGGCCCCACTTGCATCTCAAGTTTTATTATTGCAAGCTCATATATATATATATATATATATATATATATATATATATATATATATATATATATACTCAATTAAGTTAGCATTATTTATTTATTTTTCTCTCATTTTATTATACTTGTTATTTAAATTATTTTTTTCTGATAAATAAATAAATTTAAGCTCATAGGCCCAATAATATTCCATAATGGGCGATCTGTTATTATGTTCACTAAACTTAAATAATATAAAATGCATGTTTCATAAGACTAATAATTTTTTATTCATTAAAAAAGAAAAAGTTCGAATAAACACTTCTTGAGAGTATCCTTTGAGCGTTTGAAAGTATCATAAGATTTTTTACTGTCCTAAATCTGATGAAATATTCATTATTATAGAGGAATCTTTAGATAATATTTTCATATTATATGTAAATATGTAAATTTTTTCTCAATCTAAAAAGGATGAAAATATATCAAATAGCTATTTTTATGAGTTGTGAAGATAGCCTTCTTGCATGACGACTTAGAGGAAGAGTTGTACAAGGTGCAACCACATGTCTATGAGGTTCTAAGATAAGAAGACTTAGTGTGAAGACTTAGGAAGAGCCTATATGGTTTGAAGCAGACACCAAGACAGTAGTAGTATAAGAGGTCTGATAGGTTCATGCCAGACAATAGTGGATATACGAAGTGCCAGGCAAATCACTATTGTTTCTTGAAGATGTTTGATGATTGTTATATTATTCTTCTCCTATATGTGGATGGCATGCTAATTGCAAGATCATATATGGAGAAGTTTAAGGACTTGAAGGAGCATCTTTCAAGAGAGTTTAAAATGAAGGATTTAAGGATTTAGGCCCAACTAAGAAAATCCATGGTAAGAGAATCAACAAAGATAGAAATGCAAGTATAATAAAATTGTCTCAAATAGAATAAGTTGAAATGATCATTCAAAGATTCAACATGAGTAAGGCAAAACCTGTTTACACCCCATTGGCTAGTCATTTTAAACTATTCAAGAAACAATTGCCTAAGACTGAAGCAGAGTGAGAACAAATAGAGAGAACCCTATAATCTTTAGTAGTCGAAAGTATGATGTATGCCATGATATGTACAAGATCAAATATTGCACATGACGTAGCAGTGGTTAGCATGTACATGAGTAACCCAAGCAAGCATTATTGGGCGGCACATAAGTGGATGCTAAATTACTTGAGAGGAACAATCAATAAGGCACATTACTTTGAAAGTGTAGGCATTGAATTACGGGGCTATGTAGATTCGAATGTTGTAAGAGTACAATAATTTATATCTTTACTTTGTGGAACATAGTAGTTAATTTGTTTTTCAGGCCTTAGAAGATTGTTGCACTCTCGACCATAGAAGATGAATATATTACTATCATAAAGGCTAGCAAGAAAATGATTTGGTTGTAAAGAATCGTGGTAGAACTTGGCAAGGGGCAACAAAATGTCAGACCTCATATTTCTTCTCCTCTAATCTTTATCTCTAGCTACTTACATAAACTTAATAATATACACCTAATCTCTCACATAGGTTTTTCCATTATTAGAAAGATAGACATCTTCATAGACCTTCTCAACTAGATCATATGCTCCATCTTCTTCTTCTTCTTCTTCTTCTTCCTCATTCTCCTCTAAGAACATGATTTTTGCCTTATATTAATTTTCTATATATTCCTTCTTATGACATTTGAAACACACAACTTATCTAGTCTTAAATGATGAATCAATTGGCCCAGGCTAGATCATCATTTGAAACATAGTATCCTCTAGTCTTAAGCTATGTACTATAGGATGATGGTCCATATCTAGTAGTAGATCTTTATATAGGATAAGAGGATGCATGATAAGAGAAATTTAGACCCTTAGATTTACATGAAAAGCTTTCTTTCTTATGCTTTTCAAAGAGTAAAGAATAATGACAAACATCATCAAGTCTGCGTGTCCTATAACTCCACTTCACTCCTAATGTAACTCTTGAGGCCAATTACAAACTTATTAACTAATTTTTACTCTTCATTATTGCACAACCAGCTTGTTCCTTTGCCTAAGTTCATCAACTACTCATGTAATTTTTTTATTATGATTTTTAGATCAATATTTGGCCCTAAGCATCTCCTTCATCTCTACCCAAGTAAATGTATCTACCTTGCCTCTTTTCTTTAATGAATATATTGATCCAATAGATTTTTATATGCCTACATGTTTGGTTTTAGTAAAGTGGTTCTTGATATTCTTCCATATGGTACCCATTAAAAAAACTCTTCCATTTGGGTAAGCCAATCTAAGAACCTATTGAGATCATAGTCACCAACATATGTATTTTTGTGGTGTTAAAAAAACAATTATGATGAGACACCACACAGATCTTAGGAGTTATTTATTAAAATATTCGAGTATGGCATCAATGAATGCTATACTATCTTAAAAGGTATAAATATCACAATATAATAGACTAAATTATCTAATAAGGACTTATATGGTCGATGGGTCTATAGGTATTAGAGATTTTTCCCTTGCCTTACATGGATGAAGTAAAACAAGGTTTATTTTAAGATAGGTTTTTAAGTTCTCTATCGGGGCAAGTCCCCATAATTAATTACATTTTAAGATTATGGACCTCCTAAGAAAACTCTTGATTAAAATGATCTGTTAACATCCCTATGGATTTTATAGTTTGATATCAAAAGGACTGGTAATTTAAAAAATCATACGGGAGAGCTCAAACATGAAGAGTTCTTGATAGAATTCAAAGGAGGATAAGTAGGAGTGCTCATGAAACTAGGAGGCCTAGTAAGCACTGCAATTTACTTTATAGTGATGCTTTATATTTTTGAAATAGAGAATTATTATCATTTGAGTTGATGATATTATTAGAAAGCTATGACTTATATTCTAATAACACAAGATTATGAAAATGCCTAAGAGGTCAGCATTTATACTTGTAGTAAAAAAGAAATGGGCTATCTCTGAACCTGTATCTATAGTGCCCTAACACATGCTAACGGCTTAGCATAGTTATAAACTATATAAATTGGATATGTTGATTCACATCCACTAGAGAGATTAAATATATCTCGGCTCTTCTAGATTTATAACCGTCTGGAAGGGTTACCAGCTAATACTTCCTATGAGTTAAAGTCATATGGTAAGGTCTTATGAATGCATGTTTATTAGAAATATAAACCTAATAACATAAACTCACTCTCTAAAATCCTAGATTATGAAGGGTATAAAGTTATGTCATAAATTAATGCAATAAATTCAAATTTTATAGCTATTTAGACTCATTAATTTGACTCGAGCTAGGTGGACAAATATGCATGATTAAATAGAGTTATGGGCTAAATCAATGAGAAGGGTGTTCTTTAGTAAATGAGTTGCTATTAATGGTCCTACACTCCTCTTATTATACAATGAGTGAAGATTCTCTATATTCAAAAAGAGAAAATAAGATGCATGCATGATTATTATCCACATTAATCACAAACCTAGGGTTTTTAAAACTTTAATTGACTAGCTCCTACCCTTTAAGATGAGATTATGAGTTATTAATTTTTGATTCAAGTTGATTTTAAGTTGGGGTAAAAAATTTAAGCCATAAAAAGCCTATCAAAATTCACGCCACACAACAATAATCACACTTAAAAAAATCTATAAAAAGCATGCGGTTTTTTATTGTGCAAATTAAGTAAACATGCCAAACAGTCAATCAAATTAGAAAAATAATAAGAGGCTAGTGGGCCGGGTTCTACAATACATCTTAAAAAAGAAAAAGAATGGGTTATCAAGTTCAATCCTTATGTAACTCAGATTATAATTACATGAATAGAATTAAAACTAGCCATATGGATCTTCATCTTTACATGAACTTTCAAATCTTAGATCTTCTAGGCACTAAGCCTCCCACTTCTATGGTTTCTAGCCTCTACTATTTCTAAACCCTATGGATCTAATCCTATTCTGCTACAAAGTTATATTTAAATTTTCAAAAGAAATCTTAAGTAAACTAATAAAATAGAGGTTAGCTATAACACACAAACACACCAAGCAGTTATAGATCATACAACCAAACTTAGTACTAGCAGGTGCCATGCCAACCTGTCTTAATAGGCTATGTTAAAGGGGCAAGCAGCACCGATAAGCAAAAATATTATATTATTATCATTATTATTATTATTATTATTATTATTATTAGTATTAGTATTATTATTATTATTATTATTATTATGGCCCTTTTAATTAAGCATAGCATCTTACAAAAAATATCATTAGTCTAATAAATAATGCTCTGCTATTGAGACTAGTACACAAACAATCCTAACATATAATCTAAAATATTACAACATAAAACAAAATAATAAAAAAATCAGTACATCACAACAAATCACCAACATAACTTATGTCTAAGATTGGTGACTTATCATCCTATCATGTCTAAAAAAGTTAGTGTGATATGACAAAATTAAGTTTTAATATTTAAGTTGCAAATTAAACGATATGTTTAAGTGATTAACTAAAGGATGGCTTTGATTTAAGTATTTAGTGAATTTAAATTTACAAATTCATTTTTTTTATTTGAATTAGGCTTAGTGTTTTAAAGAGTATGAAAATTTATAAGTTTCAATTTGAGTGAAATTTATTTATTCTCAATACCTTACCTTAAGGTTAGTTCTAAATATGTATTTTATGATGTTTAGGTTTTTTTTAATGAAGTGGTAAGAATATTTTATTAATTCTTAAGTTTAGATTAAACTTAAATGAAAGTATAATCACATGAATGATAATTTAAGGTTAATAAGGATAATAGATGACTTATTTAGTGATGTCTTAAAATTTTTTATCACTTTGATACTTTATTTTTAAAATATTTATTTATCACTTTTAATATTTCATTTTAAAAAGAATTATGCACTTATTTTATCACATTAATATCCCATTTTAAACTAATTATGTGTTTATTTTATCATTATCCATCCTTAAATAATCATGCATTTATTTTATCATTTTAATAATCTATTTTAAAATAATTATATACTTATTTTATCATTTTAATAATTCCTTAGTAAATAATTATATATTTATTTATTATTTAATAATTCATTTGTAAATAATTGTGTATTTATTTTTTATTTTAATAATTTATTTTTAAATACTTATATATTTATTTTATCATTTTAATAATTTTATATTTTTAGATGATTATGTGTTTATTTTAATATTTTAAAATTAATTTTTTAAAATAATTATGTATTTAATTTTTTTAAAATAATTATGTATTTATTTTTATCAGTTTAATATTTTATTTCAAAATATCCATGTATTTTCATGCATCAAAATAAACATGAATGTGGATGAAATGAATTTTTGAAATTTTATGATATAAGGTTTAAAAATTATTTATAATTTCACATGTTTTTTTATACATCATTTTTTGGGTATGTCCTATTATTAAACTAGGGAAATGAGCTATCGAAGATGTCATTTAGACTAGTAGTCCTACACCACCCAAACTATATACCTTCAAAGAGTTTATATTATACACATAAATTATACATAGGATTTTTATTTACTTTTACTAATTTAGATTAAAAAAATTATGTAGACCTTAGCTTTATGATTTTAATATGATTCATTATGATCTATAAAATACTTAGATTTCTAAACATAATAAAAAAGACCATAAACTTTTTTCATGTAAAGCTAATAGATAAGCTAGCACTTACTCTTCCATACAACCCTAGCTCAAATATTTAACTAAAACTTTCTTAGAAGAAAAGTGCAAAATTTCAATTGATAGTAATATCATGTCCTACTGTCAGGAAGATTAGTTTGCATATCTCTCGAGAGAGTCCTACCCCTTCACCTTTATCTTTAGACATCAAAGAAAAAAAAAGTAGGATTCAATATTATGCTTCAGGAATATTTTGAGCCACTTCATGCTATTTACTTCATATAAGAGAAGTTATAGAATAATCACCTTAGTATCATATACCTTCTATAGCATCTCTCATCTTATCTATGCTTAGTGACTTGTATCGTGGTAATCTATTAAAGAGATTGTTGCTCATGAGAGATATTCAACATGCTATTGATTTTATATTGGGTTCTCAATTATTTAATTATTATATTACTAAATGAACCCTATAAAACATAATGAACTTAAGAGAGCGATAGATGAACTACTAAGAAAAAAAATTATCTAGAAAAATTTAAGTCATTATCTAGTACTACTAACTCCAAAGAAAGATAGTACATAGAATATTTATTTATAGTAAAGTAATCAATAAGATCACCAATAAATTTAAGTTTTCTTAGATTAGATTATATGTTAGATGTTATTACAAACTCTCAAGTCATTTCTCTTAGATAAATTTTAAAAGTGGATACCATCATATCAAAATTAGACCTAAGGATAAATAGAAGACAACTTTCAAAACCACTAGTAAATGATATGAATAGTTAGTCATGTCTTTTAGTTTATCTAATTTCCCTAATATGCTCATGAAATTGATGAATACATTCCTACAATATTATATTGGAAAATTTTTAGTGGTTTATTTTGATGGCATTCTCATTTATAGCCTTTGTGAGATGGTGCACTTAGAGAATTTGAAGTTAGTCTTGATTAAAATTAAAGCTAAGCTATACATTAATTCTAAGAAATTCATCTTTGCTAGTTAAAGGTTACATTTTTTGAATTCATAGTGACTACAAATGGCTTAAAGATAAACCTTGTAAAAATCAAAGATATATTAGATATCCAACCTTAAGAATTTTATAGATGTCCAAAGTTTTCATAGTTTGGCTACTTTCTATATGAAAACTTAGTTGAAATTTTAGCACAATTGTAGCTCATATTACAAGCATTTTGATAAAAGATAAGTTTGTGTAAACTACATCGACATAAAGAGCTATGGAATAAATAAAAATCCTTAAGGCCTAATACTTGGTTCTTAAACTACTAAATTTTAATAAAACAATTAAGATCACTTGTGATGCTTTTGGTATTGGTATAGGAGTCATACTTTACCAAGAAAATCATTCCATTTTTATATTAAAAATATAAATAGTACAAAATAAATAGACTCTACATAAGATAAAAAATTTTACTGCATTATTCAGACTTTAAAGCAATGGATGCATCACTTAATGCATTAGAAGTTTATCCTTAACACTAATTATCATGATATTAAATTCATCAACACTTAAAGAAAGTTGAACTACAACATGCAAAAGGGGTGGAACACCTTTAGAACTTTACATTTATTTTTAAACATATGAAGCTGGGGTAGAAAATAAATTTATAGATGCCTTTCTAGAATTACTTAGGACTAAAAGATGATTATCAAGTATGTCTAGACTTTCATTTGATATATCTAGGGCATGCCTAAAAGGACTTATTTTTAATAGTTTATGTGATGACTATATAGTAATTGGTTGGTATCCATATAAAGAGAAACAATTATGCATCTTAAGACTTCTATGAGGACATTCCTTATCACTAGATTACATTTAGGGGGAGTAGTAGGCTATTTAGGAAATGTTAAAGCCATGCACCAAATAGAATATATGTTTTTCTTGCCTTTCTTATGGAGGGATGTTATGAGAAAATCACTTAGTGTCAAACTTAAGAGAGAGCCAAAAGTGTTAAATAAAAAGTATAAAACTATTGTGCTTTACCTGTTTTATTCGAACCTTGGGAATATCTTTCTATAGACTTTGTACTTGGCCTCCTTAAGACTCTAAGAGGACACAATAGTATATTCATTGTGGTAGACAAGATGACTGACTTCATAGCATGTTCAACGATAAATGATGTTTCATACATAACCAACTTGTTTTATGAAGAGATTGTGAGGCTTCATGGGCATCCTTTAACAATTATCTCTAATAGGAATATAAAGTTTATATTATATTTTTGAAAAATATTATGGAATTTAATGGACACTACTTCAAAATATTTCTTTGCCTTTCACCCCCAAATTGATGGACAAACTAAGATAGTGAGTGGGACACTTGAACATTTTTTAAGAAGTTTAGTGGGTTAAAATTTAGAAAATTTAGATCTTTAACTACATATAGTTAAGTTTGGCTACTATAGTACTATTTTCATGGCTACAAATAAGAAACTATTTTAAACAATTAATCTTGCCATCATTCTTTTACAGGCATTCTTAAAGTAAACATTTATATTTGCAAAAGATTTTCAAAGCTTTCATGACAATGTTAAATAATAATGTAAATTAACTTATGTAAATTAAAGATAGACATAAGAATAAACTCTTAAATAATTTAATATTAGTGATCATGTGTTAATAAGAATTCACGCTAAGAGATATCCTTCTACATTATTTAGAAAATTAAAAGCTAGGGTATGTGAGCTACTTGATATTATTATGAAACTTGGCACAAATTCCTAAGTTCTTGAATTGCCAAAAGGCTTATGCCATATTTTTAATAGAACATATCTAAGATCATTTTTAAGAAGTTTGCAAACCTTCAAATGCACATAATGAATCTTTTGAAAGGACACAAAATCATCATTTTCAAGTATTAACCTAACATTCATTCTTTGAGGTGAATCACATCATTATAAATGACGAGAATAAACTTAAAGACCACAAATTTCTCATGAGGAGGAAAGACAAACCACAAATCAAGGATACTAGGCTAACAAGGTATGATTTGGAAAAGCTAATACTAGAATTTGCAAGAAACTACTTGGACTTTCATTATTCACAGGGGTTTAAAGAAAATTATGTAGCTCCAAATAATGTAAATAGAGATGGTCCCATGACCAAGGTGTTGACATAAAAATTATCAATAGAGTTAAAGTCAACATCCTTCATAAGTAACTAACAAGGTAAACCTAATCATTTTATTAGGATAACCTTACGAAGCCTTAGGAGGATCCCATGCAAGAAGGTCTTCAATTAATTCATTGCTATAACTTAAGTCTGAATCTAGTTGATCCTAGGGTAGACTTCTTTTATTAATTAGATTTAACATTTCCATCATGCATAGAAGTGTGAAATCTAAGCAATCAAATTCATCTTTATTATCCAATTTCTGTTGAAATTGATAAAGAATTTCTAGTATTTGTGTTGTTCAACTTTAATAAAATCTTGAGGGTTTTGATCGAGGGTTGAGGTAAAGGAAACCTAAAACCCTCACCCTACACCCAGACTTATAGGTAGGAACCCTCGCTTATCAACCCTATGACTAATGATTAATTTAAACTTTAGAACATTTCATTCATATGATTAGAATGGATGATTATAAGTCTCAATTAACCATAAATCATGAAATAAACATAAATACAACATAGGTCATGTTAATGTCATATTAAAAGTCTGAATGAGAGCTTCTTTATGCTCGATGTTGAAGGCTAAGCTAACTCTCAAGACTTGCTTTGAATTCTACATAGTCACCACTTCCTTGACTCTTAAATAATTTCTATGCTAATTTGTGTGACTTCTAATTGTAGAAGTTCTTGAAGTTAATTAGAGTTGCCTACTACTCACAGGGAGCAGACTCTTGATTGACTTAAGTTTCCCCTTATGGTGATTTCTTCCCTACTCGTCAAGAATTTGACCGCTATGTGTAAGTCGACACCATTGCTTTGAATGTGTTGAGCAATAGATGGCCAAAGATGGCATTGTACATGGCAAGAGCCTCCACCATGATAAAATTGATCATATCCATAAATTATCACTCTCCCTCTCCTTAAGTGATGAGAAGAGTGATAATTCCTTCAGCGTCTCTTCTTTCGTTAGAGAAGCCAAACAGTGGTCCTCCCATGGGGGGCAAGTTGAGAACTCACCAAACCTAGTCTATCAAAGATGGATTTGAAGATAATATATTTCAAACTCTTAGTGTTGATCAATCTATTCTAAATTTGGTAATTCACGATCAATGTTTTGATGAAGATGGTGCCATTAAAAACTTATGAAAATCATGTGATTTTATTAGCAATATAAACACAATAATCAAATATTTCAAATTACATGAAATAATAAAAGGCTGATGCAGTCGGATACTATGGTACACCCTAGAAGAGAAAAAAAATTGGGTAGCCGAGCTCTACCTTTATACAACCCGGATTACGATTAAATTTTACAAATGAAATAAATGCTATGGGAGTCTTCAATTCTTATTCTTCTTGCCCTCTTTGGATTAGTTTGCCTCAAGCTTCACAGGGCCTCCCAAGTCTTTACATTCTAGCCACTACTCATCCTAAATCCCATACCACTAATGCTAATCCTACTACAAAATTATATTTTTATAAGGAAAGTAACTCTAACTACACCTACAAAATAGATGTTAGCTAAATAAACATACAAACCAATCAATTATATTTCGCATATTTGGACTTAGCACTCTACACTTGAGTAACCAAGCCCACCTGTCCTAATTGAATTATGCTTAGAGACTTAAGCAGGACCTGAAAGCAAAAGGTATTTTTATATTTTATTATTACAACAGTCATTTAAGCATAATCCCCTGCAAAAAAATATTATTAGGCTAATAACGGCCTAACATTCACTCTATGCTCAGGAAATCTTAACATCTAGAATAAAAAATTATTACATCATAAAATAAAATTTATCAGCACAACAATCATCGGCCTAACCCAATACTAAAATTGGTGACTTAGTAGTCTGATTTTTGTGTTATAGCCAAAGTGTGGTATCTCTTACTAAGTATTTGAATGTTACACTTCAATTAGTTTAATACTTTAATGGATTTTTAAATCACTTATTTTCTTGTCCATCTTTTACTTATAATTTGGCATTGTAAAGAGAAGAAACAAGGTTGAATCCCTTTAATCCCTACCTTAGGTTAATTATAAAATGTGGAATTTATAATTTTTAGACCTTCTTAATGAATCATTCATGGATTTTTAATTAACCCTATGTTTGGATTTCACTTAATGAATTTTATTTAAACATGAAAGGCATCTTGAGGTTATGAAGGCAAATCACCATCAAATGCATAATGCTTTATTATTTTAGTCTCATTATCAATAACATTGCAATCTTATTTCATTGTTCTTCACTTCAATTTAATACATATACATACATCTTATACATTTTTTGGCATACTTAAATAAGACCTTCTTGGAGCTACTTAAAGCTTCATATTCACGGAATGTCCAGACTATATACTTGCAAGTTCAAATACGCATATACACATATATGAATACAAAAGTGAAATCTTAAAAAAATATAAATTATTATCTCTTAAGACATGAAGAACAAATGAGTTTTTTTTTAGTTTCATTACTGACAATAAGACTGTTGACCTCACGTTTGGAGTGAGGACTCATCCTTCTTATCTTAGACTTAGGAATCTTCTAAGCACTAAGATCTCCTTAGTCATAGGACACCTCTAGTGATTAAGGGAACACTAAACCCAAGCTTAGATACTTAAGAAGGTATACCCCGAGCATAGGTCATACCCTAGGGTAAATAGGTCCTACATATCTTATGGCCTAAACCAAACTCATGCTTACTCACTCATCCAAAACCAATCCCAAGCCAACACATCCAACCTCAAACTGAATTTGGTTTCATATCCAAGCTCTGAGACAAATTAACTTAACCCTTAACCTAAATCAATTCCACCATAATCCTATGGATTCAACCTAAAGCCCATTCACTTGAACCAAATCTAATTGATATTCGCAAAAGCACTCCAACCCTTCAAACCTCTATTTCAAAACCTTCCATGAATCATAATCAAACCAATTAAACAAAACCAATCCAATCAACCCAAGTTGGCCCATTTGACTTAAAGGGTCCCAATGAGATAAAACCCAATTAAATCCAAATCAATTGCAATCAAAGCCATCAATCAATCCTAAATTAATCATCAAACTTGATTCAACTCAATTCAACCTAGTCCAACTCAATCAATCCACTTGGTCCATTTAACCCAAAGTGGCCTAAATGATCAAATTAACACAAGCTTAAATCCAACCCAAATTGGATTGAATCAACTCATTCAATATCTTCTATAATGATTGTTGATCATCCTTGATTGTCCAATATCAATCAATTAGGTCAACCCAAACTAATTTGATCACTTGATCTAAGTTGACCCAATTAACCTATGAACCAAAATGAATCAAATCTCATTCTAACTTCAATCAATTGAAACCAATGACACCTATCAACCATAAATTTAGTATTGAACATGACTCAACCATCAATTGAATCAAACCAAACCCAATTGACCTCTTGACTCAAGTTGACCCAATTTGACCTAAAGAGCCAAATTGGCCCAAATCAAATCCTAAATCCAATTGATTCAAACCAATGCCTTTAATTAATCAAAAATTTATTGTTGAACATAATCCAACACTCAAACCAATCCAATTTGATCAAACCAACCCAATTGACCCATTTAGCCTAAATTGATCTAAAGGATTCAATTGAACCAAATCATTCCCAAATCCAAATTGATTTAAATCAACACATACAATCATTCTCAAATCATCAACTAAACCTAAACCAACCCTCCACCCAAACCAATTTGGTCAATTTCATAAAATTGGTCAACTTAACCCATTTGACTCATATGAACCCATATGAACTCATATGAGCCAAATTCAAACCCACTTCAAATTAAATCAAACCAATTGAACCCAAAATTCCAAATGATCAAATGAACTTATCCAAACTATCAATTTGACCCAATTTGATTAATTGGCCAACCTACCCCAAATGAATATGGGTCAAATTGAGTTACTCCCATCCAAACCTAGTCCAAACCTAACCAAACTTGGCATGACCCATCCTTGGGTTAGCCCAAATGAACCCAACCCATGGTGGACCCGATTTGGGTCAAAACCCATTAGATCAACCCATCCAAATGGGACAAAATCCCTATTTGGATGGTCTCACCTACTCACCAATCCATGACAGCCACCCTTATCTCATTTTGGACACTTGAACCATTGAACCACCTGACCTAAGGCTCTTGGGTTCAGCCATGGGTCAAGAGAGGGTGAACTCACCCATGGCTCCCCATTGGAATACATGGAGGAGGAGGTACACACCTTGCCAGCCCTTACTACCTTAGCCCCTCACTAACATCTCCGGCCACATACCTTGGTCGGACGCTTACCAAAAGTTAAAACCATCCCAATCGTCAAATCACTTGGGGAGGAGGGTATACTTCTCCCCATTCAATTCAAACCATAGAGAGAGTTTTTTTATTGATTGCAAGCATCCTCAGAGCTTTCCCCAATCCCTTCATGTTCCCTATCACCGACGAGACCTCAGCTGAATGAAATCGAGCCCTTTGTCCATCTACCCTCACTTAAACTTTGCCAAACTCAAATTAACTCTTTCAACACCTTCCCCAAGCTCGCAAGTCAAAATGAATCAATTTTCAATCTATTCGATCACTAGAAGGCACTCCTAGACCAACTTCAGTGAGCTTCACGACGGCGTTGGTCCACGGAGCTATTGGCATGGAGGCAACTCGAGAGCTTCTCAACTGGGCTTCGTCTCTTCAAGATGAAGCTACCTCAGTCATTGGACCATCATTCTTGAGCTCTGGCAAGTCGTATAAAAGTCCATTAGGTGTTGGTGTTTTGTGAAAGAAAGTGTGATTGCATGCAATTTTCACTATATGATCCCTTTAGATCTCTTCCCCGCATGTTTTGGAGTCGATCCCGACATCCCACGAACTTTGATGAGCTCAAATCAAGTGGAGGAGGGTGGATGGCGTCTGTCTTCCATCGCTCTGGGGATGATGGATCATCGGTCATCCATTCCATGATTAGAATGGACAGTCGTGATTTAATCTGCTAGGAATTTCAATTTAATCTAATAGGAATTGTAGGATTAAATCTCCGCTGTCCGATCCAAGATCGGACGGCGAGGACTATTAACCTCACTTTTAGGTGAGGATCCAATCTTCCCATCATAGGTCTAGGCATCTTCAAGACACTAAGAGCTCCTTAGTCATAAGACACTTCTAGTGAATAACAAACACTTAACCTGAGCATAGAGACTTAGAAGGATTTACCCTAGGATTAGGCTATGCCTTAGGGTCTAGAGAAACCTACCTAGCCTATAGCCTAACCAAATCTATGCCTATCCCCTAGGCCAAATTCAACCTCAAATCATTTACAATCCAATCCAATTGAATCCCAATTATACCCAAACTCCAAACCAAAATCAAACCCACCATAACCCAAACCTAAGCCCATGATTTAATCTTATGGACTTAGCCAAAATTTTCTTCAATCCAAACCAAATTTAATTGATTTTCTCATAAATCAATTCAATCCTTCAATCACCACTCCAAACCATACCAAAATCTACAATCAAAGTCAATCAAGCCAAAATCAAACCAATCAACCTAACCTAACCCATTTAACCCAAAATATTCAAATCAGCCAAAATCCATCTAAATCAAAATTAGTTGCAACCAAAGCCATAAACCCAATCAGTTGCAAAGCCATAAACCAGTCCCAAATCAATATCTAAACTCATCTCAACTCGATTCAACCTATAATCTAACTTAATTATCCCAATTGGTCCACTTGACCCAAAGTGACCGATTTGACCATATTGAGCCAAACTCCAATCCAACCAAAATTGGATTGAACCAGCCCCTCAAATCTTACCCATGATGATTGTTGATCATCTTGGATGGACTAACTATAATCAATTCAATTCAATCAAGCCAATTGACCTATTTAGGCTCACTTAACCCAAAGTGATCTAAAGGACCTATTTGAACCAAATCTCAATCCAACCCAAATTGGATTGAATCAAACCATCCAAAACCTCCCATGATGATTATTGATCATCCTTGATTAATCAATTATCATTAATTAGGTCAAACAAAATCAACCTAGCATTTAACCAAATCAACCCACTTAACCTACTTGAGCCTAATTAGTCAAATCTCATCCTAAGCAAATTAATTTAAACCATTGATTCATACCAACCTAAATCAATCCTTGAACATGACTTAACCATCAATTGAGCCAAACCAAACCTAAGTGGCCCCTTGACCCAAGTTGACCCAATTTGACCTAAAGAGCCAAATTGGATCAAATCAAAATATAACCCAAATTGATTGTAACTAATAGCTCAAGTTCATTTCAAATTGATTAGTGAACATGATCAAAGTCTTGATTGAACCAAATTTGATCAAATGAACCCAATTGACCCATTTAGCACAAATTGACCTAAAAGGTCAATTTGATATAAATCATTCCTAAATCCAAATTGATTGAAATCAAAGCCTACAATCATCTTCAAATGATCATTTGAACCCAAACCAATGCTTAACCGAAGCCAATTTGGCCAATTTGGCCAAATCGATCAACTTAAGCTATTTGACTCATATGAATTCAAATGAGCCAAAATCAAATCCAAGCCAAATTGAACCAAACCAATTGCATCAAAAATATTCTAAATACTCATTTGAACTTGACCCAAGCCTTGGTTTGATCTGATTTGACCAATTGGTCAACTCGACCCAACCTAGCTCAATTTGACCTATATGGGTCAAATTGACCCAAACGCATTCAAACTAAGCCCAAATCCAATGAATCTTGACATGGTCTTTCATTTGGTCACCATGGGTCAACCTAATTCCAACCCAACCCATGCTTGACCCAAATTGACCCAAAACCCAATGGGTAAAGACTTCCAAATGGGAAAAATACCCCATTTAAATGGTCAAACCCACTCTCCTCCACATGGCTACCTCTTAGGCCTCTACCTAAGCAAAAGGGACACTGGCTCACCTGACCCAAAGCTGTTTGGGTTAGCCATGAACCAAGTGGAGGTGAGCTAACCCATGGAATCCCATTGGAACACTTGAAAAGCCCAAGCTAACCATCTCAATCAGGGACAAGCACCTTCCCTCACTCACCCACTCAAACCAAGCCAACTCGGCCTCCCCTTGACTCACACTTGCGGTGGATGGCAGAAGCCAAAACCCGCCATCTAATCCAAGTGAGGAGGGGGTATACCCCCTCATTTCGATCCCAAACGAGGACACACATACTCAGTGAGCTTCGTAGGGTCATTTCAAATTCCCTAGGGCATTTCTTGAGATCTCCAAGCTTCCCTATTGCTGGCAATGATGGAACCAAGCCAAATCGAGGCTTAGCTCCAACCACCACCAAAACTTAACCCCATTCTAATTAAACTCTCCCTACACATTCGCCAAGCTCCGGTGAGGCGAAACAAATCTTCCACCGATCAATTAGAGCACCGAAGACTCCTTCTAGACCAACTTCGATGAGGATTCCGATGGCATTTGGTCTACGGAGCAACCAGTGGGGAGGCATCTGCAAGCTTCTCAACAGGCTTTGTCTCTTCAAGATGAAGCAACCTTGGTCAGTTAGCCGCCAGTCCTGAGCTCCGGCAAGGTACTATTCTGTCAAAATGAGATTTTCCAAAATTATTTGGGCCTTTTCAAAGAAAATTACCCACGAAGGTGTGGGATCAATCACATTGCCTCCTCGAGCTCCGAGCTTCGAATCGGCGAGAGGAGGTGGATGGTGTCTATCTTTCTCTGCTCAGGGGACAATAAATCATCTGATGTCCATTCCACTTGATTGGAATGGACGGTTGTGATCTTATGATTAGATTAATTTGATTTATTATCTTAGGAACCATGAGATTAATCTCCACCATCCGATCTTTGATTTGATGGCGGGGACAAAACCGTGTTCACCGCTGCCACGTTACGCCATGTTGGATGTGTATAAATAGCCAATCTCGTAATGCCATGTGGAAATACACACATCAGCGGTCCACGTGGCTTAATTAGGGATTAAAAATTAGATTTAATCACTAAAACTTTGAAAAATCATAACTACTTGTAGAAAAATTTACAAAATATAAATAAATACTCATTTTAAAGGTAAAAAAGAGGAGATTTTAATAAAAATAATTTTAATTAATTTTGAAGAGTGATTAAGGCTTAATTAGGGTTTAAATGCATACTTAATTAACTTAATTAAGCTCTAATTACTTATGCAATTAATTCCAAATTTGGGAAATTGATTTAATGAGATGACCTTTGCCTCCCAGGATTTTCTTGGAATTTATTGCTTAGGTAATTAGGGAAATCGATGTTTCAAACCTTAATTATCCCTTTAATTAATTTAATGATTAATTAGCATTCTAAATAGTAAGAATTAATTAATTAAAGTTCATCAATCATTGATTAATAGTGAATGGATGAGGGAGAGTGAGTAGGACCTCTCTCTTAATCTCTTTCCCAAATCCATTTCATTTTAAGAGGATTAATTAAGTGTTTAATTAATTAATTGATTAAATGGTTTAATTAAATCAAATTGAAATGTTAATCACATTAGATAATCGACAATGAAATTAATGGGTTCCTCTTTATGTGTTTAATAATATAAAAACCTTTAAAGAGATTATGATTAATCCATAAGTGTGAAAAAAATCATAAAAGTACTTAATTAGACTATTTAATTTAATTAATCTTTAACTATGAGCCAGTTGCATTTGGTCCTTTAGGAGCATTGCAACTTTACTTTTTTCACATGTTCAAATCATTTGTGGCTCAAAATTAAATGATTAATCAAATTAAAAAAAGCATAGGAAAGGGTAATTAATTGATTTTCTTAATGATTTGGCTTAATTAATTCATAAAATTTATCTAATTACCTTTCCTTAAACCAATTAAGATTATCAACATGGGAATGGGATTAAAACAACAAATGATCTCTCTTTCTTTAAGTTCAATCCAAATCCAAAAATTAAATTAATAAGAAGCTTTGGTTTTCTTTAAGTAATTTTATTTGATGTGATTGTTCTTAGGAATTAGTATAGTTGAATGAATCAAATATTTATGTTTAGTTATTTCTTTCCAATCATGTTACATGTTGTGTGTCATGTGATTCCATGCATTCATCTTTTTGAAATCTAAATGAATCAAATGAAGGTTATTTATGTAAGCTTGCATGTGTTGACTTAACTTAATTATATGTGTGACTATTATCACTAATAAATTCAAACCTATTTTACAAAGTTTATAAATTGATAATAATATGCGGAGTGAAAATCATTATGGATGCACATAGGATTTATATGTGCTTATAGCTTAGACATATGAATGAAAAGCTCTCTTTTCCTACACTCATATATAGATTTATATATGTTTGAATGATAATGGGTATATGGTCTAAACATCTTGGGAATACGAGGCTTTAAGTAGCCCCAAGGATGTCATTTGATTACCTCACTTCCCTAGTTAACAACAGCACATACTCATTTAATTTCATTCATATTTATTTTTATATTAGGATTTGGATAGGGCTTTAATTCATATGCAAAAATAACTCAATTAAACAAAAATGCAATCATGTGATGAAAGGAATGACTTGATATATGTCATGTTGTAGTAATTCAATTACATTAATCTTAAGATGAATTTCATATTGAATAGGATTATTTAAAGTTAACCCAAACTTATGATTAAAAACAAAATACTTAATAAGCCATTCACTAAAGAGAACTAAGTAATAAAAATGTGCTTTAGAAAATGGCTTAAGGTAGTGATGAAAGGGGGTAAGCCTTCTTCCTCTCTTTATAACACCTAGATGCTAAGTGTAAATCAAATAAAATAAAACAAAATATAAACTAAAACTTGCAAATCAAGTAAATGACTTGAAGTAGAACCAACCTTTTTGTTAAACTAAATTCTTCCACACATAGAAAATCATAACTCTAATACTTAGTTAAGATATACTACACAAAGCCTTAGCACAAATATTAGAATTAAGCTAGCACTCTTAGTCCTAAGTTAGGATGGTGCATGTGTGATACATGTTTTATTTTCTGATCTAATATTTTAGACTAGATGTTAGGGTGTATATTTCATAGATTGAATGTTAGGTTGCTCTTAGCCTAATCATGTCTTCTGCAGAGGATTATGCTTAAAGTGTCACTTAAAAATAAATATAATTACTTTGCTTACAGGTTGCTTAAACCCCTAAACATAAGCCAAGTTAGGATATGCAGGCTTGGTTACCTATGTGCAGGGTGCTAAGTCTAGATTATAAATATAACTGCTTGAGATTATATGTATGTTTAGCTAACCTCTATTTTACAGGTGTAGTTAGATTTATTTTGCCCATAAAATATATTTTTTATAATAGGAATTAGAATTAGTGCTATGGGGATTAGGATGAATACAGTGGCTAGAGGTCTTAGTCTTGGGGTGCCCTATGATGCATTGGAGTAAATCAAATCAAAGAAAAAAGAAGTAAAGAATGAAGACCCCCATAACATGTATGCAAATTCTAATTATAATATTCTTTTATATTATGGGTTATATAATGGCAGAGCTCGACTATCCATCTTTTGTCTTTTATAGGGTGTACAATGGTACCTGGCCGCACCGGCCTTTTATTCTTTTATGTTAGTTTATAAAAATTATTTGATGTTATGTTTAGATTGTGCAATAGGATTGTATCTTTTCATAATTTCTTAATGATTGATGTTTACATATGTGGTCAAAATGCGGTAGGCTCGCAGAATAAAAATTAGTTTTTCTACCCCAACTAATCACTCAAAATTAAATTTTAATCAAGTCACAACCTCATCATAAAGCTTAGGTGTTAAACAAGACAATTAAAAGATTTAGCAACCACTTAGCTGTATGTTATATGTCTCACATCATGCATGTCATATTCCTTCTTCCTTGAATATGGGGGATCTCCATCCTTGTATGATAGGGGAGAACACCCATATCATGCTTGACGTGTGAGGGCATCCCTTGTGGTGGAGAACACCCTCTTCTCATTGATTTAGCCAACAATTAATTTCATCATGCATTTAGGCATAAGAAATCTTAAAGCCTTTGTCCAAAAATAATGAGTCAAAATGAAATAAAATTTGTAAAGATTTACATTTTAGATTAAGTCTTTTGCTCATACCACTCATGCTCTAGTCTCTTAGAGAGTGGGTTTAGGACTTTAGTTTCTTTCCAAATTAAATAACAAGCCTAACTATCTTGCGATTTAATAAGGCTACATGATTTTAAATTGTAGGAGGTGCTAGCTGGCGACCACTCTAGGTTGTTGTAAGCCCAAAAGTCGAACAGGTTTATTCTCTCTTCTGGAAATAAACCCTTATGTCCACCTTTCGCTTAGATTTAGGTTGTGCTTTCGCTTATGCTAAAATTTCTTTAGACTTAGGATCCGAGGTAGCTAGTTTCCTTTGAGCTACAAGCATAATTCCTCATCTCTTAGGCACTTCTATAATCTTGTGTTGGTGGATTATAAGCTCTAGCAATCTAATAAAATTTCAATACAAAATAAATCCTTTCACTTTCAAATATGTAAAGTCTCACCATAGGGTAGATTGGAATGCTCACTAGGCTTCCTAATATCATGAGCATTCCCCACTTATCTTTCTTTGGCTTCCAAAATAAGTCTTTTCACATGATCTATCCCACTTGATTTTCATAACATAATCAATCCTTTGATAATGTTAACCTTGAAATCTTTGGAGACACTAATCTCCTACTTTAATTAAGAGTATTCTTAAGGAATTTCATTTCCTTAAGAATTAATTAACTATGGAAGCTTGCCTCCATAGGGAACTAAAGAACCCATCTTTAAATAAACTCAGCTTAAGAGTAGGGGAAAGATTTCTGCTATATTCAAATACCCATCATGCCTTAGGAGTCCTTAATAGGTGATCAGGTCCATTGTAGGGTGATGTTTCTATCTTTCAAGATAGTACATCATACCTCAATGTTGCACTCGATCACTTCAATAAGTATAACCTAAGATCTGCGTGGTGTCCACTCACATCCAAAAATAAACACCACAAGGAAGAAACTGCGTCCGCCGCCACTGACTCAGCTTCCACAGGGGATGTTTTAAATAACCTATCCCATGATGCCACATGGAAAATACTATCGCATCAGCATCCCCATGGTGCTGACGGGTTAGGGTTAATTAGGTGATTAAAATATGATTAATTAGCCAGAACTTCAAAAATTTATAACTAATTGTAAAAAATTCCTAGAAATATGAATAAACCCATTTTGGAAAGGGTAAACATAGGAGAATTTAATAAAATTAAAATTCTTAAGTTTTAATTAATGAATAGTGCTTAATTAGGATTTAAAGTTTATGCTAATTACCCTAAGGCCTAATTACTTGGCCAATTGGTCCTAATTTTGGTGGGTTAATCCCATAAGATGCACTCTACATTCCATAATTTTCTTGGGACTATTGCTTATGTAATTGGGAGAGTTTGAAATCTTAATTACCCTCTTTAAGTAATTTACTAATTATTAAAAATGCCATACAGTGAAAATCAAGTAATTAAGTATGATTAATCATTATTAATAGTGAAATGCTAAGGAAGAATGATTAGGACCTCTTTCCTAATTATTTTTCCTAATCCATTTCATTAGAAAGGCTAATTAGTTCATATCTTAATTAAGGATTTATTAGAAAATTAATGATAAAATTAAATCAAATGATAATTGTTCTAGATAATTTAATTTTAATTTATGAGTTCCTTTTTAAGTGTTTAATAATATAGAGAGTCTTAAGAAAATTCATGGCTAACTCATAAGTGTGGGAAAACCATAAGAACACTTAATTAGATTTCTCCTTAATCTAATTAACACTTAAACATGAGCCTATTTGCATTAGGCCTTTAGAGCATTGTAAATTTTAATTTCTCATTGGTATATCATTGAAGGTTCATGGTTAAATGGTTAATTAAATTAAGAAGCATAGGAAAGAGAAATTAAATTGAATATTTAAAGGCTTAAACTTAATCAATCAATAAAATTCACTTAATTACTTTTCCTTAAACACATTAAGTCACTAACATGGGATGAGGGTAAAATAGTAAATATTTTTTGTCATCGTTAAGTTTAATAATTTAGAACCAAAAATAAACTTCATAACAACTTTGGTTCATCTTAAATAATTTTAACTTGATTATCCTTAGGAAGTAATGTGGTTGAATGTATTATGTGCCCAAGTTTAATTATTCCATTCTAATTATTATAAATTTGTATGTCATTTAACACATTCATTCATGTTTTTCAAATAAAAGAATTAATTGAATTTAAATATGTGTAAGTTGCATGTGTTGGATTATCCTATTATATGTGTGGCTATTATCACCAATAATCTCAAATTATTTTCAAAATTATAAATTAATGATGAAAATTTGAAATGATGTTGACTATGAATATTACATATGATTTACATTTTCTTATAGCTTAAACATGTTAAAGCATTTTTTCATTTTCATGATTCATTTGTATGTTTACACGTGTTTGAATGTTAATAAGTATATAGTATGGACATCCCAAGAATACAAGGCTTTAAGTATCCCCAAGGAGGTCTTTGATTGCCTCACTTTCCTGGTTTAACAATGACACATACTTACTTGATTTCATTCATATGTTTGCATACATTAGAATTTGGATAGAGCTTTACATTACATGAATAAATAAATTTGCTAACATACAATCTTTTGCATGATTTTTATTCATGATGTTTACAAATACATTTATATGTATTTAAGATAGCAAGTATATAGTCTGAACATCCAGAATATAAGAATTTAAGTAGCCCCAATAGGGTCTTTGATTACCTCATTTCCCTGGTTTAACAACGGCATGTACTTGCTTAAATCTTTAATACATCTGCATGTATACCTACCTAAGGAATGGAATCTCGCTTTTCTACCAAAGTATATGCATTTATAATCATTTAAGTGTGCTAAAAACATATTGCATATATAAGTATGTTAAGTTCAAAATTATATGCATGTTATTGATGATGGAAATGAATTATATGACATTACCTACATGATAGTAATTCAATCTCATTAATCCTAAGATGTCTTTCATGTTTTAATAGGATTCTTTAAGATTAAACCAAATTTAGGAACAATAAAATATTTAATAAATCATTCACTGGATAGGGATGAGTGGGGTAAACCCCTTTCCTCTCTTTACAATAATTAGATGTTGAGTAAAATCAAATGAAATAAAAAAAAAATATAAATTAAAATCCACCAATTCTTTTAATAACTTAAAATGAAACCACCCTTCATGTTTAACTTAAACAATTCCAAACTTAGATGTTCATAATCCTAAAGCCTAGTAGGACATATTGCACTAAGCCTAAGCACGCACATTAGAATACTAATTTACCACTACTAGCTCTAAGTTAGGATGGTGTATGTTGTGATATTGTATTTTTTTGATGTAATATTTTAGACTAGATGTTAGGATTATTTATGCATGGACTAGATGTTAGGTTGCTATTAGCCTAATGATATGTTTTATGTAAGGGATTATGCTAAAGGGGATGCTGAAATAAATATTAATATAAATGCTTTTGCTTGTAGGATGCTTATACCCCCTTTTGTATAATCCACACTAAGACAAGTGGCCTTTATTATCCATGTGTAGGGTGCTAAGTCCAAACTATGGGATATAACTGCTTGGGTTTGAATGGTTGATTTAGCTAACATTTATTTTATAGGTGTAGTTAGATTTTACTTTCCATAAAAATGTAATATTTGCAAATAGGATTAGGTTTAGATTATGGGGTTTAGGATGAGCAGTGGCTAGAAAGCAAAGTCTTGTGAGGCCCTATGAAGCCTTAAGCAATTCAAACTAAAGGAAGAAAGAAGTTTAAAGTATGAAGACCCCCATAGCATTCATTCAATTGCAATTGTAATATTCTTTTATAATCCAGGTTGTATAAGGATAGAGCTCGACTACCCAATTTCTTTCTTTTTCAGGGTGTACGATGGTACCCAGTCGCACCGGCCTTTTATTATTTTATGAAATCTATGAATGCTTGATTGTTATGTTTAGCTTATGCACTAGAAATGACATAATTTTCATATGTTCCTTAATCTTGATGATTAAATGTGTGGCCTAGGTGCAATACACTCTTCAGAACAAAAATTAATTTTTTCTACCCCACTAATAACTCATAACTAAATTTTAAAATAAATTATATCCTCATTCTAATTCCTAGCTTTTAAATCAAGATAATTAAAAGATTTAGCAACCCCTTGGCTGAATGATGAATGTTCTAACATCATGCATATCATCTTGTTTCACTCTTGAATATGGAGGGTCTCCACTCTTGCACGATAGGGGAATGCTTAACCTATGAAGGCATCCCTTGTAGTGGAGAATACCTACTCCAGCTGATTCTGCCAATAACCTAATTTCATCATACATTTAGGTATAATTGTCTTAAGCCTTTGTCCAAATCAATGTGTCAAAAATGATATGAATAATTATAAAATTTTGCATTTAGTCTAAAGTCGTTCATTCATGCCAATCATGATCTAGTCTCTTAGGGAGTGAGTTTAAGACTCTAGTATCCTTTGAAAATTAAATAGTAGCCTAGCTATCTTGCACATACATAAGACTAGCCTACATGATTTTGAATGGTAGGAGGTGTTAGATGGCGGCCACCCAAGCAGTTGTAAGTCCATAAGAGTCGGGATGGGTTTATCCGCTCTTGTGAAGGGAAACCATTATATGTCCCATTTTTTTGGTTAGATTTAGGTCGTGCTTTTAGGTTATGCTAAAGCATCCTAGATTTAAGCTCTGAGGCTACTTATTTTCTTTGGGCTACTAGTATAAGTCCTCATCTCTTAGGCATTTCCATAATCTTGTGTTGATGGATTATAAGCTCTAACATTTTAGTAAACATTTAACTCAAATTAAAATAAATTTTCTCTTTCAAATATATAAAGCCTCTCCATAGGGTAAATTGGAGTGCTCACTAGGCTTCTTAATACCATGAGTGCTCTCTACTTATCTTCTTTTGGAATCTGAAAATAAGTCTTCCGAATTGAACCTTCTCACTTAATTTCCAAAAATACCCAATCCTTCGTTAGTTTAATTTTGAAATCTTTAGAGATAATTATTAAGTACTTTAATTGAGAGTATTCTTAAGAAATTCTCATTTCTAGGATGTAATTAACTATGAAAGCTTTCTTCCATAGGGAACTAAAGAACCCAACATAAAATAAATCTTGCTTTACTTTTACATGTAAAGTAGGGGAAAGATCTGTGGTATATACAAAGACCTATCTACCTTAAGAGCCTTATTAGGTGATTAGGCCAATTGTATGGAGATATTTCTTTCTTTTGAGATGGTACATCATACCACAATGTTGTACATGATCATTTAATAAGTACCTTTTAAGATCTGCATGGTGTCCACACGACTCCAGATTAAAATACCATAAAGACTTGTAATTATAAATTTTAATTTCATATCATTTAATTAATAACTATCATATGATTCTTACTTAAAGAAGAAAAATAATTTGAGATTTACTAGTGATAATAGCCACACCATATAGTTTTTTTTATAACATCATGTAATTAAATGTAATATTTTATTTTTAGTTTAAAACATGGATGTATGAAACACATAACATATAAATTTATGATAATTGAAATAAAATAATTAAACACCATTAAATGACATACTTAGCTTCATTAAAACTTAAATACAATCATGTTAAATAAACATACTTTAAGTCTAATCAAAGATTCTTTAATATTTAAGTTTTATATTTTGAATTATTTAATCTTAAAGAGGAGGAGAAAAACCAATTTTCAACCCATGCCCATGTTGCTTAGTTAATGAATTCAAAGAGAAATTAGGTAAATTTTACAATTTAGTTGAATTTGATCCATTGATGAATCACTTAATTACTCTCCCAAAAATCCATTAATTTGATTAATCATTAAGAAAGGACCCATAAAATATGATGATGTAATTGAAAAATAAAATTTACATTGTCCTAAGGATTTTAATGAAATTAGACACACACTTAATAATTAATTAAGTTAAAAAGATAATTACTTTCATAATTTTCCAAATCAATGAAAAATCATGATTTCATTAAAAGCCTTATGTTAACTAAGCACATAAAGAGGATCAATTAAATTAATCTTGCATATTAGACTAATAATAATAATGTAATCTTTATTAATGTTAATTTTCTCTTTTTTAATTTCCCTTAATAATTTAATGATTTAATTAAACACCTTAAGGATGATTTTGGGACAATAATTAGGAGGGGAGGTCCAAATTATTTTCCTAGATCATCCTTATTGTTATGATGACTAAATAGCCTTCCCTAATTAATTTCATAAATTTATTAATTTTGATAATTATTAAATTTCTTAAAAGAGATAATTAGGGCTATAAGTTATGATTCACCCAATCCATGTGGCAAGTTAATTTAAGAAAATTATGGGAGATAGAAATCATCCCATGTATTCGATATGCCTATTCTCAGATTAATTATCCAAGTGATTAGGGCTTAATTAAGGTAATTAATTAATTTTATAAATCTTAATTAATGATTATTCACTAAATAAAATTGAGATAATATTTTTCCTAGATTCTCCTCTGCCTAAGCTTTTTAAAATGGGTTTATTTATATTTTTGTATTTATTTATAATTAGTTGTGGATGTTTTTTTGTTTTTTTATGGGTGTTTGTGTGAGGGGACACTACGCAGATCTGCAGATGTACTCATTAGGGTGATCGCGTACAACATTTAGGAATAGTATACTATCTCGAGAGATAGAAGTCACTATCCTATAATGGACCTAATCATCTAATGAGGACTCCTAAGGCATGATGGGTCTTCGGATGTACCAGAGATCTTTCCCTTACTTTGCATGGAAGAGTAAAGTAGGGTTTATTTTAAAATTGTTAAATTCTCTATGGAGGCAAGCCCCCATAGTTACTTACATCCTAAGGAATGAGGTTCCTTAGGAATACTCTCGATTAAGGTAAATGATCATTGTCTCCAAAGATTTCAAAGATATGACTATCAATAAATTAGTTGTATTTTGAAAGATGAAGTGGGATTGATCAAAAGGAGAGAGTTATTATCAAAACTAAAGGGAGATGAGTAGGGGATGCTCATGATACTAAGAAACCTAGTGAGCATCCCAAACTATCCTATGGTTGGGCCTTATATTTTTGAAATTATGGAGAATTATATGTTTGAGTTGAAATTTTATTAGAAATCTAGGGCTTACAATTCCACAATATAAGATTATAGAAATATCTAAGAGGTGAGGATTTATGCTTGTAGCCCCAAAGAGAAACAACAACCCCAGATCCTAAATCTAGGGAGCTTTGGTGAGGGCCAAAGCACGACCTAAATCTAAGGCAAAAGTGGGTATATTATTTACCTCCATAAGAGAGAGTAAACTGCCCGACTGTTGGACTTATAATCATCTAGTGTGACAGCTAGCTAACTCTTCCTACAATTTAAAACCATGTGGTCAAGTCATATGTTTTGCAAGATGGCTAGGTTGTCATTATTTAGAAAGAAACGAAGTCCTTAAACCCACTCCCTAAGAGACTAGAGTATGAGAGGTATGAACAATGACTTAAATTAAATGAAAATTTTATCAAGTTTTATTTGATTTTTAGACTTTTTATTTTGACATGGGCTATAGGATTTTGTATGCCTAAATACATGAGAAACTAGTTCTGGGATAAAATTAGAAAGAATGAGGTGTGTTTCCACCATAGCTCGAAAAGGGCAAGCTATTTTCTCAAGCAAAGGTGGAAGCCCTCAATTGGAAAGAGTGATACAATATAATTTATGCATGATGTGAGATATACAACATCCAGCTAAGGGGGTTGCTAAATTTTTTATTATATTGATTTATGTCCCAGGCTTTAGGTGAGGTTATGAATTATTTAGTTTAATTTTAAGTTTATTAATTGGATAAAAAATTTATTTTTTTCCTAAGAGCCTAATCGCATCCAGGCCATTGAAGAATCATCAAACTATTACAAAACTAGGAAAATTATGCCATCCTGATTACACAATCATAAACATGTGGTGAAAATTATTCCCGCCTTCATCTATCCTTTTTGAAGAGGATAAATGAAAAAAAAATATGCCTTTGGTAGGGACACCACGTAGATCAGCATATGTTCTTATTAAGGTGATCAGGTATGAAATTGAGGAGAGGTGTACTATCTCAAAAGATAGAAGTCACCACCCTACAATGGATCTAATCACCTGAATAAGGACTCCTAAGGACTATGGGTCTTCGTATATACCAAAGATTCTTCCCCTAATTTATATGAAATAGTAAAGTAAGGTTTATTTTAAATTGGGTTTGTTAAGTTTCCTAGAGACAAGCCTCTATAGTTAATTACAACCTAAGGAATGAGATCCTTTAGGAATAATCTCAATTAAGGCAAATGATCATTGTCTTCAAAGATTTCAATAGAAAGGACTATCAATCGATTAATTTATTTTTGGAGAGTCAAGTAGGATCGATCAAGAGGAGGGAGTTCTTATCGAAGACAAAGAAAGATGAGTAAAGGATGCTTTAGGTACTAGGAAGCCTAGTAAGCAACCCAAACTATCCTATGGTTGGGATTTATATTTTTGATATTAAAGGGAATTAGTTGTTTGAGTTGAATTTTTTTTAGAAATTTAGGACTTAAAATTCCATGATACAAGGTCATGGAAAATGCCTAAGAGGTGAGGATTTATGTTTATAGCCCGCAAAAGGGAAAAGAAACCTCGAAACTTGAATCTAGGGAGCTATGGAGAGGGCCAAAGCATATCCTAAATCTAAGGAAAAAAATGGGTATTTGATTCATCTCCACAGAGGGGATGAACCACCTGACTGTTGGACTTATAACCACCTAGGGGTGGCCACCAACTAACTCCTCCTATTATTTTAAATACGTGTAGGCAAGCCTGATGTTTATGCAAGATAGCAAGGTTGCTATTTATTTAGAATGAGGCTACATCCTCAAACACACTCCCTAAAGACTAGATCATGTAATGGAATGCTTCAAATGACCTAAATCTAATGCAAATCATATTACATGTTATTTTTATTTTTGGACAATCATTAACTCAGGCTATAGGATTTTTTTATGCCTAATGCATGAAAAATTAGATCATGGGCCAAAATCAGCAAGATGGAGGTGTGTTTCCACCATGGCTCTCAAAGGTCAAGCCAAGTTTTCTGGTATGGTGGAAGCCCTCCAAATCAAGAATGAATCAATATGCTTTTTTTTTATGCATGATATTATAAAGAAAAGTCAACATTCAGCTAAAGGGTTGCTAATTCTTTTATCTTGTATTATAGCCTAAGCTTTAGGTGAGGTTATGAGTTGCTTATTTTTAATTTTGAGTTAATTAATTTGATAGAAGATTTATTTTTTCCTAAGAGCCTAATTGTCATCCAGGCCATACATCAAGCAAGAAAGAAACTAGGAAAGGGATGCCATTTCTAAAGAACAAGCTAAACAAAACATCAAACATTTTATAAAGCTAACCGTGAAAGAATAAAGGTCAAGTGTGGTCAGGCACCACCGCACAAATCTGAAAAACAAATTAGGTAGCTGAGCTCTACCCTTATACAACTCGGATTACAAATGAATTAAATTATAATAAAGCAAGAAAATTCATGTTATGGGGGTCTTCATTTCTTCTTTTCTTCTTTCTTCTTTCTTCTTTTTGTTCTCTTCATTTGGATGGTTGGAAGGTGGTTGCTCCAAAGGCTTCACGTGGTACATAAGGTGAGATTTTATGATCGATGTTCATCCTAATCTCCCATAACAATCATTCCAAAATCTTAATTGCAAAATTACATGAAAAGGAAAAAAGTAAATCTAACTAAAACTTGCAAAATAGAGATTAGCTAAACAAACCACACATTCCCAAGCATGTATATAAACAAATTGGACTTAGCACCACACATGGGTAACCAAGCCCACCTGGCCTATTTTGTATTATGCTTAGGGGTATAAGCAACCTACATAGCAAAAGCAGTTATATTTTTATTACAACGCCCCTTAAGCACAATCTCATGTAGAAGACAATAATTAGAATAAATGACCTACCATTCATTCAACGCACATACACCCTAACATCCACACTAAAACATTACATCACAAAACAAAAGCAAGCATCAAACCATGCACCGCCCTAACATAGGACTAGAAGTAGTGACTTAGCCTAATGTGTGTGCCATGTAAGGTTTGTGTGGTGTGCTTAACTAGGCTTTAAAGTTAGGATTTTTTTTTAGTATGAAAAGGTTCAACTTAGAAGGGTGGTCTCATGTAAGTTGTTTAGTTGATTTGGTTGATTTTTATTTGATAATTTAAATTTAGTTTGAATGAACCTACTTAATTACTAAGTGTTATAAAGAGAGAAAAAGAGAAGAGAACTTCTCTTTCATCCCTACCCTAAGTGATTTCTAAGGTAGATCCATTATTAATTTTTGTTTAGTGAATATTTTATTATGTGTTTTAATTACTCCTAAATTTAGATTTTTCTTAAATAAACCTATTCAAAAGAAAGGCATTTTAAGGTTAAGTAAAGTGAATTACTATCACAAAACACACAACATTTTATTTCTTTCCCACATGTGTATCATGCACATGAATGAATCCTAAGCATACCTATACATGTAATGCAAGTATTTAGCACACCTTAATGATGAATGCTAAGAGAGTTTGCTTAAGGGAATTTGGAATGTTTCATGTATGCATGATTTTCTTTAAGTAGAAAAGAGTGATTATTTTATCCATTTTTATATGCACATTTACAAGTATAAAAGTCATAAGTGAGTACATCGCCATTGTTAGCACCAGGGGGTAAGGTATAAAACCTACTTAGGGCTATTTAAAGCCTCGCAACCCCGGGGTTGTCCAGACTAATGTACCTCTTTTCTTAAATACATGTGCATGTACAAAAAGAAATGCATGGAAAGAGAATCATGCAAAAAGTTTATGTTTATTTGTTTTTGATTGTTTAATTTATATGTGTGATGTGGAATTCCTTCTTAAGTCATAACATAGGAGTGTATAGGAATAGATTTCAAACAACTATTATAACTTTTTCAAATGGATTATACACTTTGCAAATCTTATACAATCCTATGTTAAGAAAGAGAGGGAAAATCACATAACACATTTTATATTATTCACATGTAAGCTCATAAGTACTTATAGATAGCATACTTTTCAATTATAATGTTTATTTTATAAGTTTTAAAAAATAGTTTTAGAGTTACTAATGATAATAGTCATTCATATCTTGCTTTAGCCAAAATATGCAATTTGACATAAAGGAAACTTTTCATTTTAATTTTAATTTTAAAAGACATGAATGCATGATTTTCATATGACATACACATTTAGCATGCTAGGAAAGAAATAAAATGATGTAAGCATGTAACTTCACTCACCCTAGTTAATTCCTAAAGACAATCTTATGAAATAAGATTATTTAAAGAGAATCAAAAGTTATTTAAAGAGACTTTCATTTTTATTTTGAGTTTGATTTAGTTTAGGAAAATGTGAGAAGGTTTTCTGGTCCTTACCCATTCCCACATATGTGTATTATTTTAGTTTAAATTTTAGGTGATTAGATCAATTTTATGCTTTGGTTAGGTTAAGGTGTAGATTAAGTTCATTAATTACCCCTTACCTATACCACTTTAACATATTTAATCAAATAATCATGAGCCAATATATGACATAAAACCATAAGGAATTTAAATTAGCAATGCATCCTAGGAAAGAAAGGCACCTAATGCAATTGGCTTACAATTAATGATTAATTAAACTAAAGGGTTTAATTTAAGTACTTTCATAACCCTTCCCACACATGTGGGTTAGGTATGATTTCCTTAAGTTACTTAGGTTATTGAACACCTAAGCATCTACCCAAGAATAAATAGATTAGGTGATTAAGTTTCTGGAATGTTTTGAAAATTTTATAAGTTAATTAAGTAGGTCATTAGTGGATTAACCCTTAATTAGATTCAGATTAAAGAAGAAAGGGGGTTTAGGGAATCGCTTAAGGAAAATATCCCAAAATCATTCCACAAACCTCATAATCACTTAAACAAAGTTTAATTAACTTAATCAAGGATTAAACCACTATTCACATGCTTAATTAAGCTTAATTACATTAAGAGAGTGATTAAGGGTGTTCATTAAATAATTTTCTTGATTAACTCATTAATAAATTCCAAAAAATTAGGGGAGGCAGAAGTCATCCCACTAAACATGCGTGAGAAGTTTGGAATTAATTAATGAAGTCATTAGGGAGTAATTAAGGTTATTAAGTTTTCAAATAAACCCTCATTAAGGAAAATCTAGTGATCAAATTCAATTAGAAACAATTTTATCGGATTCTCCTCTGAATTATCTTTAAAATGAACCTGAGTTTGTATTTTTTGGATTTTTCTACAATTAGTTATGAATTTATGAAGTTTCAAATGATTTAAGTGATTTTTATGAATTCTACTAATTTATTTTATTAAAATAAATCATTTGACACGCAAAATTCAATGTCTTTTAATACAAAGGGCATTTTGACTTGAAATTTTTATGATAGGTGTATTTTATCATAAATTTGAATCTCTAAAATTTGAACTTAATCTAACATGTATTTTTAGTTTAATTAATAAAATTTGATTTTTACTAAAAGTAAAATTAAGCTCAAAATACTTATTGAAATTTGGGGATTTTGGGTTCATTGGATTCCTCTCGGAAGAATGAATCCAACGAGTCTTTGTTTATAATTTTTGGTTAAGTATTTTATTTTGTATGAATTTTTTTAAGTTTCAAGTATTTTACTAATTTTTTAAAATGGACTGCGGCATTATTACATCGCGGATTAATTGGATCTGCTGATCTTGGCGTGTACGCTCGCGCCATGTCGAGATTCACAAGGTCCCGTGTTAGCGAATGGGTGGGAAAGACTTGGTCAAACTGCGGAGAGTGACCATGTCACTTGGTTTGATCGTTGATGTCGGACGGTAGATGGCAGCGTAATCCAGGGGCCGGGGATGCAGCATCTAAGATCCAATCGCAGCATGGTGATGAGATCTTCACGGTCCAAAATTCAAATGAAAAAGATGTAATTGAAATAAATGAAAATTAGGGCTCTATTTCTAAAAATGAAAATAGACTAAAATTCTATCCATCTCACAAAATGGACTTCAATTTTGAAGGTTACCTCACCGGGGATGATTTTGGCATGGTGGTGGCTAGCATCTTGTCAGCCTGGGGCTTAGATCCCTTCATCAAAATGAAGCTTCTTATGGTGATCATTGTTTCCCACTGAAATCCTCTTAGTTTTGGAGTATTTCTCTCCAAAATGAAGTGGATGATTGCTAAAGGCTTTTAGGACCTCTAGGAGGAGGAGAATGAGAGGAATGAGGGTTTTTTTTCAGCCACTCAAGCCTTAGGATAAATAAGTTAAGTGAAATGAACATTTTTCCACCTTTTGTTTAAAAATTTGGCTCCAAACTCATGTCATTTGGCTTGGGGTGGTTGGGAGTGGAAGCAAATCATCTTAGGTGGCTCCCTATGGTTGGCTAAGGCATGAAAAGTGGCTTCCATGAAGGATAAGTGGGTGTCCTAGCCAAGGGGAGGTGAGTGTCCTTCATGCCAAGTGTTCCAATGGGAGAGGTGAGGTGATTTCACTTCCCCATGAGTCATGGTTGCCCCAACCACTCCTCAGGTCAAAAAAATTAGTGTCCTTGGTGCCTATGTGGACCAATGGATGAGTGCCAAGTGGCCAAGAAAGAGAAATGACCACTTGGGAAAGTGTCTTTTCTCATGGAATGCCCTTGACCAAAGGGCATAGTGGTCATTGAACATTATATTTGATTTGAGCAGATTTGAAATGAGTCAAAAGTAAGTTGCATTAAATTTCATGTCATTTGAAGTTCATTTGATTAAATTTGGGTTAATTTGACCCATTTGGGTCAAATCGAGTCAAAATGGGTTAGGTTGGCCAATTGGTCAAATTGGGTCAAGCCAAGAGTTGGGTAAAATTCAAATGACTGTTTGGAGTATATTGGTTCAATTGGTTTCAATTTATTTGATTTAATTTGGATTTACTTTAGATTTTGGCCAATTTGATCCTTTAGGTCAATTTGGGCTAAGTTGACCGATTTAACCTAATTGACCAAATTAGCTTGAATCATGGCTTAGTTTTGGTTTAGTTTATCATTTGAAATAGATTGGTATCTTTGTTTCCAATTAATTTGGTTTATATTTGATTTTGTCTTGATTTGACCTTTTAGGTAAAATTAGACTAAGGTCAATTGTGCTAGGTTGGGTCTAGTTGGCTAATTGGTCAAATTAGGTTTAGTTGAGGCTTTGGTCAAGTTCAATAATCTATTTGGAGTGAACTTGAGCCATTAGTTGTAATCAATTTGGTTCAGGTTACAATTTGGCTAGTTTGGGTTCATATGGGTTTAAGGGTTGACTTGGTCAACAGGTTAGGTTTAACTTAGTTTGACCCAATTCATGATAATTGATTAATCTATGATGATCAAAAAACATGACATGAAATTTGGATTAGCTTAATTTATTTTGATTTGGATTGAATTGAATTTTGGTTCATGTAGGTTAAATTGGCCACTTTGGGTCAAGTGAGCCAATTGGGTTTAGTTGACTTGATCAAAGCTTGATTCAAGTTTACTTTGGCTAAGTTCAAGATTTTGACTTGAAAGGCTTAGGTTGGATTTTGATTGAATTTGAGTTTGATTTCTGAATTGGTTTTAATTGTTTGAATTTATATTTCATTTATATTTATGAATATAAATGAGGATATAAATGATTTGAATTTGAGATTTGATTTGATTTGATTTGTCCATAAGATAGAATCAAAGGGCTTAGGAAATATTTTTAGAATTTGGATTTGGATATGGATTTCAATCATGGGTTTCAATCATGTGATATTGATTTGAATTTGAAAAGATAAAATAAGATTGATTTGGAGTTTGAGAAAATCAATTAGGATTGATTTGGAGTTTGACTTGAAGGAAGGTGAGGAATGTGGTTCAAGCTACAAGGTAGGTGAATTTTCCTAACACCCCTAAAGCATGACCTATTCCTATGGCTAACTCTTCTATGTCTCTAGGGCTAGGTTGAGTGTTCACCTAATCACTAGATGTGTCTTAAGACTAAGTAACTCTTAAAGTTTAAGAGAAGTCCTATGTCTAAGATGGAGGGGTTGAGAGCTCATTCTAAAAATGAGGTCAACAAAGGGCACCCAATAGGTGCGGTGTGATTAACAAGGAACACCCCATGTATTGGTGTTGACCAAAATAATCAACAACATAGAATGATCACAAGCACTAACAGAGACAATCTACTCCTAACCCGAGGTGTAGAAGGAATCCAGAGCTTAGTGCAATGTGGCTCTACTTATGTCAAAGACATAAGAAAGAAGGAGGAATCCACTAGGGATTGAGTATGTGAACCTTCCACTAAGGAAAAAGGTTCAAGTCATCCACTAAGGATGAGAGATTTGATTTGAGTATCACTAGGGAAATTTGATTTGATTTATTTTGTTTAAGATTTGGTGTTGTGAAATTTGCTAAGGGATTAGAATTTGGGATCCATTGGGGGAATCAGAAAGATTTGCATCTCACTGAGGAGAAGCAAATATATTTGATTTAATTTGATTATATTGATTTATTTAATTGAGTTCCAATGGGGAAGAGGGTTGAATTTATTTTATTTTGACTCCACTGGGGGAGGTTGGTTGAATTATTTCAGATTTTTAGAATTTGAATTTTGAGATAGACCCTATTGGTTTGCGATGGGTTGTAATGAGTAGGGGCCATGGTGGCCTTGATTTAGCTCAGATTTACCAATCCAAAGGGGTAGTCCAAAGTAAGGCTATCCAACCAAAGGAATGCCTTCCTATATGCACCAGCTATACTAAGAAGAAAGCATAGTAGACTTACATCCTCTAAAGTAGGGACCAATTGCTGGGGTGATCCATTGGCAAGGCAATGGATTGAACCTAGACTATTGAGTGAATGCCTAAATCAAAGATAGTCAAAATTAATTTCATTTTTAAGTTATTTTGATGGATCCCATTAGTTTGCGATGGGTTGCACTAAGTATGGTCCATAGAAGCCTAGCCTAACTCAGACTTACCAATCCAAAGGGAGTAGTCTACCAATGATAATGTAGGGCTATCCGACCAAGGGGAATGCCTTTCGGTTTGCAATGGTCAAGTCTTAAGAAGAAAGGGCAGGGACTCACTTCTTCTAAAAATAAGAAACCACTAGGTTGGCAAGGCAACAGATCGAAACCAACCTAGGGCTAACTATTGAGTGAATGCCACTGGGGGACTTAAATCAGCACAAAGATAGTCAAAGATTAATTTTATTTTTAGATTTATTTTTATGGATTCTGTTGGTTTGCGATGGATCACACTGAGAAGGAGCTTATATTAGCCTAGACTAATCTTAGATTTACTGAACCAAAGGGAGTAGCTTCCCAGCCAATGGGAGAACTATCCGACCAAAGGGTGTCTTTCAGTTTATAGTGATCAATTCAAGTGAAGAAAGCTTGAGGACTCACATCTTCCACTATAAAAGACCACTAGGGTGATTGGTTGCTTTGGGTAACAAATCGAACGACTAGGCGTATCGGTTTGCATGGTCATGCTAGAAAAGAATGCATCCGGGGCAACCCTTTCGTGGAAAAAAAGATTGAACGACCTAAGGCACGGTGTACCGACGGATTTATCTCGATTTAGTGTCAGGGCAATTCTATAGAGTTCTTACCAGAAAAGGGACCTTTTAGGGGCTTGGATTCCTAATCCAAGCAAATTAATTTGTTTATTTGTTTAGTTTTAACATGGACCCTATTAGTTTGCAAGGGATCACACTGAGAAGGAGCTTATATTAGCCTAGTATTATATCAAATTTACTGAACTAAAGAAGAATCTGCGCATCCGCTGAACAAATTCTCCAACCAAGAGTAACCCGGGTAGTGTCTAAATGTGGTCTCAAAGGATGTAATCCAAGTAGAGTGCCCACAGGGGATGGGCCCATTAAAGGCTTAATCCAACACCCTAGAGAAGATGACATGGCTAAGCATATATCCTATAGGTATTCGGTGTCCAACTCAAGGAGAAAGCTTGGGGACTCACATCTGCCAAGAGTGGTGTATCCAGGGTGAGTGTCATGTGAACATCAATCAACCTAGATGCTGTGGTTTGCATCGACTGGGAAGAAAGCTCAGGGACTTACATCCTCCTATAGCAGAACTGATTGATGGGATAGTCTATCTTCGGCTCGACAGGTGCCATCCGACCTAAGGAGACTACTGATCGAATGCCACTAGAGGAATTATATCGACTCAAATGTAGTCAAGAGCAAAGGAGCCTTATGGGGACTTATCCTAAACCTCACATATACTCAACCTAGTCGATGCATGATGGCTAGTTCAAGAAGAAAGCTTGAGGACTCACATCTTCTTAAACAAAGTCAACATGAGGTAGCTTACTGGGGCAGTGTAGCCAACATAAGAGCTCATTGGTTTGTAATGGTCAATTTAAGAAGAAAGAGTGGGACTCACATCCTCAAACAAATGATCACTTGGGTGACACACTAGCAAGGTAACATGTCAACCTGACCTAGAGCAACTAATGAGTGAGTGTCATAGGGGGCTTGCTCCCACATCAAAATAGCCTGAGATAAAAGACTTGTGTTTGTTTCTGTGCATGTGTTAAAAGGAATAGGACACCTCTTAGGTTCTCTTACACCTACCTTAAACATGTTGGGGATTTTGATGGAATGATTCCACGGATGGCAATGGGAACTCCCACCAAGAAAGGATTCCACTTAGGTTCTCTCACACCTAACTTAGTTATGCTAGTCAAAATATGATACCTCTTGGGATATCTCACACCTATTCAAGTAGCACTGGGGAATGGTGTTTGATTATGTTTGTGTTGTGAAAGAGGGGTATGATGCCTCTCGGCTCTTACACCTACCCTAAATGTCGTGTCGAATTCGCGAGACAAACAAATAACACTTCAAACAAGGAGAAGATTTGAATGGATTGGACTGAAATTTTTGTTCTTTTGATGATAATTATTTTCAAATATGTTTTTATGGGTAGTATTTCTTCAAATAGAGCCCATTAATTGGAATCATTGGGTGTTCCCCTTTACAATCAATAAGCTGAAAAGATCATCCTTTGTAGGCCTTCAATATGACATAGGGGCCTTCCCAAGTGGGTTCAAACTTGCCTCCTATCTTTTGATGGGCAACAATTGGTCTCCTTAGGACTAACACAAGTTCTCCTACTTGGAAAGACCTAGACGGACCGACTTGTTGTGAGCATTTTGGCCTTGTACAACTCGAGGTTCTGGCATGCTTGTAGGCGACTCTCCTCCAAACCTTCTAGCTCTTCTAACCGCCACTTTGCATTCTACTCTGTAGTGATCTTGCTACCAAATGCTATCCTTAGTGATGGGAGTTAAACTTTTAAAGGTAGAATGGCTTCAGACCCATACACTAAGGAAAAGGGGGTAGATTGAGTTGGAGTTCGGTATGTGGTGCGTTAGGCCCACAAAGCTTCGACCAACTGCTCATTTCACTGTCGCTTATTGTCATCAAGAGTCTTCTTTAGTATTTAGATGAGAGTTTTATTGAATGCTTCTACTAAGCCATTTTCTCTGGGATAGTAGATGGTGGAGTATCTCCAATCTATACCATGTCTTTTAGCAAAGCTATTGATCTTGGGGTTTTGAATGCAGTACCATTATCGAATATAATTTGTTGAGGAATCCCAATCCTATATATGATATGGTTCCTGAAAAACTGAAGTACATGCTGAGTTATGACCTCTCTGAGTGGGATTGCCTTCGCCCACTTGGAAAAGTAGTCGGTGGAAGTTAAGATGAACCGATGACCCTTGGAAGAAGTAGGATCGATAGAATTCACAATGTCAGTATCCCAACACTCAAATGGCCAAGAGGCTAATATAGGGTGTAGAATGTTGGGTGGTTGATGTAGGACCACACCGTGCACCAGACACTAATGGAATCTCCTAGCTACATCCATGCAGTCTGTAATCATCGAAGGCCAGTAGTATCGTAGTCTCTTGATCTTCTTCTTCATCTTCAAACCGGATTGATGTGCTCTACATAGACCTGAATGTACCTCAGTTACAATGCCATGGGCTTCTTGTTTGTCTAAACAACATAACCACATTTGATCAAAGGACCGCCAATACAGGGTGCCATCAACGAGAGCATAGAAGAGAGCTCTCTATTTCAACTGATGGGCTTGTGACTTTTCTTGAGGTAGTTTGTCAGTGTTCAAATAGTCTATGAATGGTAGCCTCTAGCCCAACTCCTTGTCCTTATAGGCAATAGAAATCGCCCTTTCAAGAGAAAGTCCCTCGATGAGTTCAGCATCAACAAGGGATATGACTTGTCTATTTTGGACCCTTATTGGAATGGACTCATCTTCTAGACATGTCAATTCTTTGGCAAGTTTGGCCAAAGCATCTACTACTAAATTCTTTGCTCAGGGAACCTTATAGATGGTGACTTCAGAGATTTGGGCCAACAGCTTCATGGTATACACGTGGTATTGATGAAGCTTAGGTTTGAGGACCTTGTAGGACTCGACAATCTGATTGATGACCAACTGAGAATCCCCAAAGATGTTGATGCTCTTGACACTGACTATGATGGATAACTCCAGACCAACAATCAAAGCCTCATACTCAGCTTCATTGTTGGTGCAGGGGTTGGAAAGATAGTATGAGAATCTCATCACATCGCAGTCTGGAGTTAAGAGAACTATTCCTACCCCTGCCTTTCCTGGAAGAGTAGATCGTGGTGCTTCCCCTTTATGAAAATAAGCTGCACCACAATACATCTCCTATTGACGATTATCAACCTCCCCTAAGTTCATGATTTATTCATCAGGGAGATCGTCACTAAGCGGAGAATCAGCAGGAAGTGGGTGCGCTATTAAGAAATCTGCTAGTGCTTGTCCTTTTACCGCATGGAGGGGTACAAATGTGATATCAAATTGCGAGAGGATCATGGACCATCGTACCAAACGTCAGATAGCATTGGCCGTGTCATGAGATACTACAATGGATTTGTTCTGGAGATCAAGTTCACCTTATGAGAAAGCATATAATGTCGTAGCTTTTGGGAAATAAAGATCAAAGCTAGGCAATATTTTTCAATAGGTGGATAGTTCACTTCAACAGGAATTAGATGATGATTGAGGTAGTAGAGAGCATTTTCCTTCCCTTCATCATTGGCTTGGGCCAACAGAGTGCCAAGAGAGTCGTCCAATGCCACAGTGTAGAGGATGAGTGGCCTACCCAAGATAGGGGTTGCTAGATTGGCGGCTTCACCAAATACTGCTTGATGTCTTTGAAGGCATGCTGGCACTTATCATCCACTTGAACTTGGTGTCCTTTTTGACAAGTGCCGAGAATGGCTTGCATCTACCCGATAGGTGAGAAATAAAACATCTTAGATACGCCAGCCATCCTTGGAAAGATCTGAGTTGAGTTAAACTCTAAGGAGGTGGCATTTCTAAGATAGCTTTAAACTTTTTGGATCTATCTCTATTCCCAGTGGCAGATAACAAAACTAAGGAACTTCCCTGAAGCTACTCTAAATGCACACTTCAACGGGTTCATTTTAAGGTTAAATTACCTTAACCATTAGAAACTACTCTCAAGTCAAAGAGATGATCTTCCTTTTCTTTGCTTTTAACTACTAGGTCATCAACATAGCACTCAACCTGATGATGGATGAGTTCGTTGAAGATCTGAGTCTTGGCGTTGGTATGTAGCAGCATTTTAAGGAAAGGCATGAGCCTATAATAGATTGATGGAGTTCAAAAGTAGTGTTTCTTTCATCTTGAGCCATCTTGATTTGGTTATAGGATGAACCATCCATGAAGAGAAAATTACATGAGGTGATGTCCACCATTAATTCTAGTATAGGAAGGAAACTCATCCTTAGGACATGCCTTATTTAAATCCGAAATTGACACATATGAATTTGGCCATTCTTCTTTTTTTAGTAATGCGACACGGCAGTAGGATATTTTTCTTCCACGATGAAACCAAAGATCGATCAATTTCTTGACTTGAAATGACTTTGTTCGATTTCTAATCACATGCATCTAGGAGCTTGATAAGGTTAGCTAGGATCTATTGCTAGGTAGAGCAATAATGTCGGGCATCTCTTCATAACTCCATGCGAAGCAGTCCTTAAACTCGGCAATAGCCTAACTAAATCATTGGTGACTTCGGGGATTTGGGCCAACATCTTCGGAGATTCAAAAACTACTCTCAAGTCAAAGAGATGGTCTTCCTTTTATTTGCTTTTTTACTACTAGGTCATACCTGATGATGGATGAGTTTATTGAAGATCTTAGTCATGGCCCGTTGGTATATAGCACCAGCATTTTTAAAGCCAAAAGCCATGACCATATAACAATAGATTCTGATCGGGGTTCAAAAAGTAGTATTTCTTTCATCCTTGAGGGCCATCTTGATTTAGTTATAGCTAGATGAACCATCCATGAAAGAGAAAATTATATGAGACGAGGTGATGCCCACCATTAATTCTGGTATAGGAAGATGAAACTCATCCTTAGGACATGCCTTATTTAAATCACTAAAATCGATGCAAATATGAATTTGGCCATTCTTCTTCTTAACTTGTATGACATTGGCTAACCATGTAGGATATTTTATTCTCATGAAATTAGCATCGATCAATTTCTTAATTTCAGAAATGACCTATTGTTCAATTTCTAATCACATGCATCTAGGAGCTTGCTTGATAAGGTTAGTGTTAGGATATATTGTTAGTTTGTGGACTGCAACATCAGGAGATAATCTAGACATCTCTTCATAACTCCATGTGAAGCAATCCTTAAACTTAGTCAATAGCCTAACAAAATTATTAGTTTCTTCTTCATTCAGCAATGAACTAATGTATGTCAAGTGGATCTTCTTCCGTCCCAAAGTTGATTTTTTTAAGCTTGCCAATTGTTGAATGGATTTCTTCCTCAAATTTCAGAGATGCCTCTTTGATTTGGAGATCATCTGGATCGTCTGAAGTTTTTAAACACACTTTCTCATAAGAGTTGATGCAATGTGAAAAGAACCTATCAGACTCGAAATGATTAGTGACAACTAAATAGTAATCATCATCATCATCTGGACCCACTGTACCGAATCCTAGTCCTGTTCTTGATTATACTTCTCTGCATGTATTGTTCCACAGCTTCTCAAAATACTCTGACCAGTGCTTGAACTATGTATGAGGAACTAAACCTTTCTGTATAAGATTATGAACACAAGGCGATTAAAAGTCAAACAATAATTTCATTAATTCTTTATATGAATCCTCCTCAAGTTCTACATCAACTTCTGGACTTGAGGAGGATGATCCGAAAAAGAACATCTTCAACTTCATATCACTGGAAGACTTAGGGGCTTCCTTAACTACTAAACCTTCAACTTTTTGGGATGAAAGTGAGGTTAGAGCTAAGGTCCTCAGCTGCTATCTAATAGTTACATAAACCTGATTCGAATACTTTGATTTGTCCGGAGGCCTGGTCTTCGTTATTGTTCGGATCAAAAGTCACCTCCAATGGAACCCACTGAGAGGGGTTGATTGGTATACTAATCACATTAGACTCATCCTGTTTGGATTCTAATGTGAATAAGTACTCTGAACTAGACATGACCTCTGTTGGTTGAAGGCCATGGGGTCTCTCACCGCCTCACTGTGGAGGTTAATCCATCCTACCCACATGTCCATATGACAGATGAACTATGGGTGGAATGTGATATGCAGATCTATTTCATCTTCAATTTCCCTTTCTTGTTCAGTTGGATTTTTCCTTTTTCTTTTCTTTTCTTTTGCCTTTTCTTTTTCTTTTTCTTCATTTTCTTTTGCTTTTGAATTTGAGTTTTATCCAAGTTCATGAAAATGGGTGTTTTAAAAGATAGTAGGTCGCATTCTCATATATCTCAATCTCTCTAACTGAAAATGGCTTTTCATCTCCTTTGACACAATACTCGATCCCATCCTTATGTAAAACTTGGCTTCAGTCTTGTTCTGATGTATCAAAGGTCAAGCAAAGCGGTGAATGAAGTATTCAAATCAATTATGAAAAACTTGGCTTCTTCAATCTTATATCAGTAATCCAGGAACCTAAAGCGCTTGTTGTTCATTGAATCATCTCAACATCATCGATCTCAGGAGTGAAGATGTTGATCTTCAAATAGGCAAGGATCTTTAGACTCATAATTTTCATCACTTGGATGGTGAGAACTCTGGAAAATCATCGCCCATGTAATGAGAGGGGCGGTTGTGCTCCATGTCCCCTGAAGAAGGTCTTCATCGTGTAATCCCCATAGCTTCTGAATAATGTGCCTCTCTCATCAATAGTGGTCTAAGCATATCATCGAGAGCCTTGATTAATGATTCCTTCATCTCTTTGGATAAGACAAGGGCATCATATATGCTTAGTTGGCAATTTTGTTAGGTGAGAGGGACATTGTAGTCCACCGGTGATCCTCCACAAGCATATCCAAGGGTAGCATCCATGGGGGAGGGCGATCTGAACCAATGACATGTTTCCCTCTATCTTGAGGTGCTGCCATAGGAGGTAGAAACTTACCACTACGGAGGTTGACTTCGGTGATCTCTTGTGGCAGGGTAATGGAAGATTCTACCTGCATGTCAGGCTCACCTATAGCTTCACCTATGGGACCCTCAGAATTGGATGATTCCAAGTCTATCTCAAGAGGCGAACCCATAGTATTCAGAGTAGGAAAATCCAACTCTGAATTAGAAAGTGGAAGATCAGAATTGTTATAGTTATTTTGACTTGGAAAGTTATCATTAGGAATAGAAATAGACAACCCATTAGAAGTGACACAGATATAATTCAAGCTAGCTTTAATCTTCAATTTCTTGGAATTATTTGGAGGTATAAACGTATTGCTAAGTAATCAGAAGTAAGTATAGAATTTAAGATTTGTTTATCTAATCTGAAGTTCTACTAGTAGAAGAAAAGAACTGGTGAAGGAGAAGAAGTCATCGGTGTGGAAGTTTCAACTAGAGGCTAGAGGTTGGGCTCGGTTGGTGGCTACGCTAATGGGCAATCCCAGGCCAACACATGTTGCTGCTGCTGCTGAGCTCCCCCTTTCCTAGAGTTGGCACTGGCAACTTGCAAACCTTACTTGGTATTGGAGGTTTGAGCTGACTCAGGAACCTATAAGGAAAGCTTCTTGATCTTCTGAATAATCTTTTTAGAGGTTTTGGATAAGGAGATATCCCAACCTTCTTTGGTTTTGGAAGGATCATATTCATCCCCAAGGATTACCCTAATGGAACTAGATGGTTGTTCCACAAGGTATTCCTTTGGGATGACTATGGCACTGGTCTTGAAGCTATGTTCAAGGCAGTCCTTAAATGTGAAGTAATCTTCCAAAATATGACCTAGCATGTGGTGGTTGGGGCAAAAGTTAGGATCATTTCTTTTGCCTACTTCCTCCGGCCTTGTAAGCTCGAGTAGCTGAAAATCAGACTTCTTTAAGAGATTCTTAAAGATCTTTTTGATTACCTCCCTCTTAAATGAATAAGGTTTGTTAAGCTTATCTAAAAGAGTAGGTGGACCATAGCTACCTGGCATTGGTATGTGTACCGCTACTGATGGTATGGTGAAGAGGCTATGGAGGGCTGTATGGTGGGTGGTGACTCGATGTGCTAGAGGAGGCTGGGGCATGTGGAGAATGAGGTCTCTCAAAATGCTCTCTGGCTGGCTATTTCCCCTTATCTACTGCTATCACTGCCTCAGACTTCTTCTTTGATATATCTTCTATAGATTTAGCTTTGTTGGTAGATTTGGAGAAGGTAACTGTTTGGCTTCTCCTTGTAAGCTAGCCTCCTTGTTGATTAATTTCTCAAAAGTTTTGATGGTGAAACCTTTGAGCATGAAGGCGACCAGGCCATGGATATTCTTAAGCAGAATCTCAATGGCATGTTGTTCAGACATCTGTGGTTCATATTTCATACTTAAATTATGTCATCTGAGAATGTAATCAATAAGGGACTCACCATGGTTTTGTTGAGCCACAATGAGATTGCCAACAGTGACCCTTTGTTGAGCTCCAACAAACCTCTTGCTGAAGAGTTGCTCCAACTCAGCAAAAGTCTTTACTGGACTATTGTGGAGTTCAGCATACTAATCAAAAGTTATCCATGCTAAATCTTGAAGATAGAAGAGTAAAGCATCACACCCATTGCAACAACTAGCTCAAGTGTAATATCTTTCGGGTTTCCACTGCCATCAAAACTCTTAAAGGAAGGTGGCATGAAACCCTTAGGATATTGGATTTCATCAAATTTTTTTGAGTTGGGTCTACTCTTTGGAACTGATGATCCTCCTCGGGCTTAAGCCAATGCTTCCTTCGCCTGCTGCTCAACCATGGACTTGATATCATTTTTCTGTATGGAGGTACTATCCACTACCTTCCTATACATGTTGGTGTTACCTTGCTCTACTGGAGATAAAATCTTGGTTGGGTCCAAGACATGCACCAACTCTGGCTGACTAGTCTCAGCTGTGGTAGGATGAATTGCTGGAGCTTGGTTCTGTAATGCTAAGATAGCTGCTAATAGATCCTCGAGCCTCTTCTTCATCCTTTCTATCTTCTCATCCTTCTGCCTGATTTGTGTTAGGAGGTGTTGGGTCGAGTAGGTTGTGTCTTCCTGCTCGACCTCAACACCTTCAATGGCCTACTACTCTTTGAGGAGGGAACCCCTAGTATCCACCATGCAGACTCCCGCCGAGTCTCCCAATAAATCATCTTCATTACGATCAAAGCTGATTTTCTCCTCATCAGACTAATCATACCCTAATATCTCCTTCTTCTCTATGAGATAATTTGCTACTATCTTATCTAAAGAATGATCTATCTGAATGGGATCAAATGATCTCACTTGACCGATGTGATCACTATCTGCAGAGAGGCCACTCCTGTCAGAGTCAATCCTATGTGGACGTACTCACTAAATGAGTGACACTCGGACCCCTAGCTATGAGAGGGTTGCCTCCTTCGCATCTGCGTCGGCGGGAGCCCGACCTCACCACAATAGGCAGTGTGGATGGAGTAGGATCCCTCGATCATAGTCGGATCACTAACGGGGTGCGCTTCTCCTTGGATATGGCATTCATGGCCTTTGCTTGGCAGGAGACTCGTGACTGGGTGATGGTGACGAGGGTAGCAAGGTGGAGACACCACCAACTCTCTATGAGAGTCTCCTCCTCGGTGGGCGGTCCCAAAAATAAGATGATGTCGGTATGGTCAGCGCGGGTAGCGCACTGAGCTAGAAAATCAATAAGTGTGGAAGCTTCTGACTGACGACTGAACCTCTCGCCTCTCCCTAATAGCAATGTGAGTAGATGTATGGGCCTCTCTAGCCCTTTCCTGATGGATATGTTTCCCCACACTGCAGAGGATGATGGATCTCGATCAATTAAACTCCGACTCAACATCCGTAGCTCGCCACGGTGCAAGAGGCGATGAGGCCGACATATGACCTCCGCTCCCAACTCTGCTGGGCATGCGAGGTGATATGGGAATCCTCCTAACATCCTCTCTGTCTGACCCAGAGAGAGGATGAAACTAGTTTATTATAACCAGTGGTGAAGTCAGAACAAGGAACTCCTCAATAGCTAAATGGGCGGCTGCCTCCATCTCCCTAGCAATCCTAGTATGATATCTTGATCATGCAATTTTTGTTCCTACGTTGTGTCTTGGTAGGATGGGAGGAGTGAGAGCTAGACCCATACTAAAAAGTAGGGGAGGCAATCCCTGAGATCAGGGGAACCTTACCTTTAGAAGGTATTGATTAGATGGTGCTAGCCCTCACTGGGGCAGCACAAGAAACCATGGAATGGTGATCTTTGGTACTAAAGCTAAAGCTAGTGGGACTACCGCTTTCCTTTTCAACGAGGAGATGTCAGAATTAGAGGGTAGATCAATTTGGATTACCGTCTTCTGCTCAATCATCGTGGTCCTACTAATTGTCGTGAGGAGAGTGCCCTCACATGTAATTCTCGCTCCCTCAAATCCCCTATCGAAGTGGATTAGATGTGTATGATCCAATCGGGGGAAGTTGGCTTGGTCCAATGCCAAATCCATACCATGAGGGAAAGGAAAACAAATCTCTACGAGCCGACCATCTCAGAACAACTGTAAAGACTGGAAAATTGAACTGTCATTATAGTGTAACTGACTGTGAGAATCTGCAATAGGGAACGAGATTGGATCAGATTTCTATCTTTGTTGATTTTTGAATTAGAATTGAAAATTTTAACCCACATTCAACATATTGGAGTGTTAAGTGGGGTTCAAATGGATTTGAGAATTTTGATTGAAACAAGAATTTTGAATATGAATCCAACTTCAACAAATTTAGGTATGTTGAAATATGGATTCAAAATTTTTGAGAAGGATGCTTCCATAGGTTCATGTTTGTTTGAATTTAAATTTTTGATTTTGAGGACCTTTTCCTTTAACAAATTTGGGTATGTTAAAGTAAGGGTCAAATTGATTTTGTTTTGAGGATTTTGATTTTTGAAATTCACTTAGCAAATTTCGGTATGTTAAGTGGTGTGTTTGAAAACAATTTCTTCTTCTTTTGCTTTGTTTTCTTTGCTTTGTGAATCTTTTGTGATTTGAAATTAGAATTCTCATTTAGTAAATTTAGGTGTGATACATGAAGAATCCAAATGTGTTTTGTTTTTTGAAGATTTTTGAAAATAGGATTCTTAGCAAATTTAGGTACGCTAAGGAAATCCAATGTGTTTCTTTTATTTTTGATTTTGTTTTGAAAAAGATGATCCTTAGCAAATTTAGGTATGCTAAGGAAATCCAAATGTGTTTCTTTTTGTTTTAGATTTTGTTTTTAAAATGAAGACTTCACTTTAGCAAATGTGGTATGTTAAAATGAAGTTCCCAAATGTGTTTCATTCTTATTTTTGAAAAGAGGATTACTACTTAGCAAATTTAGGTATGCTAAATAGGAAATCCAAGTGGTTTTCATTCATGTTCGGTTTTGAAAACAGGATCCTCATTTAGAAAATTTGGGTATGCCAAATGAAGGATCAAATGTTGTTTTGAATTTTTGATTTTTGAAAAGGTGGACTTTTACTTAGCAAATTTGAGTATGTTAAATGAAGGATCCAATTGTTATTTGAATTTTTGAAAAGATAGTTATTGATTATTGATTTTTTTTAATTTTGGAAAATGAAACTTTCATTCAAAATGAATTGAATGAAGATGTTCATTTGTACTTTTTGAAAATCATGATTGTTGATTTTCAAAATGATTGTTGCATTTTGTTTTTTTTTTATTGAAAATGAAACCTCCATTCAAAGAGATGAATGAAGATTCACATTTGGTGCTTTTTGAAAAATAATTATTGATTTCAAAAATGATTGTTGATTTTATTGAAAATGAAACCTTTATTCAAGAAGTTGAATGAAGATATTCATTTGGTGCTTTTGAAAATTTGATTTTTCATTTTGATTAAAAATGAAAACCTTCATTCAATAAATTTGAGTATATTGAATGAAAGTGTTCATTTGTGCTTTTTTTAAAAGAAAATGATTGTTGGATTTTATTTTTGAAAATCATATAATAATCTTGGAGATTGTTAGATGAGGGTGGTTTTTTTAAAAAAAAAATTGTGCATTTTGAAAAAGTGCTTTTTGGAAATTGTTAATGTTTTATAAAAGATTTATTTTTCTTTATATTTTGGAATGAATTTCCTCAATAAAATGATAAGAAGGAAGTCTTTATATTTCTTTTTATTAATATATATATATATATATATATATATATATATATATGTATATATATATATATATATATGTTATATTTTTATATATATATATATATATATATATATATATATATATATATATATATATATAAAATACAAACCCACTATCGATACTTGAAGACAATGTTCATTTACCAATGATGGAGAGAGGAATCATCCCAGCGGAGTCGCTAAAAAAATATGTGGTGAAAATTATTCCTGCCTTCATCTATCCTTTTTGAAGAGAATAAATGAAAACAGACATATATGCCTTTGGTTGGGACACCACGTAGATCTGCAGATGTTCTTATTAGAGTGATCAAGTACGATATTGAAGAGAGGTGTACTATCTTGAAAGATAGAAGTCACTACCCTACAATGAACCTAATCACCAGAATAAGGACTCTTAAGGACTATGAGTGTTCATTTATACCAGAGATTCTTTCCCTAGTTTACATGGAAAAGTAAAGAAGGGTTTATTTTAAATTGGGTTTGTTAAGTTCCCTATGGAGGTAAGCCTCCATAGTTAATTACAACCTAAAAATAACTCTGTTAGGAATACTCTCGATTAAGATAAAAGATGGTTATCTTCAAAGATTTCAGTAGGAAGGACTGTCAATCGATTAGTTTATTTTTGGAGAATCAAGTGGGATCGATCAAGAGGAGGTAGTTCTTATCAAAGCCAAAGAAAGATAAGTAAAGGATATTTTAGATACTAGGAAGCCTAGTAAGCACCCCAAACAACCTTATAGTTGGGCTTTACATTTTTGAAATTGAAGGAATTAGTTGTTTGAGTTGAATTTTCATTAGAAATTTAGGGCTTATAATTCCATGATACATGGTCATGGAAAATGCCTAAGAGGTGAGGATTTATACTTATGGCTCGCAAAGGGAAAAAGCAACTTCGAAACTTGAATATTGTGAGCTTTGGCGAGGGCCAAAGCACGTCTTAAATCTAAGGCCAAAAATTGGTATTTGTTTCATCTCCACAAGAGAAGATGAACCATCCGAATGTTGGACTTATAACTGCCTAGGAGTGGCTACCAACTAACTCCTCCTACAATTTTAAGTACATGTAAGCAAACCTTATGTTTATGCAAGATATCAAGGTTGTTATTTATTTAGAATGAGGGGCATGCTTCAAATAATCTAAATCTAATGCAAATCATATTACATGTTATTTTATTTTTGGACAACCATTTGAATCAGGCTATAGGATTTTTTGATGCTTAATGCATGAGAAATTAGATAATGGCTAGAATCAACAACATGGGGGAGGTGTGTTTCCACCATGGCTCTCAAAGGTCAAGCCAAGTTCTCTAGCACGGGTGGAAGCCCTCCAAATCAAGAATGAATCAATATGCTTTTTTATAAATGATATTATAAAAAAGGCAACATTCAGCTAAAGGGTTGCTAATTCTTTTCAAATTCAATTAAAAATAATTTTATTGGATTCTGCTCTGAATTATCTTTATAATAAACTTGAGTTTGTATTTTTTGAATTTGTCTACAATTAGTTATGAATTTATGAAATTTCAATTGATTTAAGTGATTTTTATGAATTCTGCTAATTTATTTTATTAAAATAAATCATTTGACACTCAAAATTCAATATCTTTTAATACAACGGGCATTTTTACTTGAAATTTTTATGATAGGTGCATTTTAAAATCAATTTTAATCTCTAAAAATTTGAACTTAATCTAACATGTATTTTTGGTTTAATTAATAAATTTTGATTTTTTTTTTTTTACTAAAAGTGAAATTAAGCTCAAAATACTTGTTTCAGTATTTGAACTTAATCTGACAGTATTTTACAAAAATGGATTTTGGGTTCATTGGATTCCTCTCCAAAAGATGAATCCAACGAGCCCTTCTTTGCAATTTTTTTAAGTATTTTTTTTCTATGAATTTTTTTAAGTTTCATGTATTTTAATAAATTTTTTTAAATTGGAAAAACCGTGTGGCGACGTGGCCACGTGGTGCCGTGTGATTCATGTGCAGCATCGCGTCTATGGATGGGCTGGAAAGACTTGGTCAAACTGCGAAGAGTGACCCGCGGGTCACTATGGACCGTCTGATTGTCGATCAGATAGTTTAGATCAGATCGCGCGATATAAAAGCCAAGATTACGAGATCAATGCACGACTGGCGGCCGATCATGCAACCGCGATCGGACGGTCGGTCGCATGTGATTGAAGGCCAAGATTTTGTGATCCGCATGCGTCGGCGATCGATCCAGTGAGCCATTTGGATGGACGGCCTGCTGCCGATGGTGAAAAGTAAAACTTACTTTTTTAAAAGGATAAATAAAGTTTTCTAAGTGAAAACTTGTCCAAATAGACTCATTTTCATGCTGATTCACTTCAAAAAAATTCTATTTTCTAATTGGGATGATTTAAAGTAAAAAATGCAGGATTATCTAGAGTAGATTCCTAAATATTGCGCTAAAGTCATCACAAAATGAAATATCCTAAGGCCGATTACAGTTTTTGAAGGTTACCACCGGATGATTTTAGCGGTAGTGATTTCGGCCAGTGGGGAAGAAGCCTGAGCTTAGATCCTTGCCTTCACGTCGAAATGAAGCTTCCTCCGGTGATCGTCATTTCCTTGCCAAAATCCCCTTAGTTTAGGAGTATTCTCTATAAAATGAAGTGGATGATTGCTAAAGGCTTTTGGGAGCTCTAGGAGGAGGAGAATGAGAGGAATGTTGGTTTTTTTTCAGCCACTCAAGCCTTAGAATGAAAAAGTTAAGTGAAATGAACCTTTTTTGACTTATTATTTAAAATTTTGGCTCCAAACTCATGTCATTTGGCTTGGGGTGGTTGGGAGTGGAAGAGAATCATCCTAGGTGGCTCCCTATGGTTGGCTAAGGCATGGAAAGTAGCTGCCATGAAGGACAAGTGGGTGTCCTAGCCAAGGGGAGGTGAGTGTCCTTCATGCCAAGTGTTCCAATAGGAGAGGTGAGGTGATTTCACCTCCCCATGATTCATGGCTGCCCAAACACTCCTTTGGTCAAAAAATCAGTGTCCTCGGGGCCTATGTGGGCCAATGGATGAATGTCAAGTGGCCAAGGAAGAGAAATTGCCACTTAGGAAAGTGTCTTTTCTCATGGAATGCCCTTGCCCTAAAGGCAAAGTGGTCATTTGATATTGTATTTGATTTGGAAAGATTTAAAATGAGTCAAAAGTAAGTTGGACCAAATTTCATGTCATTTGAAGTTCATTTGATTTAATTTGGGTTAATTTGAGCCATTTGGGTCAAATCGGGCCAAAATAAGTTAGATTGACCAATTGGTCAAATTGGGTCAAGCCAAGAGTTGGGTCAAGTTTAAATGACTATTTGGAGTATATTGGTTCAATTGGTTTCAATTAATTTGTTTTAATTTGGATTTAATTTAGATTTTGGCCAATTTGATCCTTTAGGTCAATTTGGGCTAAGTTGACTGATTTAACCCAATTGACAAATTAGCTTGAATTATGGCTTAGTTTGAGTTTGGTTGATCATTTGAAATGGATGATATCTTTATTTCCAATAAATTTTGTTTATATTTGATTTTGGCTTGATTTGACCTTTTAGGTCAAATTGGGCTAAGGTCAATTAGGCTAGGTTGGGTCTAGTTGGCCAATTGGTCAAATTGGGTTTAGTTGAGGCTTTGGTCAAGTTCAATAATCTATTTAGAGTAAACTTGAGCCATTGGTTGCAATCAATTTGGTTTAGGATGCAATTTGGCTAGTTTGGGTTCATATGGGTTAAAGGGTTGACTTGGTTAACATGTTAGGTTAACTTGGTTTGACCCAATTCATGACAATTGATTAACCTATGATGATCAATAAACATGACCTGAAATTTGGATTGAATTAAATTTTGGTTCATGTAGGTCAAATTGGCCACTTTGGGTCAAGTGAGCCAATTGGGTTTGTTGGCTTGATCAAGGCTTGATTCAAGTTTAGTTTGGCTTAGTTCAAGATTTTGACTTGAAAGGCTTAGTTTGGATTTTGATTGAATTTAAGTTTGATTTTTGAATTGGTTTTGATTGTTTTAATTTATATTTCATTTATATTTATGAATATAAATGAGGATATAAATGGGTTATGAGAAAATTTCTTGAATTTGAATTGATTTGGATTGAGCTAAGTCCATAAGATAGAATCAAAGGGTTTAGGAAACATTTTTGGAATTTTGATTTAGTTATGGATTTTAATCATGGGTTTCAATCATATGATATTGATTTGAATTTGGAAAGATCAAATAAGATTGATTTGGAGTTTGAGAAATCCAATTAGGATTGATTTGGAGTTCAACTTGAAGGAAGGAAGGTGAGGAATGTGGTTCAAGCTATAAGGTAGGTGAATTTTTCTAACACCCCGTGGTGTTTATTTTTGAGATGTGGGACACCACGTAGATCTTAGGGGGTACTTATTGAAGTGATCAGGTATGACATTAAGGAATGATGTACTATCTCGAAAGATAGAAATCACCACCCTATAATGGACCTAATCACCTAATAAGGACTCCAAAGGCATGATGGGTCTTCGAATATACCAGAGATATTTCCCCTACTTTACATGGAAAAGGAAAGTAAGGTATATTTTAAGCCAGGTTCGTTAAGTTCCCTATGGAGGCAGGCCCCATAGTTAATTACATCCTAAGGAATGGGAATTCTTTAAGAATACTCTCGATTAAAGTAGACAATTAGGGTCTCCAAATATTTCAAGGTTAAGACTATTAAAGGATTGGCTATTTTAAAAAATCAAATGGGATAGATCAAGGAGAAGACTTATTTTTGGAATCCAAATGGAGAAAGTAAGAAATGCTCATGATACTAGGAAGCCTAGTGATCATTCCAATCTACCCTATAATTGGGCTTTATATTTTTGAAATTGAAGATAGCTAATTATTTGAGTTGACATTTTATTAGATTGCCTAAAATGTTATAATTGGGCTTATAATTCCACAATATAGGATTATGAAAATGTCTAAAAGGTGAGAATTTATGCTTGTAACCTAAAGGAAACATCTACTTAAGATTCCTAAACTAAGCAGCCTTGGTACAAAACAAAGGCACGACCTAAGTCTAAGCGAAAGGCGGGTATTTAATTCACCTCCACAAGAGAGGATGAACCACCCGACTGTTGAACTTACAGTCGCCTAGAGTGACCGCCAACTAACTCCTTCTATGCTTTAAATCCATGTATACAAGTCTTATGCTTTGCAAGATAGCTAGGCTGTTGTTTATTTAGAAAGGAGACTAAGTCCTTAAACTCACTCCCTAAGAGATTAGAGCATGAGTGGTATGAATTCATGACCTAATCTAATGTAAATTTTATCAAATTTATTTGATTCATTTGAACTCTTTATTTTGACACAGGCTATGATATTTTGTATGCCTAAATGCATGAGAACTTTATCATGGGCCAAATCAGGAGAGAAAGAGGTGTTCTTCCATCAAAAGCTCTCATGGGTTAAGCCTTTATTCTCTGGAAAAGATGGAAGCCCTCTATTAAGAAGAGTGGAATAATATGACATGCATGATATTATACATTCATTCATCTAGTTAAGGGGTTGATAAAAGTTTATTATCTTGATTTAATTCCTAGGCTTTTATGTGAGTTTATGAGTTATTTTAAAATTTTAGTTATGAGTTGTTAATTGGGGTAAAAAAATTAATTTCATCCTAAGAGCCTACCACATCCAAGCCACACATTCATGCATCAATCATAAAAAACTATGAAAAGCATGTTGTTCTAATGCGCAATCTAAACACAACATCAAACAATTTTATAGACTACCGTAAAAGAATAAAAGGCCCGGTCTTGTCGGGTTCGCGTACACCAAAAAGAAAAAAAAGATGGGTAGTCGAGCTCTACCTTTATACAACCTGGATTACAAAAAATAATACATTTTATGCGGGTCATCTTTTCTTCATTTCTTCTTTCTCTTTCTTTTGATTTGATTTGCTCCAAAGGCATCACAGGGCCCCCCAGGGACTATGCCTTCTAACCACTGCTCATCCTAATCCCCCACTAATCCTAATTCCTAATGCAAAATTACATCAAAAATAGAAAAAATAAATCTAGCTGCACCTATAAAACAAATGTTAGCTAAAACATATACAATTCAAGCGGTTATAAGACTAATTTGGACTTAGCACACATGGGTAACCAAGTCCCTGTCTAATGAGTTATGCTTAGGGGCTAAGCAACCTGACAAATGCATTTATATTTTATTATGACCCCTTAAACAACCCCAGAGAAAATATGATTAATAATATGACTAACATCAGTCTACAAAACATACATCCTAACATCTAGTCTAAAATATTACATTACAAAACAAAATACAACATCATACATATAATGCCCTAACTTAGCACTAGAAGTGGTGACTTAGTATTATAATGTGTCTGCTTAAGGCTTGTGTGGCAAGACTTTACCCAGCTTCTTTAATTTAAGTTTCAATTTGGAATTTGAATTTGTTTAAATTTTACCTTTAGTGATTTCAATTTAAATGATTTAATGATTTATTTTTTATTTTTATTTCACTTTCATTTGGTTAAAATGATGTTTAGGTTTTCAAGAATGAAGAGTAGAATGAATTCCATTTGTAGATGGAACTCACCCTATTCTTCATTCTAATTCTTAAAAAATCTAACTAAGGTCCTTAAGTATCTTAATTAGTCCATTTGAATTTGTGTAATTCATTTAATTTGATTTATTTTATTTGATTTATAATTTAGAACTTGACTTTGTTTAAGTATTTGATTGATTGATTTTGATTTTGATGTTTTGGTTTAATTACATCTCGATAATTCAATATCCTTAATATCTAATGAAGTTTAAGTTTGTTTAAATTCATGTGCTTTTTGATTGATTAATTTCATATTAGATGTTTTGGTTTAATTACATATTGATAATTCAATATCCTTTAAATTAATATTTAATTCTTTTCTTTGATTATGATTATGTGACTTGACTTTATGTTTATTTGATTTGATTAGGGTTCATTCATTTGTAGTTTGATGATTAGATTGAGATTTTATTTTGATTTTAATTGAGTTTGATTCCTTGTAATTAGATTTTATCTTTTAATCTCATCCATTTGTCATGTTTATCAAAGTTCGATTTGCATTTTGATTTCATACATTGGATAGTTAATTAGTTTATCTTATTTAAGTAAGTTGAATGAGATTTGATTTGATTGCATATTAAATTGATGAGAGTCTTTCTTAATTTAATTTAATTTGATTTAATTTGATTTGATTAGGTTTATTAGTATATGGGTTTGCTTAGGTTCAATATGATTATGTAATTAGTTTAATTAAGAAGTGTATTATGTTAGTTGCAAAGATTTGTTTAATTTTTAATTTCATTTCATATTTATTTAGATCAATAATGTAATTAATGACTTAATAATTTAAGTTTAATTTAAGTTTTGATTAGTATTTAATTGCATTTTGATTATGTTCAAATTTATGTTTAATTAGGCTAAAATTTAATATGATTAATTTTGATTAACTTAATTAGCTTGTTTAAGAGGTGTGATCAATTATTAAATTAAGTAAAGATTTGTTTAATTTTTTTTAATTTGTTTTCATATTTTTTTTGGTTAATGATGTGATAAATGAGTTAATGATTTAAGTTTAAATTAAGAATTCATTGGTATTTAATTGCATTTATGTTTGATTAAGTTTAAGTTTAATATGATTAATTTAATTAACTTAATTAGTTTATTTAATATGTATGATTAAATTAATTAGTAGATTAATTAAATGTTTGATTTGAATTAATTTTAATCTGATTTATAAAGTTAATTTGCTTTATTAAGATGGTGGATTAATTTATTAAGTTTGCATTAATTAGATGTTTGATTAAGGGCAATTAAATTTTTAAATCATTAGATTAATTAAGGGTTTGTTTAATTAGAGATTAATGATTTAATGATTTAGGTTTAATTTAGGTTTCGATTAGTATTTAATTTTATGTTTGATTAAGCTTAAGTTTAATATGATTAATTTGATTAACTTAATTAGTTTCTTGAGGGTTGTGATTATTAAATTTAATTAAGGGTTTGATTTAAGCTTAATTTTAGAGTTAGCTTTAATGTAACTTATTTAAATTAATTTGATTAATTAAATGATGGATTAATTCATTAAGTTTGCATTAATTAGATGTTTGACTAATTAAGTTTGATTAAGGGTAATTAAATTTTTAAATCATTAGATTGATTAAGGGTTTGTTTAATTAGAGATTAATGACTTAATATCCCATTTGTGAATGATTTGATTTAGCTAAGTGTTTTACTTATGTTTTGATTTGATTAAGGGGTCATTGTTATTACCATCATTGTTGTTAGGAGAATTAATTGTTTTTTTCATTTCAATTAAGTTTGATTATTTATGATTAGGGTTTTACTTGATTTAATTCATCTATTATATTTGTTTGATTTCATTAACATGTTTGATTTAGTTATTAGGTTGAAATATTAAATGGTTAATTAATTATCTTATTCCAAATGGATGTGATTTAATCATATGTTAATTAAATTTACTTCAACTTTATTTGGTTTAATTCTAATAGTATTAAATGATTATGTTGAATTGGTTTGTTAATCAATTTGGTTTTTAATTTATTTAATGATTAATTAGTTTCAGTTTATGGTTAAGATTCCATGTTTAGTGTAGGTTTAGTTATGCTAGTTTGACCCATGTTAAAGTTTCCTAGATTTGTTTAATTTTAAGTTTGATTTAAGATTTAATCATTTAATTGAGTTTTATTAACTTAAATAGGTATAATCATATTTAATTTAATTTCCTCTAAGGATGATATTTTTCTGATTTAAGGTTTGATTAATGATTGCTTAAGTGCTATTTTATTTCTGATTTTTGATTTGATATTTAAATTATTTTTAGATTATGTTTTAATTAACTCCTTAATTGATTAAACTTTAATCTTAAGTGTTTGTTAGGGGTTCATTAGGATTTAAAAAATCGCATTATTTTCTTAAGAGTCCTAGATATTAATTGAAGTGATTTAAGTCATTTTGAAGATTTTTGTAAATTTTTGAATTTTTATTTGATTTATTTTATTAAAATGGACAACCTCAAATTCAAAATTTAATTTCTCCCAATCCAGAAATCTTTTTCACTTAAAATTTTTATTATAGGTGTGTGATAACTTTGGTTTCAATTCCTAAAAATTTCAAATTAATCTGATATATGTTTTTGGTTTAATTTATATAATTTTATTTTCACTAAACCTCAAATTAATCTCAAAATACTCAGTAACATTTGGAGATTTTGGGTTTGTTGGGTTCCCCTCACAAAGACAAATCCAACGAACCCTTGTTTGCAATTTTTGGCTAAGTATTGTTCTTATGAATTTTTGAAGTTTGAGGTGATTTAAATTAATGATTTTTTAAAAAAAAGATAATACAGCGGTGCTTACATTAGCCATTGGGCGGGAAAGGAAAATGACTCTCGTCTCGCTCTGGACCATCTCGATCGTAGATCAGATGGTCTAGATCAGATCATGCGATTCGAGGCCAAGATGTGTGATCGGTGTGCGATCTGAGCTTTCCGATCATTCAAACCACACGATCATACGGTCCATATCGCATCAAGCAATCCGAAGGCCCGGATCATGCGATTTGCGTCGTCTGATCACGCGAACCATGCGATCGGATGATCCATCGTCGGATCGAAGGCCGGATCGCCGATCGCTATCCGATCCATAAGCCGATCGACGGTGGTTGTAGGATGGTGAATAGTGTTTTCAGCCTTTTTTGAAAAAATGTGTATTTCTAAGCCAAAACTTGTCCAAATTGACTCATTTTGCGTCGATTCACACCAAAATATTCTATTTTCTAATTAGAATGATTTAAATAAAAAATGTAGGATATTCTAGGAGAAATTCCTAAAATCGCAAGAAAATTAACACAAAATGCACAAAATCCTAAGGCCGGCTATGATTTGATGAAAATTTACCTCGCCGGGAATGGTTTTCGGCGGCGGTGAAGATCCGAGCGAACTCCTAAATATGTGAGGAAGCTTTGAAACGATTTTAACCCTTGCCTCCTTTTGAAACGTTGTCTTTTCTGATGTTTATCGTTACCTCATCGGAAGAGCAATTATTTGTGTTTTTGAGCTCAAAAATGGCTCAAATAGGTGGGGGATGGGTTCCTTTTTGCTTTGGGGAGCTTTTGGGGGCTGAATGGTGGTGGGAACAAGAGATCTAAAGCCTCATTTCCCCCTCCTTTTATAATAGCCGAAAATTCATTCTTTTTTTTTAATTTTTTTGGCTCCAAATTGATTGCTATCTTGCTTAGGGTGCTTGGGATGGATGATGGAATGATTGAGGATTTTGAATTTTTTGCTTCAAAGTCCTCTCTTGCTGCCATATGATCAGCTCAATTCAATACAAATATTGGGGAGGAGTTAAGTGCATGTGATGTAGGGGTGTGCATTATTTGGTTTTAACCAAAAAACCAAACCGAACCAAAGTTTTTGAGTAATTTGTTTTGGTTTTGAACTTAGTAATTTAGATTTTGGTTTTAATAATTGAAAACTTTGGTTTTGGTTTTGGGTCGGTTTGTTAAATAAAATTTTGGATGGAAATAAACCAAAGTAATTATAATGCGTTATTATTAATTTATGTATAATGACTTATCTATTATACACTTATTTTATTTATTTTTGAATACTTGGTAGGTGTTTTTTTGGAGGACCATTATCCAATTTTCTAAAATATTTTGGTCTCATAATATGATAATATGGTTCCATCAACTTCTAAGTTCAAAACATCATTAAGGTAAGTAAAAATTAGTTTTAATATTTATTTTAGCACATGAAGTAGTTAATTGCATTTTTTATTATATTTATGTTATTTTGCTTATTACTTGTTTATTATACAATAAACAATTACGCAAATAATTTTTAAATGTAGAACTTGGTTTATCAAACCAAACCAAAATAATGAACCAAATTATTATTCAGTTTGTTTGGTTTTGCATTTTATTTGGTCGGTTTGGTTCAATATTTTTAGGAATCCAAAACTAATCAGTTTTAAAAATTTATCAACCAATCCATGCAAATCAACCAAACGCACACTCCTAATGTGATGGGGGAGAATTAAATGAGGTTGGGTGGAATCCTATGTGGGGGAGGATTGAGATTTAAATTGTGTTGATTTTTGATCAAATGGGTTTGGTTGATTTGATCATAATGGGTCCTTGGTTTTGATTTGGCTCAATTTAGGTCATATGGGCCATATTAGGTCAAATTGACCAATTTGACCAAAATTGACCAAATTAGCTTGGGTTGTGAGTTAATTCATATTCAATTATCTAATTGAAGATTAATGTGATCTTTGGTTTGAATTAATATGGATTTAATTTGGATTTAGGCCAATTTGGGCTAGGTTGGGTCAAGTTGACTAATTGGGTTCGATTGATCAAATTGGATTTAATTATGGCTTTGGTCAAGTTCAATAATCAATTTGGAATTAACTTAAGCCATTGGTTGCAATCAATTTGGGTTAAATCATGATTTGACCCGATTTGGTCCTTTAGGCCAATTTGGATCAAGTGGACCTAAGTGGGTCAATTGATTTGGTTTTGGTTTGATTTGAGTTTAGTTAAACTTATATATGAGTCCTAGATTGAAATATAAATTAAACGGCAATCAATTTGGAGTCCAATAGGTTTTGGCTCAATTGAAGGTTTTAAGTCAAAAGGGCTAAGTTAGTCTTGACTTGGGTTAACTTGAATTTGGTTTGATGATTATACATTTTATTTATATTTGGATAAATGATTGAATGAATAATTGATTTGAAGAAAAGCCATTGGTTTTGACTTGGTTTGGATAGAATTTGGCTAAGTCCAATTGACTTAAAGGCTTAGGTGAGTTTGGATTTGATTTTTTATAGTTTGGTCATTTGAATTTGGATTTCATTTATATTTGTGAATATAAATGAAGGAATAATTGATTTATAAAGAGTTCAATTGAGTTTGATTTGATCTAAAGGGAGTTTTAGCTAAGCTTATGAATGTGGTTCATATGGCTTAGGAAGGGTTTTAGGATTTGAATTTGATTTTGGGTTTCAATCATTTGAAGTCAAATTTGAAATTATATTTGGAATTTGAATTTGAGATTTGGTTTGAGAATTGAATTAGGTCTTGATTTAAGAAAGTGTATCTAGATTGGGTTTATGCTATGGGATAGGTAATTTTCTTAAGCCCGAAGGCATAGCCTAATCTTATGATTAACACTTCTAAGTCTCTAGGCTTAGGTTAAGTGTTCACCTAATCACTAGAAGTGTCTTATGACTAAGGAGTTCATAGTGTCTAGAAGAGTCCTAAGTCTAAGAAGAGGAGGTTAAGAGCTCACTCCAAAAGTGAGGTCAATAAAAGGATGCCCAATAGGTGTGGTGTAACTGACAAGGCACACCACACCTATTGGCATTGACCAAAATGATCAAAAACATCCAGAAGATTGCAACAAACAACAAAAGTGATCTATACCTAGACCGAAAAGGTAGATAGAATCATGATCTTAGTGCAATGCAGCTTCTTTATGCCAAGGGCATAAGAGAGGAAGAAGGAATCTGCCGGGGGTTGAGTACATGAACCTTCCACTTGGGAAGCAGGTTCAAGTTATCCACTGAGGGATAAGAATTTGAGTTTGATGGTGAATATGATTAGTTTGGGTGTGTATCTATTGGGGATAAGAATTTATAATCGATGGGGGTCAAGATCGAATTAATTTTATTTTAATTGATGTGGAGGCATATCCGCTAGCGATATGTGCACGAATCCGCTAGGGATTGTGTATATGAACCTTCCACTAGGAAGAAAGTTTGGGCTATCTACTGGAGATAAGAATTTGATTAGATTTCTTTGATTTATTTGATTAGACTCCACTCGGGAGGTTGGTTTAATTTGTTATGGCTTCACTAGGGAGAAGGGTTCTAGATTGAGGGCATATCTTCCAGGGATGTACACTCGGTTAAATTTTTTTGATTTAGATCTAGGTTCCACTAGGGAGGCCAATTTGATTTATGTCCCGCTAGAGAGAAATTTGGTTTATTGAATATGTTTAATTTGACTCCACTGGGGAGGTTGGTTTTAAATTTTTTTTTTTTATGGACCACATGTTTGCGATGGACTACGAGGAGAAGGGCTTTGTCTTAGATTTATAAGTCCAAAGAGGTAGTCTACCTTCCATATGGTAGGATTATCCAACCTAAGGGGTTGTCTTTCGGTGTGCAATGATTATACTAGGAAGAAGGCATAGTAGACTTACATCTTTAAAAGTAGGGATCAGCCGTTAGGGTGATCTGTCGATGATGCAACAAATTGAACCCTGCCTAAGGCGACTACTGAGTGAGTGCCGATGGGGGTCTTACCTCAACTCAAGAGTAGTCCTGATGATTAATTTGATTTGATTTGATTTGATTTGATTTAATTTTATTTAATTTAATTTGGTGTGTTATATTATAGACCCTATCGGCGTGTGATGGACTCACCGAGAAGGAGCAATGTCAGCCTTGACCTATCTCAGATTTACAAGTACAAAGGGATAGTCTACCAGCCATAAAGTAGGACTATCCGGCCTACGGGTTGCCTTTCAATGTGCAACAACTATACTAGAAAGAAACCGTAGTAGACTTACATCTTCCAAAGTAGGGATTAGCCATTGGGGTGATCTATTGATGGCGCAATAGATCAATCTTGTCCTAGGGCAACTATTTGAGCAAATGCCACTGCTGACTCACATCGACTCAAGAATAGTCAAAATTAATTTAATTTTAGATGGACCCTATCGGTGTGTGATGGATCTACTAAGAAGGAATATTAATAGCCTAGACTTCTTAGTTTACAAATCCAAAGGGATAGTCTACCAGCTGTTAGGTAGAGCTAACCAACCTAAGGGGTGGCTTTCAGTTTGCAATGGTCAAGTTAGGAAGAAAGCACGGAGACTCACATCTTCCTAAACAAGGAACCACTGGGTGATTGGTTGCTTGTACAATAAATTAGACTGTCCTAAGGATGCCCATTGGTTTGCAACGATCGTGCTCAAAAGAATGTGTAATAGACTTATATCTTTCAAATCAAAGATGACCTCCGGGGTAACTCATTGGTGGCACCACAAGTTGAACCCATCTAAGGCTCTGAGCCGGGGGTCTTACCTCAACTCAATAGAGTCTTGATTAATTTGATTTGATTTGATTTAATTTAATTATGTTTATTATATATGGACCCTATTGGCATGCAATGGACACGAGAAGAGTTATGTCGTTGACCTATCTAATTTAAGTCCAAAGGGGTAGTCTACAACAGGTAGGACTATCCAATGGTTGCCTTCTGTGCAAAGTCAGGAAGAAAGCGTAGAGACTTTACATCTTTCAAAGTAGGGATCACCTGGGGTGATCGTTGATGGCATAAATCAATCTCGACTAGGGTGACTATTGAGAGAATGCCACCGTGGACTATATCAACTCAAGAATAGTCAAAAAAATTTTAGATGGACCCTATCTTCTATGGATCTAAGAAATAGGCTATCTTGGGTTTAAGAGATAGTCTAGTTAGGTAGAAACTAACCAACAAGGTGCATTTCAATTTGCAATGGTCAAGTTAGGAAGAAAGCACGGGGACTCACCTTACTAAATAAGGAACCACTGGAGTGATCAGTCGCATGTGCAACAAATCAGACCTGACCTAAGGCTGCCCATCGGTTTGTAATGATCGTGCTGAAAAGAATGCATAATAGACTTATATCTTTCAAAGCAAATATGACCACCGGGATAACTCATTGGTGGCACAATAAGTTGAACTTAACCTTAGGGCGACTACTGAGAGAGTGCCGACCCGGGGACTTATCTCAACTCAAAGTAGTCAGGCAATTCCTATAGGGAGTTTCTGATCTAATAGGATGCACCTTGGGAGAGGGGCCACTAGGCTTGAATTCAATCCTAAGCAAATTAATTTTGTTTATTTATTTAGTTTTTTAACGTGGACCCTATTGGTTGTGAGGAATCAACGAGAAGGAGCTTATATCGACTGAACTATCTGGATTCCAAGAGAGAATTTGTGCATCCACTGAACAAATTCTCCAACCACAGGGGTGGCTACTAGGAAAGGGGGGTTGTCCAATTTAAAAGTAACCCGAGTAGTGTTTAAATGAGGTTGTAAATGATGTGATCCAAATAGAATTCCCTCAAGGTATGGGGTCACTAAAGGCTTAATCTAATATCCTGGAGAAGATGACATGACTAGTCATATATCAAATAGATATTTGGTGGCCAACTAAAGTAGAAAGCATGGGGACTTACATCTGCCAAGAGTAGTGTATCCACCAGGTGAGTCACTGTCAGCATAGCGAAAATTAACCAGCATAAGAAGCCCATCGATTTGTGACAATCAGTCTAGAAAGAAGGCGTGTAGGCTTACATATCTTTAAAGCTGAACGGATCACGGGGATAGTCTACTTTAGCTTGACAGGGGCCATCCGACCTAAGGAAACTACTAAATGAGGAGTCTTGTGTAAGGACTAGACCCAAGCTTAAAGTAGTCAAGAGGAAAGGAGCCACTGGAGGACTTATCTTAAACTTCAAATATACTGACTTATGATGCATATTGGCTACTCAAGAAGAAAGCGTAGCTTACATCCTCTTAAATAAAGTCAACATAGGTAGCTTACCATTTATGACTACCACCGATGCTGTGATTTACAATGATCAAGTCAAGCAGAAAGTGCAGGGACTCACACCTACTAGATAAGTGAACACTGGGGTGACACACCAACAAGGTAGCATGTCACGGCTAATGTGTAGTGCCACAAGAGCTTCTCTGCCAAAATAACTGAGACAAAAGTTATAAGTTTATTTATGTTGTGAAAGAAGGAATAGGATGTCGCTTGGGTTCTCTTACACATATCCTAATAGCACTGGAGGATCATTTTTTTAGTTTATGTTTGTGTTGTGGAGGGATAGGATGCCTCTTGGGTTCTCTTATACCTACCCTAAATACATCGTGGCAGATTCACAAGCAAAAGATATTTCTAACATAGAAGAAATAAAATTTGAGTTGAAAAGAAGTTTTATTGATAATTATTTTTAAACAATATTTATTATTTATGGATAGTATTTCTTTAAGTAGAGCCCATTGATTGGAAGCATCGATCGCTCTCCTTTATAATTTATGAGTTGGTAAGACCCTCCTTGGTAGGCCTTCTTTATGGCATAAGGGCCTTCCCAAGTGAGTTCAAACTTTCCTCCTATCTTTCGACGGGCAACAATTGGCCTCCTTAGAACTAAAACAAGCTCTCCTACTTGAAAACCTCTAGGACGAACCAACTTGTTATGATCTTGAATCATCTTGTTTTTGTATAACTCGAGGTTTTGGCATGCCCGTAGGCATCTCTCCTCCAAACCTTTGAGCTCTTCCAACCGCAACTTAGCATTCTGCTCTGTTATGATTTTACTGCCCACAGCTATTCTTAGTGATGGGAGTTGGACTTCTAATGGTAGGATGGCTTCGGACCCATACACTAAGGAGAAAGGGGTAGATTTAGTTGGAGTTTTGTATGTGGTGTGGTAGGCCCACAAGGCTTCAGCTAACTGTTCATGCCATCATCATTTGTTGTCATCTAGTGTCTTCTTCAGTATTTGAATGAGGGTTTTATTCAAGGCTTCTGCTAAGTCATTCACCCTTGGATAGTAGATGGTAGAATATCTCCAATCTATGTTATGTCTTCGAGCAAAGCTATTGATTTTAGTGCTCTTGAATGCAATACCGTTATCGAATATAATTTATCGAGGCACCCCAAACTTATATATGATATAGTTCTTGAAAAACTAGAGCACATGTTGAGCTATGACCTCTCTAGGTGGGATTACCTCTGTCCACTTGAAAAAGTAGTCAGTAGTAGCTAGAATAAATCAATGACCTTTGGAAGTAGGAGGATCGATCAGACACACAATGTCAGTACCCCAACACTCAAATGGCCATAAGGCTAATGCAAGATGTAGAATATTGGGTGGTTAATGTAAGACTGCACCGTGTACCTGACATTAATGGCATCTTCTAGCTACATCCATGCAGTCTGTGATAATCGAAGGCCAGTATCCTAGTCTCTTGATCTTGGCTTTCATCTTTGGACCGGATTGGTGTGCTCCACATAAACCTGAGTGTACCTCGATCATGATCCTACGGGCTTCATGTTTATCCAAACAACGTAACCACATATGATCGAAGGACCGGTACAAGGTGCCACCTACAAGAGTATAGGAAAGGGCTCTCTACTTCACCTGGTGTGCCAGTGATTTCTCTTGAGGTAGTTTGCCTATATTTAAATAATATATGAATGGTTGCCTCCAATCTGACTCATCATCCTTTTTGGTAATGGCAACCTCCTCTTCAAGAGAGAATCTCTCGATGAGTTCAGCATCAATAGGGGATAAGACTTATCTATTTTGGACCCTTCTTAGAATGAACTCATCTTCTAGAATGCCAACTCTTTGGCAAGCTTGGCTAATGCATCTGCTACTGTATTCTCTCTTCGAGGAATCTTGAGACAATAACCTCTGGGATTTAGGCAAACAACTCTATAGTGTACTTATTGTAATGATGGAGCTTAGGCTTTAGAATATTGTAGGACCCAGTGATTTGGTTGATGACTAACTGAGAATTCCCAAAGATGTTCATACTTTGGACGCATAGTCTAATGACTAACTCGACAATCAGAGCCTCATATTCGGCTTCATTGTTGGTGCATGGATTGGACAGAGGATATGAGATTCTCATCACATCACGGTCCAGAGTTAGGAGAACTATTCCTACCCCTACCTTCCCTGCGATAGTAAATTATGGTTCTTCTCCTCTTTGAGAGGAAGCTGCACCATCAAAGTACATCTCCCAGTGACAAGTACTAGTACCACCTAAGTTTATGATTTGTTCATCGGGGAGATCATCATTAAGTGGAGAGTTAGTAGGAGGCGGATGCTGCTAAAAAAATCCTCAAGTGCTTGTCCTTTTACGGCACGGAGGGGTATGAATGTTATGTCAAATTGAGACAAAATCATGGACCAACGCACCAATCATCCAGATAAGTTCGACCGTGTCATGAGATATTACAGTGGATTGATTCTAGAGATCAAGTTCACCTTATGAGAAAGCATGTAGTGTTGTATCTGTTGAGATGCAAAGATTAAAGCTAGGCAGTGCTTTTTAATAGGTGGATAGTTTTTCTCAGTATGGATTAGATGATGACTGAGATAATAGAGAGTGTTCTCCTTCCCTTCATCATTGGTTTGAGATAACAAAGCACCAAGGAGTCATCTAATGCAGCAGTATATAATATGAGTGGCTTGCCCGAGATAAGGGCTGCTAGGACTGGCGTCATCAAATATTGCTTGATGTCTTCGAAAGCATGTTGGCACTTATCATCCTATTTGAACTTAGCATCCTTTTTGATAAGTGCTAAGAATGGTTGGCATCTTTCTGATAAGTTAGCAATGAAGCATCTTAGATATGCCAATCGCCCTTGGAATGACCTGAGTTATGTTAGGCTTTTAGGGTAGCTTTGATCTTCTCCAGATCAATTTTTATTCATGTCTAATGAACCCAAGAAATTTCCCCGAAGCTACTCCGAATGAACACTTCAGGGGGTTTATTTTGAGGTTGTATTATCTTAACAGTTCAAAAACTACTCTCAAGTCCAAGATATGGTCTTCCTTTTCTTTGCTTTTAATAATGAGATCATCGACATAGCATTCAACTTGATGATTAATGAGTTCATTAAAGATTGGAGTCATGGCCCACTGGTATATGGCACCAGCATTTTTAAGGCCAAAAGGCATGACATTATAACAATAAATTTCGATCGGGATTTGGAAGGCAGTGGTTCTTTCATCCTCTAGGGTCATCTTAATTTGGTTGTAACCAGATGACCCATCCATAAAGGAGAATACTGCATGGATGAGGTAATGTCCACCATTAATTTTGGTATAGGAAGTAGAAATTCATCCTTAGGACATGTCTTATTTAGATCTCTAAAATCAATGCATATGCGAATTTGGTCATTCTTTTTCTTAACTGGGATGACACTGGCCAACCAGGTAGGATATTTTTCTTCCCTAATAAAGCCAACATCGATCTATTTCTTGATTTCAAAAGTGAATTACTGTTCAATCTCTAATTGCATCGTAGGAGCCTGCTTGATAGGGTTAGCATTAGGTTCTATTGCTAGTTTATGGACTACTATGTCAGGAGATAGACCGGGCAGATCTTCATAACTCCATGCAAAGCAATCCTTAAACTCAGTCAATACTTTCACTAAATCATTAGTTTCTTTTTCATTCAATAGAGAACTGATATATGTTGGGCGTGGATCTTCTTCAGTTCCTAGGTTGATTTCTTTGAGCTTGTTGATAGTTGATCTGATCTCCTCTTCGAACTCTGGCGGTGCATCCATGATTTCAAAGTCATTTAGGTCATCTAAAGTTTCTAAGCACACCTCCTCATATGAGTTAATATGATTTGAAAAGAACCTATCAGATTTCAAATGGTTGATGATGACTAAGCAATAATCATCATCATCAACTAGACCCACTATACTGAATCCTAGTCCCGATCTTGATTGTGAATGTCTGCATTTGTTGTCCCATAACCTTTCAAAGTAATATGACCTGTGTTTAGACCAAGCATGTGGAATTAATCCTTTCTTTGCTAAATTATGAACACAAGGCGAGTACCAATCAAAAGGTAATTCTATTAAATCTTTGTACGAATCATCTTCCAGTTCTACATCAACTTCTTGACTTAAGGATGATGCTCCAAGAAAGAACTTCTGCACCTTTACATTTTTGGAAGACTTAGGGGCTTCCTTAACTACTAAACCCTCAACTTTTTGTGAGGAAAGTGGGGTTAGAGCTAAAGTTCTCAATTGATGCCTTACTGTTTCACATATAGACTTGGATACACTTATGCTTTGCTTAGGAGCCTGGTCTTCATCGTTGTCTTGCTTAATTATCACTTGCATGAGGATCTGTTGTCTTGAAGTGCTATCTAGTGTACTAATAATATATGACTCATCCTCTGAACTAGATTCTAAGTCTATATAGATAGTAGGTGTAGTCCTGGTAGCTAGACATAACTCCTATTGGGTGGCCAATAAGGAGGTCTTCCGTCCCTAGGCATGTCTTTAGATCTGCTTCTTCCTCTGCCTGGTGGAGGTCGAGTCAACCTACCCAAATGTTCGAATGGAGTAACAAACTGTGGGTGGAATCTAATGTCAAGCTCTACTTTCTCCTCCAAGTCTATTTCTCGCATCCTTTTGTTTTCTTTCTCATTTCTTTTTTTCTTTTCTTTTTCTTTTTCTTTTTATTTTTCTTTTTCTTTTTCCATTTCTTTTTTTTTTTTATTTTTGAACTTTTTCCAAGTTTACGAGAATAGACTTATTGATTTTGAGGGAGATAGTAGGTCGCATCCTCATATATTCTGACCTTATGAACTATGAATGGCTTAAGATCTAGTTTGATACAGTATTCAATCCCACACCTCATGAACTTCATACACTGATGTAGAGAGGATGGAACCATGTTGTTCTCATGTATCCACGGTCTCCCAAGCAAAGTATTAAAATATGTATCTAAGTTTGTAATATGAAACTTGGAGGTCATTTTTTAACCATCTACTTCTAATAGTGATACTATAGAGCCTAAAGCCCTCTCACCTTGTTCATTGAATCCTCTCAACATCATCCTCTCTTTTGAAAGTATGGAGATGTCAATCCTCAAGTAAGCGAGAGTTTTTAGACTCATAATACTCACTGATGCACCCTGGTCAACAAGAACTCTAGATATCTTGTATCTCCCAACATCCATTATAATGCAAAGAGGGCAATTGTGCTTGGTCGTTCCTAGAAGCAAGTCTTCATCATTGAATGTAACTCCTAGAGTGTCCTTTGAACTGTGAGCCTCCTTTTCAGTAGCGATTAGCTAGGCTAAGCATATCTTCGAATCAAGAAGAGCCTTGATTAGAGATTCTCTCATCTCTTTGGATAAGATAAGGGTGTCATATATGCTTAACTTAGCTGGCAGCTTTCTAAGATGTGCAAGGACATTGTAGTCAACCTTCGCTTGATCCTCCGTAAACATATCCATGGGTGGAGCATCTTGTGGAGGGGCTATTTTTTTTAAAACTAATGATTTGCTTACCCTTATCCTGAGGTGCCACCCTAGGAGGTAGAACTTTTCCACTACGAAGGTTAACTTTAGTGACCTCTTAGAAGGATGAATTTGAGGGAAGTTTCAACTTCTCATCAGGTGTACCTACCACTTCTCCTATAGGATCATCATAATCGGATGACTCCAAATCAATCTCAAGAGGTGAACCCATGTGATTTAGAAATGGGAAATCCATTTCTAAATCAAGAAGAATGATAGAGTTATCATTATTATTTTGTAGACTTAGAGAGTTTTCAAGAGGAATAAAATCTAGAGTATCAGAAGTGGATAAGATGTAAGTGAAAGCTTTCTTCATTGATTTCTTCTTAGATGGAGGTATATGATAGAAATATAATAAAGTAAGCGGGATAAGGGGTATAGTGCCCTTGTCTACTGATACAATGCTCCTACTGGAAGAAGAGGTGCTAGTGGAGGAAGGAGTAGTAGCTGCAATGGTGGATGGAGTGCTAGACTCGAGTGGTGGTTGTGCTACTATGATATCCCGAGCAAGTATGGTAGGCTGTTGCTGGGCTGATACCTTCTTCAAGTTATCTTCGGCAACTTGCAAACCTTTCTTGGTGTTGGAGGTTTGAGTTGCTTTAGGCACCTATAAAGAAAGTTTCTTGATCTTAGAGACCACTTTTTTAGAGGTTCAAGATAAGGCAATATCCCAACCTTCTTTTGTCTTAAGAGGATCACAAGTATCCCCAAGAATTACTTTGATAGAACTAGAGGGTTGTTCTAACAAGTATTCCTTTGGGATAATAATAGATCCTAACTTGTTGCTGAGCTTAAGCTAGTCCTTAAAGGTGACACAATCCTCCAAGACATGACAAACCATGCAGTGGTAGGGGTAATAGTTAGGATCATTACTCTTGCCCACATCTTCCGGCCTCTTGGGCTCGGATAACTAAAAGTCAAGTTTCTTTAAGAGATTCTTAAAGATCTTCCTAACTACCTCCCTCTTGAATGAATATGGATTATTCAATCTATCGGCAAGAGTAGGTGGGTAATAGCTACCTGGCGGTGGATATGAGTACCATTGTTGAGTATATTATAGAGGAAGCGGTTATGGTATGTGGTGTTGGTATCTTTGGTGAGGTGGTGAGAGGAGGTGGAAGAATGGTGCATGAGGTCTCTCATATTGAGCTCTAGCTGATTACTTCCCTTTATCTACTGACACTACTACCCCTGGCTTCTTCTCGAATATTTTCTGCTGCTTAGGCTTGAACGATTGGTCTCAAAAAGGTAACTATTTGACCCCTCCTTGTAGACTAGTCATCTTGTTGATTAATTTCTTAAATGTCTTAATGGTAAACCCTTTAAGCATGAAGGCTACTAGGCCATGAATATTCTTGAGTAGAATTTTAATGGCATGCTATTCAGACAACTGTGGTTCACATTTCATACTTAAATTGCGCCATCTAAGAATGTAATCAACAAGGGACTCACCGGGGTGTTGTTGAGCTATAAGATCATTACCCTTTGAGCTCCAAATCTCTTAATAAAGAGCTGCTCCAACTCAGCAAATGACTTCACTAAACCATTGGTAGTTCAGCATACCAATCAAATGTGATGCTTATCAAACTACTAACAAAGAGACATAATAGAAGTGCATCGCTGCCACCAGCATTGCAACATCTCATCCTGAAATGTGATATGTGTTGTCGGGGGTTCCCATTACTGTCAAAAATTCTGAAGGAAGGAGGTACAAAACCCTTAGGATATTGGACACCATCAAATTCCTCTGGGTAGGGTCTACCCTTTGGAACAGATGAGCCACCTGGACGATGCCAGCATCCTTCACTACTTGCCCTCATATCTTTTCTTGCATGGAGGTGATGTCCACCACCTTCCTATGCAGGCTACCACTATCCTGGTCCATGGGAGATGTACTTTTGGGCTGATCCAGAACATGAAACAACCCAGGGTGGTTGGCCTCTAAGGGAGTAGGCTGTACTGATGGAGCTTGGCCTTGAAGTGCTAGGACTGCTACTAATAAGTCTTCAACTATTTTCTCTATCCTAATGATATGCTCATCTCTCTGCCTCAGTTGTTGATGAAGGTGTTGGATTGAATGAGATGTGTCTTCTTCCTCAACTACAACACCGTCCTAGCTATGTTGATCCCTAAGGAGGGAACCCCTGGTGTCGACCATATGGACTTTTGCTGAGTCCTCCAAGAGATCATCCCCATCTAGAGAAAAATTGACCCTAGCATCCTCTTCATCAGAGCAATTGCTCTCAAAGAGTTCCCTCTTCTCGAAATCGGCGATCTCATCCCAAGAGCGGTCTAATCTAGGACAAACACTCACGTGAGTGGAGGTGTGCTCCGAGAGATGCACTTAACACCTCTATCACGGGTTGGCTCAGGGGGTCATGCTGGAAGAGACATGCTCATGGCTGGTCATGGGTGGTGTGGTGTCCCTGGGGAGATCCACTGCCATGGGGACTGCAAAACTATCCCTTTCCCCTTCTACGACTATTACAGTCACTACCTCTGATGGTGGTGGTTGTGGTGGTGCGACCACGATCGCGGGTTACCACTCCTTCTTCATAAAGACTGAAGTAGGAGGTCGAGTAGGGGAACTTGCCCTCACCTCAGTCGGTGGAGTAGATAAAGTGGGACCCTTTGGCCATAGCTAGATCACTAATGGGGCTTTCTTCTCCCCAGATGTTATCTTTTGTGCCTTTGTAGCCACGGTGGATGGCTGGACCTGAACAGGTGATGGGTGAGGAGTGGATCGGTGTGGTGGAGGCAACACCAGCTTTCTTTGGGTAGGAGCTTCTCTCCTATGTGGGTAGTACCGTCAGTAGAATGCTATCAGTATGATCGCTGGGTAGTCTTCCGATCGGAAAGTCCATGAGTGAGGCGTCGTGCACATGTCTCTCTTTCTAGTAATCGTCTGATACTCAGGCCTCCCTGGCCCTCTCCTATCTGATGTGTCTACCTAAACTGTGAGGGATGAAAGAACGTAAATCAAATTGAGCTGACTCACGATCAGTAGCTCGCCAACAGCACCGATATGAGGCGCATGACCTTCTCCCATCAGCATGAGCCTCAAAATAAACTGGGAGGTGGCGAGATCCTCCTAATTTCTTCCTCTGCATCAAAACCAGAGAGAGGGTGAAACTTGTTCTCTATGATAAGAGGAGACACAATCCTAGGTAACTCCTCTACTGCAGACTAGGAAGATGCCTTTAGCTCCTTGGCTATGGCATGATACCGCTTGATCTTCGGGATGGTGGAGTCCTACGGGAGGAGGAGACCCAACCTGTAGGTGGGGAGACTATCCGAGATCGGTAGCTTTCCCCATAGAAGGAGCCAACAAGTGGGTGCTGATCTGAGTAGGGGAACCCGTGCACACGAATTGCAACTCTGGACCCTAGCTTTCCTCTTATGGGGAAACTCAGTCAAACGACATGAGATGATCGGTATAGTCACCATACTGTTGATGGTTGTGAGGGTGGTCCCCTCACAAGTGATCCTAGCCCCCCTCAAAATCTCGGCCAAAATGAATGAGGTGGGTAAAGTCAGTCTGCGAGGTGGCCTAATCCAAGGCCAAATCTATCATGAAAGGAAAAGTAAACATTTACATGTGTGGCGAAAAGACACTGTTGATCTAAGCTATATTTCTGCATTTATGGAAATATAACTTATATCAGATTTCTGCCTTGATATTTGTTCCACACAAGTAATAGAAGTTTGGAGTTTTGAACCTACACTCGACAATTCAAATGTGTTAAGCAGGGTTCATTGGAGAGGAGGAAAGTCTTTGCCATTTGATTTCGATTTTGAACCCATACTCAACCAATTTAGGTAGGTTGGGTGGGGTTCTGAAATTTGAGGAGAGATTTTCTTGGAGATATTTGTGTTTTGTGCATCTTGTTTGAAAATATTAATAGTTTGAAAGACCTCTACTTAGAAAATTTGGGTATGCTAAAAAGATATTGTGATTGTGTATTTGAAATATTTTTGCTTGTTAAGATTTGATTGTGGCATATTTTGATTTGAAAATGGGGCTTCTTACTTAACAAATTTGGTATGTTAAGTAGAGGCCACATGTGTTTGATTTGTGCTTGATGATGAGACTTTCACTTAACAAATTTGGTATGCTAAGTGAAAGTCAAATGTGATTGTGAGATAGATTTGCTTTTCATTGAAGATGGGATTCCCACTTAACAAATTTGGTATGTTAAGTAAAAGCTCCAAATGTGTTTGAGATATATTTGTTTTTCTTTGAGAGTGAGACTCTCACTTAACAAATTTGGTATGTTAAGTGAAAGCTCAAGTGTGGTTTGACATGAAAAATTGGATCCTTATTTAACAAATTTGGAATGTTAAAATAGGGATCAAATGTGTGTTGAAAAGAGACCCTCACTTAACAAATTTGGTATGTTAAGTAAAAGTCAAATATGTTTATGATTTTAAAAATGAAACTTTCACTTAACAAATTTGGTATGTTAAGCGAAAGTCAAATGTGTTTATGATTTTTGAAAATGAAACTCTCGCTTAACAAATTTAGTATGTTAAGTGATGGTCAAATGTGTTTATGATTTTGAAAATGAAACTCTCACTTAACAAATTTGGTATGTTAAGTGAAAGTGAAATATGTTTATGATTTTTTGAAAATGAAATTCTCACTTAACAAATTTGGTATGTTAAGTAAAAGTCAAATGTGTTTATGATTTTTTTGAAAAGAAACTCTCACTTAACAAATTTGATATGTTTAGTGAAAGTTAAATGTGTTTATGATTTTTGAAAATGAAACTCTCACTTAACAAATTTGTATGTTAAGTGAAAGTTAAATGTGTTTATGATTTTGAAGATGAAACTCTCACTTAACAAATTTGGTATGTTAAGTGAAAGTCAAATGTGTTTATGATTTTTGAAAGAAAAAGAACTTATTTAACAAACTTAGGTTTGTTAAATGGAGTTCAATTTTGCCATATGATTTTCAAAAAGGGGTTCTCATTTGATATACTTGGACATGTCAAATGAGCTCCCAATGTGTTTTGAAGTCCAAGACTTTGGCAAGAAGGAGTTTTATCAAACAAATGCAAATAAAATTCAATTTGCTCTACCTTTTCCAAGGGAAGGGGAACTCCCATTTGACAAATTTGGGTATGCCAAGTGGGGGTTTCAAATATATCTTGACTTCTATTTTATGTGTGTATGATTGATTGCTTTTTTAAAAATAAAAAGGGGGGAAACTTCAACTCTAGCACATGTGAAGTATGATAAGTGGAGTTTCAATTTTATATTATAATTTAATTCAAAAAAAGAATCTCTATCCAACAAATTTGAGTGTGTGGGATGGGGATTGCTATTTCCAAAGAAAATTTTCTTTTGAAGAAGACATTAAAAATGGTTGATTTTGATTTTGAAAAGAACCTCCATGTAACAATCGTAGGATTTGTTAAACAAGGATTGGTTATATGTGTTTTGTGCCTTTTTTGAAAATTTCTTACAAATTTTATTTTGTGTGTTAAGATCTCTTATTATGTGGATTTTGAAAAAGTGCCTTTGGAAAGACGTATTATTTTGTAGAAGGGTTTTATTTTCTTATTGTTCATGGGATGAACCTTGCCTCACCATCAGGACGATGAAGAGGTTCTTAATTTTGGTCATCTCCCTTGCTTGATTAATTTTAATTTTCACCTATTGGGGGAATCCAATAGGGATTTTAGGACCTACACGGAGTGAGGTCTTAAAACCAAAAATATATTGGCGAGCTTTGCTTAAGGATGAAATAAGCTAAATGCCTATGGAAATAATGGTAGTCTCGGGCCTATATAAAATATAAGTCCACTATTGATGCTTGGAGATAATAATTGACTACTAAAGATGGAGAGAGGAACCATCCCCAACAGAGTCCCTAGAAAAATCTGTGATATTTATTTTTGAGATGTGGGACACCACGTAGATTTTAGGGGGGTACTTATTGAAGCGATCGGGTATGACATTAAGGAATGATGTATATCTCGAAAGATAGAAATCACCACCCTATAATGGACATAATCGCCCAATAAAGACTCCTAAGGCATGATGGGTCTTTGAATATACCAGAGATCTTTCCCCTACTTTACATGGAAAAGTAAAGTAGGATTTATTTTAAGCCAAGTTCATTATGTTCCCTATGGAGGCAAGCCCCCATAGTTAATTACATCCTAAGGAATGGGAATTCCTTAAGAATACTCTCGATTAAAGTAGACAATTAGGGTCTCCAAATATTTCAAGGTTAATACTATCAAAGGATTGGCTATTTTAGAAAATCAAATGGGATAGATCAAGGAGAAGACTTATTTTTGGAATTCAAAGGGAGAAAGTTAGAAATGCTCATGATATTAGGAAGCCTAGTGAGCATTCCAATCTACCCTATAATTGGGCTTTATATTTTTGAAATTGAAGAGAGCAAATTATTTGAGTTGACATTTTATTATATTTTTAGGGCTTATAATTCCATAACATAAGATAGTGAAAATGCCTAAGAGGTGAGGATTTATGCTTGTAGCCCAAATAGCTACCTGATTCTAAACTAAGGAGCTTGGTACAAAATCACACGACCTAAATCTAAATGAAAATATGGTTTACCTCCACAAGAGAGAATAAACCAACTAATGGACTTACACCATGGAGGCAGCCTAACTCCTCCTACGCTTTAAATCCATGTGTAGTCTCTTATGCTTTGCAAGATGGCTAGGTGTTGTTTTTAGAAAGGAGACTAAGTCCTTAAACTCACTCCCTAAGAGACTAGAGCATGAGTGGTATGAATCATGACTTAATCTAATGCAAATTTTATCAAATTTATTTGATTCTTTTGGACTCTTTATTTTGACACAAATGATTTTGTATGCCTAAATGCATGAGAATTTGATTATGGGAAATCAGAGAGAAATGTTCTTCCATCAAAGGCTCTCACAAGTTAAGCCTTCATTCTCTGGCAAAGATGGAAGCACCATATTAACAAGAATGAAATAATATGACATGCATGATATTATACATTCATTCATCCAGTTAAGTGGTTGCTAAAAATTTTATTATCTTGATTTAATTCCTAGGCTTTTATGTGAGATTATGAGTTATTTTAAAATTTTAGTTATGAGTTGTTAATTGGGGTAAAAAAATTAATTTCTTCCTAAGAGCCTACCGCATCCATGCCACACATTCAAGCATCAATCATAAAGAAACTATGAAAAGCATGCTATTCTAATGTGCAATCTAAACACAACATCAAAAAATTTTATAGACTGCCGTAAAAGAATAAAAGGCTAGTACGGTCGGGTTCGGCCATACACCCCAAAAAGAGAAAAAAAAAAGATGGGCAGCCGAGCTCTACCCTTATACAACCCGGATTACAAAAAATAATACATGCTTTGGGGGTCTTCTTTTCTTCATTTCTTCTTTCTCTTTCTTTTGATTTTATTTGCTCCAAAGGCATCACAGGGCACCCCAAGGACTAAGCCTTCTGGCCAATGCTGATCCTAATCCCCCATAACACTAATCCTAATTCCTAATGTAAAATTATATCAAAAATAGAAAAAATAAATCTACACCTACAAAATAAATGTTAGCTAAACACATACAACCCAAGCGTTATATGAATAATCTGGACTTACACATGGGTAACCAAGCTCACCTGTCCTAACATGAGTTATGCTTAGGGGCTAAGCAACCTGCATAGCAAATGCATTTATATTTTATTACAGCGACCCCTTAAGCACAACCCCCTGCAGAAAATATGATTAGGCTAATAACGGCCTAACATCCAGTCTATGAAACATACACCCTAACATTCAGTCTAAAATATTACATCACAAAATAAAATACAACATCATACATACAATGCCCTAACTTAGCACTAGAAGTGGTGACTTAGTATTTTGATGTGTGTGATTAAGGCTTGTGTGGCAAGACTTTACTAGGCTTCTTTAGTTTAAGTTTCAATTTGGAATTTGAATTTGTTTAAATTTTACCTTTAGGTGATTTTAATTTAAATGATTTAATGATTTATTTTTCATTTTTATTTCACTTTCATTTGGTTAATATCATATTTAGGTTTTCAAGAATGAAGAGTAGAATGAATTCCATTTGTAGATCGAACTCACCCTATTCTTCATCATAATTCCTAAAGAATCTAACTAAGGTCCTTAAGTATCTCAATTAGCCCATTTGAATTTAGGTAATTCATTTAATTTGATTTATTTGATTTGATTTAGAATTTAGAACTTGATTTTGTTTAAGTATTTGATTGATTGATTTAGATTTAGATGTTTTGGCTTAATTACATCTCGATAATTCAATATCCTTAATATCTAATGAAGTTTAAGTTTGTTTAAATTCATGTGTTTTTGATTGATTAATTTCAGATTAGATGTTTTGGTTTAATTACATCTTGATAATTCAGTATCCCTTTAAATTAATATTTAATTCTTTTTTTTATTATTATGGTTATGTGACTTGACTTTATGTTTATTTGATTTGATTATGGTTCATTCATTTCTAGTTTGGTCAGATTAGATTAATTGAGATTTTATTTTGATTTTAATTGAGTTTGATTTTTTGTAATTAGGATTTTATCTTTTAATCTCATCCATTTGTCATGTTTATCAAAGTTTGGTTTGCATTTTGATTTCATACATTGGATAGTTAATTAGTTTATCTTATTTAAGTAGGTTGGATGAGATTTGATTTGATTGCATATTAAATTGATGAGCGTCTTTCATAATTTAATTTAATTTGATTTAATTTGATTTGATTAGCTTTATTAGTCTATGGGTTTACTTAGGTTCAATATGGTTATGTAATTAGTTTAATTAAGAAGTGTATTTATGTTAGTTGTAAGGATTTGTTTAATTTTCAATTTGATTTCATATTTATTTAGATCAATGATGTAATTAATGACTTAATAATATTAGTTTAATTTAGGTTTTGATTAGTATTTAATTGCATTTTGATTATGTTCAAATTTATGTTTAATTAAGCTTAAGTTTAAAATGAATAATTTGATTAACTTAATTAGCTTATTTAAGAGGTGTGATCAATTATTAAATTAAGCAAAGATTTGTTTAATTTTTTTTAAAATTTTCTTTCATATTTGTTGAGGTTAATGATGTGATTAATGACTTAATGATTTAAGTTTAAATTAAGAATTGATTGGTATTTAACTGCATTTATGTTTGATTAAGTTTAAGTTTAATATGATTAATTTAATTAACTTAATTAGTTTATTGAATAGGTATGATTAAATTAATTAGTAGATTATTTAAGTGTTTGATTTGAATTAATTTTAATCTGATTTATAAAGTTAATTTGGTTTATTAAGATGGTGGATTAATTTATTAAGTTTGCATTAATTAGATGCTTAATTAATTAAGTTTAATTAAGGGTAATTAAATTTTTAAATCATTAGATTAATTAAGGGTTTATTTAATTAGAGATTAATGACTTAATAATTTAGGTTTAATTTAGGTTTGATTAGTATTTAATTTTATGTTTGATTAAGAGGTTTAATATGATTAATTTGACTAACTTAATTAGTTTACTTGAGGTGATTATTATTTAATTAAGGGTTTGATTTAAGCTTAATTTTAGAGTTAGCTTTAATGTAACTTATTTAAATTAATTTGATTGATTAAGATGATGGATTAATTCATTAAGTTTGCATTAATTAGATGCTTGACTAATTAAGTTTGATTAAGGGTAATTAAATTTTTAAATCATTAGATTGATTAAGGGTTTGTTTAATTAGATATTAATGACTTAATTTCTCATATGTGAATGATTTGATTTAGTTAAGTGTTTTACTTAAGTTTTGATTTGATTAAGGGGACATTGTTATTACCATCATTGTTGTTTGGTGAATTAATTGATTGTTTCATTTCAATTAAGTTTGATTAATTATGATTAGGGTTTTACTTGATTTGATTCATTTATCATGTTTATTTGATTTCATTAACATGTTTGATTTAGTTATTAGGTTGAAATATTTAATGATTAATTAATTATCTTATTCCAAATGGATGTGATTTAATCATATGTTAATTAAATTTACTTAACTTTATTTGGTTTAATTCGATTAGTATTAAATGATTATGTTGAATTGGTTTATTAATCAATTTGGTTTTTAGTTTATTTAATGATTAATTAGTTTTAGTTTATTTATACTCATTAAGGAGTTTCATATGGTTAAGATTCCATGCTTAGTGTAGGTTTAGTTATACTAGTTTAACCCATGTTAAAGTTTCTGATTTGTTTAATTTTAAGTTTGATTTAAGATTTAATTATTTAATTGAGTTTTATTTAACTTAAATAGGTTTAATCATATTTAATTTAATTTCCTCTAAGGATGATATTTTTTTTGATTTGAGGTTTGATTAATGATTGCTTAATCACTATTTTTTTCTAATTTTTGATTTGATATTTAAATTATTTTTAGATTATATTTTAATTAACTCTTTAATTGATTAAACTTTAATCGTAACTGTTTGTTTGGGTTCATTAGGATTCAAAAAATCACATTATTTTCATAAGAGTCCTAGATATCAATTGAAATGATTTAAGCCATTTTGAAGATTTTTGTAAATTTCTGACTTTTTTTTTATTTATTTTATTAAAATGAACAATCTTAACTTCAAAATTTAATTTCTCCCAATCGAGAAGTCCTTTTCATGTGAACTTTTTAGGATAGGTGTTTTTTAACTTTATTTGCAATCCCAAAAAATTTCAAATTAATCTGATATATATTTTTGGTTTAAGTAATGAAATTTGATTTTTACTAAAACTCAAATTAAGCTCAAAATACTTAGTAACATTTTGGGATTTTGGATTTGTTGGATTTCCCTCGGAAAGATGAATCTAACGAGCCCTTGTTTGTAATTTTTGGTTAAGTATTTTATTTTTTATAAATTTCTAAAGTTTCAAGTGATTTAAATTAATTTTTTTAAATAAAAATATACTGGCGTCGACGTTAGGCGGAAGGAAAATGACCCACGGCTGCACGACTATCCGATTGTATATCGGATGATCTAGATCATATTGCGATCGAGGCGGGATCATGCGATCGCGATTTGACATCGATCGCGATCGCGCGATCACGAACCGTTCGATCATGCGGCGCCGCGTCGGACGATCAGATCGCTCGGGCGATCCGAAGGCGGTCGTGATCCGCGTCGATCAGCCGTTTGATCATCAATCGACGGTCCAAATCGCATCAGGCGATCCGAAGGCCCGAATCGCATGATCCACTTGTGATCCGTGCCGTATGATCTCGCGAACTGCGGGATCAAACGACAGCTATAGCCTGCCGAACGGTGAACAATATTTTCAGCCTTCTTTTTGGAAAAATGAGGGTTTCTAAGCCAAAACTTATCCAAATGGACTTGTTTTTTTACCGATTCACACCGAAAAAATTATATTTTCTAATTGGGATGATTTAAAGTAAAAATGTGGGATAATATAGGAAAAATTCTAAAATTACAAAAAAATTAACATAAATGTACAAAATCCTATGGCTGTCTACGGTTTGGTGAAATTTACCTTACCGGGGATGGTTTCTCGCGACGGTGAAAATCCCAGTGAACTCCTAAGTATGTGAGGAAGGTTTGGAATGATCTTTAACCCTTGTCTCCCTTCGAAACGTCATCTTCTCTGATGTTTACTGTTGTCTCACCGGAAGGGCAATTATTTATATTTTTGAGCTCAAAAATGGCTCAAAAAGGTGGATTCCTTTTCAATTTGGGGAGTCTTTGGGGGCTGAATGGTGGTGGGAGTAAGAGATCTAAAGTCTCATTTCCCCCTTATTTTATAATGGCCGAAAATCAATTTTTTTTTGAATTTTTTGGCTCCAAATTGATTGTCATCTTGCTTGGGGTGGTTGGGATGGATTATGGATTGATTGAGGACTTTAGATTTTTGCTCTGAGGTCCTCTCTTGCTGCCATATGATCAGCTCAATTCAATGCAAATGTTGGAAATGAGTTAAGTGCATGTGATGGGGGAGAATTAAATGAGGTTGGGTGGAATCCTATATGGGAGAGGATCCATGAGAGATTTAAAAGGGTTGGGTTGATTTTAGGCTGATCCCAAATGGGTTTGGGTCGAGTTTGATCAGCCCCCAATGGGTCATGGCTTGGTTTGAATGGATTTGGCCCAATTTATGTCATATAGGTCATATTGGGTCAAATTGACCAATTTGACCAAAATTAGCCAAATTAGCTTGGGTTGTGGGTTGATTCATGTTTAATTGGCTAATTGAAGATGTATGTGATCTTTGGTTTGATGGATTTAATTTGGATTTAGGCCAAATTGACCCTTTAGGCCAATTTGGGCTAGGTTGGGTCAAGTTGACTAGTTAGGTTCGATTGATCAAATTGTGTTCAATTATGGCTTTGGTCAAGTTCAATAATTAATTTGGGTTAGATTATGATTTGACCTGATTTGGTCCTTTAGGACAATTTGTGTTAAGTGGACCTAAGTGGGTCAATTGGTATAGTTTTGGTTTGATTTGAGTTTAGTTGAACTTATATATGATCCCTAGATTAAAATATAAATTCAACGGCAATCAATTTGGAGTCAATAGGTTTTAGCTCAATTGAAAGTTTTAAGTTAAAGGGCTAAAATTGACTTTTGGTGTGGTTTTGATTGTAGGTTTTATTTATATTTGGATAAATGATCGAGTTACGTATTACTTGAAGAAAAAGTCATTTGTTTTGACTTGGTTTCGATAGAATTTGGCTAAGTCCAAAGAATTGGCTTTAAGGGATTAGATTGAGTTTAGATTTGATTTTTGATATAGTTTTGGTCATTTGAATTTGAATTTCATTTATATTTGTGAATATAAATGAAGGAATAATTGATTTATAAAGAGATCAATTGAGTTTGATTTGATCTAAAGGGAGTTTTGGCTAAGCTTATGAATGTGGTTTATATGGTTTAGGAAAGATTTTAGAATTTGAATTTGATTTTGGGTTTCAATCATTTGGAGTCAAATTTGAAATTAGATTTGGAATTTGAATTTGAATTTGAGATTTGGTTTGAGAATTGAATCTGGGTTTGATTTGAGAAAGTTTATCTAGATTGGGTTTATGCTATGGGATAGGTAATTTTCTTAAGACCTAAGGCATAGCCTAATCTTATGATTAATACTTCTAAGTCTCTAGGCTTAGGTTAAGTGTTCACCTACTCACTAGAAGTGTCTTATGATTAAGAAGTTCTTAGTGTCTAGAAGAGTCCTAATTCAGAAGAGGAGGTTAAGAGCTCACTCCAAAAGTGAGGTCAACACACCCTTAAGGCATGACCTATTCCTATGGCTAACTCTTCTAATTCTCTATGGATAGGTTAAGTGTTCACCTAATCACTAGATGCATCTTAAGACTAAGAAACTCTTAAAGTCTAAGAGAAGTCCTATGTCTACAACGGAGGGGTTAAGAGGTCATTCTAAAAATGAGGTCAACAAAACATAACAATAATCAATTTATAAAATTAGCGCAAAATAATAAGAGGTCGATGTGGTCGGGTTCCACCACACAACCCAAAAAAGGAAAATGGGTAGTCAAGCTCTACCCTTATACAACCCGGATGAATGAAAGAATAAATTACAATTATGAAGTGACGAGTGTTATGGGGGTCTTCATTCTAAATCCTCCATTCTTCACTCATTGTCCTTCATTCCTTCATTTTGATTTGCTCCATTTCTTTCTTTCTTTTTTGTTTGACTTGGGATGTAATTTGCTTCAAGGCCTCAATGGTGTATAAGACATGGTCTTATAACCAATGTTCATCTAAATCCCCATAACACTTATTCTAATCCTAAATGTAAAAAATTATATTAAAAGGGAGGAAAGTAAATATAGCTACACCTGCAAAATAAATATTAGCTAAACACACCATACAACCCAAGCAGTTATAGGAATAATTTATACTTAGTACCCCACACATGGGTAACCAAGCCCACCTATCCTAATTTGAGTTATACTTAGGGTATAAGTGACCTGCACAACAAAAAGTATTTATATTTTTATTACAGCGCCCCTTTAGCATAACTCCCTGTAGAAAGCATGATTAAGCTAATATCGGCATAACATCCAGACTACACTCATGCACCCTAACTTCAATCTAAAACATTGCATCACAAAACAAAAATCATGCATCAAACCATGCACCGCCCTAACATAGAGCTAGAAGTGATGACTTACCCTAATGTGTGTGCCATTTAAGGCTTGTGTGGCATGTCTTAGCTAGGCTTTAGAGTTATGATTAGCTAAGCGTGAGAGATTCAATTTAGATGATGGCTTCTTCTTAAGTGATTTAGTTGACTTGTCAATTTTAGTTGGTGATTTGATTTGGTTTGAATGAAATTACACTTAGCAACTAAGTGTTATAAAGGGAAGAAAAGAGAAGAGAGCTCTCTTTCATCACTACCTTAAGTGATTTTTAAGGAAGGTTTGATTAATGAATTTTCTTTAATGAATGGTTTATTATGTGCTTAATTAACCCTAAATTTAGATTCATTATAAATGGCCCTATTCAATAAAGAAGGCATCTTAGGATTAGTTAGGGTGGATTTCTATCACATAGCACACACCCGTTCATTTCTTTCCACCATGTATACCATGCATATGAATAATCCTAAGCATATCTATATATGCAATGCAAACCTTAGCACACTTTGATAATGAATACAAAGAGATATGATTCAAAATTTGGATGTCCCATTAATGCATGTCTTTGTTATGTAAAAAATATGGATTTTTTATCCATTAGCTAAATGCACATCCATATGTATAAAAGTTATAAGTGAGTACGACGCCATTATTTTCTACACCAGGGGCATAAGGTACAAGACCTACTTAGGGCTACTTAAAGCCTCGCATCCCGGGATGTCCAAACTGATATACCACTTTTCTTAGATACATGTAGATGTACAAAATGAACCAAATGGATAAAGAATCATGCAAGAGATTGTACTTGATTTGATTGTATGATTTACATGGGTAATATGAAGGTCTTTCCTAAGTCTTAACATAGAGATGCATAGGAATAGATTTAGGCAAGTATTGTGTTCTTTTTAAATGAACTATACATTTACAAATCCTATGTGAATCCATGTTAAGAGAAGAAAAGAGAACTTCCTAATACACATCTTATGCTATCATTACATGCAGGCTTATAAATATTTATAACTAGCATCACTTCATTTATAATCTTTGATTTATAAGTTTTAAAAGATTTTTTTTTGTTTAATAGTGATAGTAGCCACTCATATTCTTATTTTAGCTAATACATCCAATTTGACATGGAAGGAAACACTTTATTTAATTAATTTTTTAAAAAAATGAAAGCATAATTTTATATGGAAAATAATATTTAGCATGATTGGAAAGAAATAAAAGAAGGTAAGCACATGACTTCATTCACCCTAATTAATCCATAAGGATAATCATATATAATAAGATCATTTAAAATGGATCAATATTCTTTAAAGAGATTTTTATCTTTGAATTTGATTTGACTTAGGCAATATAAAAAGAGTTTACTATTCCTAACCCATTCCCATATATGTGAATTGGTTTGGTTTAATTTAGAATAATTAGGTTGATTTTATGTTTTGATTAGGTTAAGATATGAGTTAATCTATTAATTACCCCTTTCCTATACCACTTTAACATAATTATCCAAGTAATTATGAGCCAACATATGATATGCAACCACATGAAAATCAAAATAGCAATGCACCTAAGAAATGAAGGGGCCTAATGCAATTGGCTCACAATTATTGGTTAATTAAGCTAAAGAGTCTAATTAAGTACTTTTATAACCCTCTTACACATGTAGTTTGATTATAATTATCTTTGAAATTCTCTTAGGTTATTGAACACCTAAGAATCTACCCAAGAATTGAATGATTGAGTTCTGGAATGATTTAGTTTTGAGTTTGATTAATTAAGCTACTTAATGAGGTGATTAAGCCATTAGTTAGTTGCAAATTGATTAAGTGTTATTCAAATAAAATAAATTTAGAGAAAAGGATTGGAAAAGAGGTCTTAATCTCATTCCCTATGTCTATTCACTATTTCATAATGATTAACCAACTCAATTAATGGATTCATCAATGTTTAGCATGTTAATTAATCATTTAATTAATTAAGAGAGTGATTAAGAATGAAATAGCAATTCCCTTAATTAATCAAACAATAAATTCCAAGAAAATCATGGGAGACAAATGTTATCCCACTAATCAATCTCAGGAAGTTTGGAATTACTTACTAAAGTAATTAAGGAGTAATTAGCTTAACTATATTTTCAATAAAACACAAATTGAGTCAAAAATTACTATTTAAAATCAATTTGATTTTAATTTTCTATTATTCTCCTCTGAATTATCTTTCAAATGAGTGTTTTTTTTGGATTTTTCTATAATTAGTTATAAATTTTGGAAGTTGCAACATTAAAATCTGATTAATTAAGCATAATTAAACTCCTAATCCCATCGGGCCATGTGGCGATTGGCGCGGCGCTTTCCACGTGGTGAATTGGGATTGTCATCGCATCTTTTGTACTAGTCATCCGACCTAAGATCAGATGGCCGAGATTAATCTCGTAGTTTAGAAAGGAATTACAGTGGATCTAGCGTGATCTAATCACAGTCGTCCATTCCAATCATGCGGAATGGGCGATTGTATGATCCATCTTTTCAATTCGAGCTCACCCAAGCTTGGATTAGGATCAAAAGATCTCACACCTTCAAAAGGAGGGGGGATGCACATCCAACGGTCAAGATTGCATGGGATGACAATTCCCTTCGAAAAGGACTAACTGAATTTTCCTATAGATATAGTTTCAAGAAATTACCTCACCGGAGGTATCACAGGTGCTTCCAATGGAGGAGGTAGCTTCGTCTAGTAGAGACAAAGCCCTGTTGAAGAAACCCCATCTTGATTTGAAGTGGGTTGCTTAGTCGACCAAGCTCCTCTTAATGGTGATCGGCCTTGATCGAAGTCCTACTTCTTGTTGTTTGGAACTTGGGAAATGATTCAATTGAGCTCGACGAGGTCCAAGGATGGTGTGTGCAAGGTTAATTTTATTCTGGTTGAGAATTGAATGAGTTGGTTTTGAGTTCAACTCCCTTATTTCGGCTTTGAGTAAAACCAAAAATGGGAAATGAGGGAGCTCGGGAATGGCTTGGAAAAGCTTAAAGAGGCTTCGATTCAACCTCTTTAGCTCTGAGGAATGGATTGCTTATTGTTTGAGTGAGAATGGGGGGGGGGGTATATCTCACCCTCCTTGGATCAGATGGTGAGTAACTGATTTACCATTTTTGATCAATGGCTTTGATTGGAGGCACAGTTTGAGATGCAAAACATCTCACATGGGTCATTTTGGGTAGGAGAGTGAGGGAGTGTGGATTCCCATGTGAATGGTGAGTGGATTTGATGATCCAAGTATTCAAATGTGATTGGGGAGGTTAGTTTGACCTTGCCTTGGGTCATGACCAACCCAAGCTCATTAGGTCATGTTCACCACCTTCCTTGGTGCCCATGTGGACCAATAGAAGGATGTCAAGAGGCCTTGAGAAAGAAATGGCCTTGGTTACTAGATACCCTTTGACCTAAGGGCAAAGTGGTCATTTAGCTATGAGTTTGATTTGGGCAGATTTGAAATGATTCAAAAATAAGTTGAACCAAATTTCAAGTGATTTGGAGTTCATTTGATTTGATTTGGGTCAAATTAGGTTAGGTTGACCAATTGGTCAAATTGGGTCAAACCATGGGTTTGGTCAAGTTCAAATGATCATTTGGACCCTATATGTATCATTGGTTTAGTTTAGTTTGGTTTAGATTTGGTTTTGGTTCATTTAGGTTCATTTAGGTTCATTTAGGGCAAATGGGTCAAGTTGATCAATTTGACCTATTGACTCAATTGGGTTAGGTCATGGGTTCGTTTAGGCTTGGTTGATCATTTAAAATATATTGTAAGCTTTGGTTTCAATCAATTCTAATTTGGTTTGATTTCAAGTTGATTTGACCTTTTGGGTCAAGTTGGGTTTATGGTCAATAGGGCTAGGTTGGGTCTAATTGGTCAATTGAAGTTTTGGTCAAGTTCAACAATCAATTTGGAATGGATTTGACTCATTGGTTACAATCAATTTGTCTTAGATTAGGATTTGACTCATTTTGGCTTTTTAGGCCAATTTGGGTCATCTTGGGCTAGGAGGACCAATTGGGTTTGGTCTAGCTCAAGTGAGGGCTTGGTCATGTTTAATAATTGATTATGGATTAATTTAGATAAATGGTTTCAATTAATTTGGCTCATAGTAAATTTTGGCTTGTTTAGGTCTCATTTGGGCTAAGTGTTGACTTGGTCACAGGCTAGGTTTGACTTGGTTTGGCCCAATTTGAGTGATTGATCATTCTAGGATGATTGTTGATCACAATGTGAGGCTTGGATGGGCTTAGTCTAATCTAATTTGGGTTGGATTAGAACTTAGCTCAAAAAGATCTTTTAGGTCACTTTAGGTCAAGTGAGCCTAATGCGTCAATTAACTTGATCATGACTTGATTCAAGTTTGGTTGAACTCACATATGGACTTATGTTAGAAATATAAATCCAATTGCAAGTGGTTTGGAGAGAAATGGATTTTAGTTCATTTGACATTTTTAAGTCAAAAGGATAAACATGGGCTTGACTTGGGTTAGTTTGATTTTGGCTTGGTGATTATAGGTTATGTTCATATTTGGGCATGTTATTGAAGGGGTGACTATTTGAAGAGAAAATCCAAAGGTTTGGATTTATTTGAGAATGATTTGGCTAAATCCAAGAAGTTGGCTTAAAGGATATAAATTGGGTTTGGATTTGAGTTTTGAATTGATATTGATTTGATTCTAGGCATTTGAATTTATATTTCATATATATTTATGAATATAAATGATAATATAAATGATCTATGAGAGGATCATGTGAATTGGGAGTGATTTGAATGTGAATTTGGCTAAGGTAGGTCAAAAAGTTTAGAAAATGGGTTTTGATTTGGTTTGATTTATATTCATTTGATTTGAATGATTTGGATGCCAATTTCAATTATATTTATGAATATAAATGATGGAATAAGTGATTTATAAATAAATCACTTAACTTTGGGTTGATTTAAAGGGTTTGGCTAAGCTCATGGATGTGATTCATAATGCTTAGAAGGTTTTGGATTTGGAATTGATCATGGATTCCAATCATTTGGGATTGGAATTAAATTTGGAGTTGATTTTAGATTTGAGAAAATTAATAGAGTTGGAATTGATTTAAGAATTGATTTCGATTGGTTTGAAGGAGTGTACATGGGCTGGATTTGAGTTATAAGGAAAGTGGTTGCCTTAAGTCCCTAATGCATAGCCTAATCCTATGAGAAACCCTTCTAAGTCTCTAGGGTTAGGTCAAGTGTTCACCTAATCACTAGAATTGTCTTAAGACTAAAGAACTCTTAGTGTCTAGAGGAGTCCTATGTCTAGGATGGAGAAGTTGAGAGTTCACTCCAAAAGTGAGGTCAACATTAGTTATAAATTTTAAAACTTCTGGCTAATTAATCACATTTGTAGCCCTAAGTAAGCAGATTTACACAGTCAACGCCACATGGATGCTAACACGGCAGCGCTTTTCACGTGGTACCCCAATATTAGTTATTTAAACCATTCGATGTGGCTGCTGAATCAAAAGCAATGGACATGATTTCATCGACCGTTCGATCTTGTATCGAATGATCGAGATTAATCTCATAATTTTAAAGGAAATAAATCAAAAATCTAATACGATTAACCATGTCCATCTGTTCTAGTCACACAGAATGGATGGTCAATGATCTACCTTCCGTCATTCGATTTGAGCTCACCGGAGCTCATTTGATGGTGAAAATGATTCCGAAATAATCAAGGATGAAAACTAAGAAGATCTTATGGTGGGATTCACATGAAATCATAATTTCTTTTGAAAAAGACCAATGATCCTATTATTTTCTACAGTTTGCCAAATTTTACCTCACTGGAGCTCAAGATCGGTGGTTTGTCGATCGAGGTAATCTTGAAGAGATGAAGCCCTGTTGAGAAGATCATGAGCTGCCTCCCCGCTGGTTGCTCTATGGACCAAATGCCACTAAAACTCACAAGAGTTAGTCTTGTAGTAGTTTATGGTGCTTGAATTGATTCATTTTTGTTCATCGAGGCTAGATAAAGGTGTGGGAGGAATTAATTTGAGTTTGGTGAGGTTTTGGATGGAAGGGGTGTCGGGTTTAAGTGGAGCTTGGTCTTGCCAATGACTGGAGAAATGAAGGAGCTCGAGGATGCTTGGGGACTACTCAGGATCGTCTGAGCAGTGTTTGCCTTCAATTTGGCTTGGGGAGGAGAGCATAGTGTGAACTAACTAAAATGATTGGTTCAGGCAGTGGCAATTGATAAGCCAACAAAGGTGGCCGGAAATGACATGCTACTAATGAGGTGGAGGTCTCCTAGTGGCTTAGAATGTCTGGTGGATCCCCATGAAGTTGACATCTAATGAGGAGTAAACTAAGGTTTGACCCAAGTGAGGGAGACCTTTACTTTCCCAAAGCTTAAGCCCAACAACTTTGGGCCAGGTATGGTTAGTTAGGGAGAGTTCAAGGCATACTAAGGTGGCTGCCCCATGCAAAGGGAGGGGTTGAACCTTCCTATTTTAAGTTTTTGTCCTATTTGGGAACCTTGGTTCACTTAGTTAGGGCTGAACCGGCCACCTTGGGTCAAGTTGATTTGGACAGGTCAATGGGATCATGAGGATGAGTCATGTCAAGTTTGGTTGGGTTTGGACTTAGTTTAGTTGGGTTTGGTTCAATTTGACTCATATAGGTCAATTTGAGTTCAATTGAGCTAAGTTGACCAATTGGTCAAATTGGATTCAAATAGCTCTTGAAAAATGTTCAAATGATTATTAGGAATGAGTTGGTGTAATTAGTTTGATTTAATTTAAAATAGATTTGAGTTTGGTTCATTTGGGTTCATTTAAGCCAAATGGCTTAAGCTAATCAATTTGGTCAAATTAGTCAAACTAATTTGAGTAGAGGGTTAGTCCATGTTTGAATGATTATTTGAGATTGATTATAGGTGTTGATTTGAATTGATTTAAATTAATATGAGATTTGGTTCAATTTGAACCTTTAGGTCAAATTGGTTCAAATGGGCCAAATGGATTCATTTGATTAAATTGGCTTCATTTTGTGGTTAGATTGTGTTCAATATTCAATTCATGATTGCTTGAAGTCTTTGGTTACAACCAATTTGAGTTGGAATAGGAGTTGGATCAATTTGACCTTTTGGGTCAAATTGGGTCAAATGGGTCAATTGGGTTCATTTGATCAAATTGGCTTCATTTGATGATTAGATTGTGTTCAATATTCAATTCATGATTGCTTGAAGTCATTGGTTACAACTAATTTGAGTTGGAATAGGAGTTGGTTCAATTTGACCCTTTAGGTCAAATTGGGTCAACTTAGGTCAAATTGACTTGGCCAAGCCCAATTGGATGCAATTGAATGATGGATGGTGATCAACAATCATTTTAAAAGATATTAGGTGAGTTGGTTTGGTCTAATTGAGGTTTGATTGGAGTTTGACTCAATTTGGTCATTTAGATTAACTTAGATTTGATGGGTCAATTTGGTTGATTGGGTGCAATTGAGGCTATATGAAAATTGAAACATTTTCAATGATGGATTTAGAGTTGATTGGAGGCTTTGATTGCAATTGACTTGAGTTAGATTAAATTTTGGCTCATTTGAACCCTTTCAGGTCAAATTGGTCAACTTGGATCAATGGAGTTGATTAGCTTGATTGAGTGGATTGGGATAGGTTATAATGCTTGGTAGGATGCTTGGAATAATCAAAGAATTTGGATTGGCTTGGTTAAGGCCCAAATTGATTTGGCTTGATTCAATTAGATAACAATCAAGGTTTAATCATGTTGAATTAGAGTCCAAATGAGTTTTTATTGGTTGAGGTTCAATCAAGTTAGTTTGGTTTTGAAGAATCAAAATAGGTTAGGTTGGGTTGAGTCAACTTAGCCTGTCTAGCCAAGTTGAGCCAACGATGGATCAAATTGAGTCTAAATCAATTTGTCATTTGGTGTGGAGCTTGGATTGTAATTATTTGATTTCAATTTGGTTAATTTATTGATCATGGACTTTGATTAAGTGTTAGGGTAGATGAGGCTTCACTTCTCCTAACGTAAGCTCTAATCTTAGGATTATACCCTATGAGTCTCTAGGCTTGGGTTTTGGTGTTCTCTTAATCACTAGAAGTGTCCTAGAAGTAGGAAAATCTTAGTATCTAGAAGTGTCTTAAATCTAGGGTAAAAGAAATCAACCTCACTCAAAAATGAGGTCAACAGCCCAATAAATTTTTTATTCTTAAATTATGTACTTGGACAAAAGTGGTGACTATAACGACTATATAGGTTAATTAACTTGTCCAATAATTTGGTAACACTGTGTATATCAAAGATATTCAACGAGTAAGAAGAATCATAGTTAACAGTCGAGAAGCTTGAGTTCACTTAAGTCATTTAGGGCGCTACTCTTAACCCAATTAACAAACTTTGTGAGCCATATTTGGCATGAAGTGAACAAAGGTCGACCTAATACCATGTCATAAACGATGAATAATGATCATAAACCATAATGATCTGAGTTAACACTCGAAAAGCTACACAATGAATCAAGTAACTCGACATACCACCTTTGGTCCATGTAAACTTTATTTGATGAAGCATACTTGGCTAAATAAAAGGAATAAAACTTGGCGAGTTGCTTTTACCCTAATTGAGCATAAATTGACTCAACAGTCTACCAAAAATATTAATTAATAAATATCCACACTTATTTACCTTAGTTTCCTCATAGTCATCATAAAAGACCAACACTCCTTGAAGTTAGTGACTCAAGTGTAAGATTGACACCTCATGAGGTTGACAACTATAAATAAAAGACCAACACTTCGTGGTTACTGACTCAAGTGTACGATCAATACCCTATAAGGTTGACAACTACAAATAAAAGTCCAGCATTTCATGGTTAGTGACTCAAGTGTAAGAATGACATGCCATGGGATTAGCAACTATAAATAAAAACTAATATTTCATGGTTAACGACACGAGTTTAGGATAGACACCATGTAAAGTCTACAAGTACAAATAAAAGATTAACATTTCATAGTTGGTGGTTCAAGTGTATGATCGACATCCTATGAGATCAACAATTACAAATAAAAGACCAACACTCTACGGTTGGTAGTGATGTTCCCATAACTTGAGAGGAAGCGATTACTTGAAAATAAAGAGTATTGTGAAAAAAAATCTAGTGAGTGTATTCACCTAAATATATTTGGTGAGTGTATTATTTTGATGAATGTGCAATAGATGTATTTAAACAAATTATTTGTTCAACAAACATACTTAATGAGTAGATTTGTTGAACATACCCTATTTATGAAATATTGTAAGTATATTATTTTGATAAGCACATAAGTACATTATTTAAATTATGTACTTTCAATGAGTGTTCTCAATTACATTGAACAAGCATAATAAGTTAGGTGAGAGCATTAAAATATATATACACTTATAAAAGAATATAAAAAAAACTTTCACTTCATCCAAGAAAAAGTTTAAGTATAGGAGTAGGTAACGAGCATACAAAATTTTAATATATAATCAGTCCTCTAACTCAGAGGGATAAAAAGAAAAAATTAAGGAGAAAGGCTAGCTGATGTTCTCTTCCTCATCGCTCGCCTCAAAGCCTGACTCTAAAAAAATCAATATATTATCAAAATCCAAATACTTGTCATTCAATTGGCCATGTTTTAACTATTTAGTGATAACAAGTTCAACACCTTCTCTAAATTTATGTTGCAATAAGCTCTTATACTCTTCAGAATCAAAGAAGCCAGATAACTCGACCTCCTTTTATTGAAACTCTTCAATGCAATGAGAAAGATCCACCTCCAACTCTTTATTCTTCTCAACAAGGTGAGCCATCTCCAAGACAACTTGCTCCTTTCCTTCCTCTTATTACCTCACCTCTTCTCGAAGATCAACATGCTTGGCTTCATCATTCCCAAGCTTGGCCATCGTCACAATGAACCCAATCCTTGTTGTAGAAAGATCTTTTCTTTTAAATAGGAGCTTCATACAAACTCCATAGTTCAACTGCCATGTAATAACTTGGGCGATCATGATGGCATAAAGCAATTGTGCATTAGGGGGGTCTTTGAGAAGTGAGTCGAACCTATCAAAAAATATTTTATGCCCCCAACTCACAGGATTCACTCATTGCCTCAGCCAAGTCATGAGTAAAGTTGCTCACAACATATTTCTCCTCTACCTTCATTCCCTTGTTGCCCTTTCTTTTTGGGCAACCACAAGTAGTACTCTCTACTCTTTTCTGGGACTTTTAGAAAGTTGAGTTCAGCCTTTCCTCCTTGATCAACTTCTCTGTGATGATTGTAATAGAAGTTGAATCTCTACAGACTTCCTAAGCTTCTAGCTCATCCAGAAAGTTGATGACTTCAGGATTGATTGTAATGGGGGTAGAAATGTCATCTCTTGCAAAAAAGTGAAATACAAAAATAAGAACTCATGAGGAAAAAATAATAATGAATCCTTATGGTATTTATTTTTAGATTATGTATGGGGGGACACCACATAATCTGGGGTGTACTTATTGAGGTGATTAGGTACGATATTAAGGAACAGTGCACTATCTCAAAAGATAGAAATCACTACCCTATAATGGTCCTAATCACCTAATAAGGACTCCTAAGGCATGATGGGTCTTTAAATATACCAGAGATTTTTTACCCTACTTACACATGGATGAATAAAGTAGGGTTTATTTAAATCGGGTTCTAAAGTTCCCTATGGGGGCAAGCCCCCATAGTTAATTACATCCTTAGAAGGTGAGTTCCTTAGGAATACTCTCGATTAAAGTAGATCATTATTGTCTCCAAAGATTTCAAAGATAGGACTATCAATAAATTCGTTATGTTTGGAAAATCAAGTGGGATAGATCAAAAGGAGAGACCTATTATCAAAGCCAAAAGGAGATGAGTAAGGGATGCTCATGATACTATGAAGCCTAATGAGCACCCTAAATTATCCTATGGTTGAGCTTTATATGTTTGAAGTTGAGAAAAATTATATGTTTAGTTAAAATTTTATTATAAAATTAGGATTATAATCCCACAATGCAAGATTGTGGAAATGCCTAAGAGGTAAGATTTATGCTTGTAACCCGAGGGAAAATAGCAACCTCAGATCCTAAATCTAGGGAGCGCTAGCAAGGGCCAAAGCATGTCTTAAATCTAAGGTGAAAATAGGTATATTATTTACCTCCATAAGAGAGGGTTAACCACCTGACTGGTCGACTTTAACTGTAAAAAGAGCCGCTAACTCCTCCTACATTTGAAAACCATGTGGTCAAGTCATATATTTTGCAAGATGGTTAGGTTGTTATTATTTATAAAGAAACTAAAGTCCTTAAACCCACTCTTTAAGAGACTAGAGCATGAGTGGTATGAATAATGACATAGTCTAATGTAAATTTTATTTGATTTTAGACTCTTCATTTTGACAAAGACTATAAGATTTTATATGTCTAAATGCATGATGAAATAGGGTTATTAGCTAAAGTAGAGAGAAAGAGGTGTTTTCCACCACAAGGAAGACCTCATAGGTCAAGTCTTCCCCTATCGTGGAAGGATGGAAACCCTCTCTTAGCAAGAATGAAATAAGATGATATGCATGATATTAAGCATACAACATCCAGCTAAGGGGTTACTAAATCTTTTAATTATCTTGATTTAATACCTAGGCTTTAAATGAGGTTATGAGTTATTTATAAAATTAGTTATGAGTTGTAGTTGGGGTAGAAAGATTATTTTTTAAGAGCCTAATCGAATCCAGGCCACACATTAAATCATCATATATAAAAAAACTAGGAAAACACATGTCATTTCTATTGCACAATGTAAACAAATCATCAAATAATTTATAAACTCGATATAAAAGAATAATAGGCTGGTGTGGTCGGGTACCACCGTACAACCCGAAAAGAAAAGTGGGTAGCTCTACCCTTATACAACCCGGTATATGAAAGAATAATTACAATTTATAAATGATAAGTGTTATGGGGGGTCTTCAAGTCTTCATGCTTCTTTCATTTTCTTATTTAATTTACCTCATTTGATTTGGTAGGCTTCTAGCATCACATGGCACCCTAGGATTAAACCTTCTGGCCAATGTTCATCCTTAACCCTCACAAAACTTAACCAAATTCCTAATGTAAGATTATATTAAAAATAAGAAAAGTAAATCTAACTACACCTGCAAAATAAGTGTTATCTAAACACACCATAAAACCCTAGCAGTTATATGTATAATCTGGACTTAGCACCCTACACATGGGAAACCAAGTCCACCTATCCTAAGTTAGATTATGCTTAGGGGTTAAGCAACCTGTGAAAGATAGCATTTATATTTATTTTAAGTGTCCTTTGAGCACAATCTCCTACAGAAAATATAATTAGGCTAATCATGGCCTAACATCAAGTCTACGAAATATACACCCTAACATCTAGTCTACAACATACATCATAAAACAAGCATGCATCAAACCATGCACCGCCCTAACATAAAGCTAAAAATGGTGACTTAATCTAATGTGTCTGTATTAAGGCTTGTGTGGTATGTTCTAACTAGGCTTTAGAGTTATGATTCTCTAAGTATGAAGGACATTTAATTATAAATGGTTGATTTCACTTTAAATGGCTTTAGAGTTTTCTTTGGATTGATTTGACCTACACTAAACAATTAGATGTTATAAAGAAAAGGAAAGAGAGGATCACTCTCTTTCATCCCTACCTTAAGTCACATCTAAAGCAAATTAATTAATCAATTCTCTTTAATGAATGGCTTATTACATATTTTAATTAGTCCTAAGTTTAGGTTTACTTTAAATAATCTCATTTAGTGAGAAAAGCATCTTAGGATTAATTAGAATTAATTACTATCACATAACACATGTTTGTTCATTTCTTTTTATCATGTATAGCATGCATATGATTAAGTCCTAAACATAACTATACATGGAATTTATATCTTTGCACACTTAAATGATGAATATAAGCAAATGTACTTGGAATTTATGTTTCATTTGATTGAATTATTTTGTCATATTAATTTAAAGCTTTATCTAAATTCTGATACAAAAGCATAAGAAAAGAACTCTGAATCATATGACTAATCAACCCAACCACTTGAATAAAATATGAATGCATATCTTTTTAACATAAAGAGTGGGGTTTTCATTCATTAGCTAAATACACATTCAAATGTATGAAAGTTTTAAGAAAGTACGACGCCATTGTTCTGCACTAGGGGAGTGAGGTAGGAACCTCCTTGGGGCTACTTAAAGTCGTGCATCCCCGAAAGGTGCAAACTAATATACCCGTTATTCTTAAATACATATGGATGTATCAGCAACTATAAGGATAGAAAAACCATGCAAAAGTAGAGCTTGATTTAATTAATTTATTTGTGTAGATGAAGTAAAGTTCTATCCCAATTCTAATGTCAAAATGCATAATAATGAAATCAAATAGGTACATCACCATTATTCTGCACCAGGGGGAGTGAGGTAGGAACCTCTTTGGGGCTACTTATAGTTGTGCGTCCTCAAAATTTCTAGACTAATATACCCATTAACATTCAAACTTATGCAAATAAATATATGAATATAAGAAAGAGACTTCACTTCATACACTAAGCTCATATTCACATGCACCTCCTATGTATATGTAACTAAAGTCACAATATATATTATTATTCATTAATAAGCTTTTGAAAATACATTTGAGATTTAATAGTGATAATAGCCACACATATTTCTAATTAAGCCAATATATGCAACTTTGACATAAAGGAAATCATTTTTATTTAATTTTTAAAAGAAATGAATTCATGACTACAAGTGGCATACAATATTTTAACATGATTGGAAAGAAATAAAGCAACACAAGCATGTAATTTCATTCAATCCAACTAATTTCTAAGGACAATCACATTAAATAAGTTTATTAAAAATAAACCAAAGTTCTTAAAGCCATTATTTTAAAAAATTCATGTTTGATTTGATTTAGAGATGTAAAAAAGGTTTGCTAATCTTAGTCCCATTCCCCATGGGTGAGTTAATTTGATTTAATGAAAAGTAATTAAATTGATTTTATGGCTTAATTAGGTTGAGGAATGAATTAATTCAATTAACTAAACCCTTACCTATATCACCTTAAGTTAATTAACTAATTAATAATGAGCCAACATGATATAAAATCACATGAAAGTAAACTAGCAATGCTCCTAAGGAATGAAATGGGCCTAATGTGATTAGCTCATGATTAATAGTTAGTTAAGCTTAAGGGATTTAATTAAATACTTTTATAATTTTCTCACACATATAAGCTAATCATTATTTCATTAAATTTCTTTGGACTATTAAATATCTAAAGAATTACTCAATGTTGATTAATCAAAGTTAGGAATGAATTAGATTTTAAATTAATTTAATTAAGCCCATAATTAGTTAATTAAATCCTTTAATTATATTTAAATTAGGACAATGAAATTAACTTAGGGAAAGAGATCAAGGAAGAGGCCTCAATCCCAATCCTTAAGTCATTTCAAACAATCAATTAAGCTCTGAAATAATTAAACTCCCTTTTCTTTTAATTGATTAATTAAGTGACTAATTAATTACTTAAACTTTAATTAATTTTATAACAAATGAAGAGGCTTAATGAAATGGTCATAAAGAGTAAACCTAAACTATTTCCCTAAGACCTTTCACTATTAACAAATGGCAATAAGCTTAATTCATTAATTAATTTACTATTCATTTACTTAATTATCATTAATTAAGGTAGGAGAGTAATTAAGGCTTAATCAATCAATTTTCTTAATTATCTATCCAATAAATTCAAGAAAAATTGGGGAGGTGGAGGTCATCCCCCTAAACATCTCTAAAAAGTTTAAAATTAATTGAAAATTAATCAGAGAGTAATTATGATAATTAAATTTTTAATTAAACCTTAATTAAGCAGACATTACTATTCAAAATTAATTAATTGTAATTTTCTTGGATTCTCCTCTAAAATACCTTTAAAATGAGCCCTCGTTTATATTTTTAAAATTTTCTATAATTAGTTATGAATATTTGAAGTTTCAGCCTTAAAAATTAAATTAAAACATCTAATTAAAGTAGTCACATCTACGTACCTGGGTTGGTTTGGTAAAACACACTTTCCCATGGACCGTTCGGTCTAAGATCGGACTACCATAATTAAATCCTAGGGTTAAGAAGAAAATAGAGGGGATCTAAGCATGATCTAATCAGAGTCGTCCATTCCAATCATGTGGAACAGACGGCCCGTGATCTATCTCCTACGAGCGATGAACGACAGAGCCAGTCCGCCATGGATCGCTTGATCCGAGCTCACCCGAGCTCGAATCCACTCCAAACTCAGCCCACACCTTCGTGCGAAGGATCCACAAGGATCTAATGGCTAGGATGGGTTCAAATGTAAGTTTCCTTTGAAAAGCTCCAAACTATTTTCATACAAGGATCAATTTTAATGGCATACCTCACCGGAGCTTTTGACTGGCGGTTCCAATGATTGAAGAAGCTTCGTTTGATAGAAAAAGAAGCTTTGTTGAGCTGCACCAGCTTTGATTTGAGGTGGTTTGCTGTAGAGGCCAAAATCCTTCCTTTAACCGTTCAGTCTTGATCAAACTTGTGCTTAGAGTGGATTTGGAGCTCAGGAAATGGCTTTAATGGCTTCGATGATACATAAGTTGGGTTGGTTTTGGGTGCTTTGGCTTCATTGGTCAAATTGGTTCATATGGGTTCATGTTGGGTTGGGTTGACCAATTGGTCAAATTTGATCAAACCAAGGCTTGGATTAGGCTTAAATGATGATTTGAAGAGTTTTGGTTCAAGTAATTTTGATTAATTTGACTAAGGTTTGATTTTAGCTCATTTGGATTCAAATAGGTCAAATGGGCTAAGTTGACCAATTTGACCAAATTGGGTTGGGTTGAGTGTTGGTTTATGTTCAAGTGGCTAATTGAAATTGGTTGTAGGCTTTGGTTTGGTTTAATTTAGGTTTAATTTGGATTTTGGCCAATTTGACCTTTTAGGTCAAGTTGGGCTAGGTTGGGTCAAGTTGACTAATTGGTCAAATTAGGCTTGATTGTGGCTTTGGTCAACTTCAATAAATGATTTGGAATGAACTTGAATCATTGGTTGCACTCAATTTGGGTTAAAACATGATTTGACCCATTTTGGCTATTTAGGTTAATTTAGGTCAACTTGGGTCAAATGGTCAATTGGACTTGGTTTGGCTCAATTAAGAGTTTGGTCATGTTCAATCATTGATTATGAATGAGTTTTAATTAATGGTTTCAATCAATTTGGTATATGATAGATTTTGTCTAGTTTGGGTTTCATTTAGGCTAAAGATTGACTTGGTCAAATGACTAAGTTGACTTGGTTTAACCCAATTCAAGGTAGTTGATCACCCTAGGATGATTATTGATCATGATATGAGGTTTGGATGGGCTTAGTTCAATTCAATTTGGGTTGGATTAGAACTTGGCTCAAAAAGCTCTTTTAGGTCACTTTGAGTCAAGTGGACCTAAATGGATCAATTGGTTAAATTTTGGCTTGATTCAACTTTAGTTAAACTTATATATGAGCTTAGGATTGAAATATAAATCTAACTACAATCAAGTTGGGCTATGATGGATTTTGGTTCATTTGAAGTTTTCAAGTAAAAAAGGCTAACTTGGGTTTGACTTGGGTTGACTTGAGTTTGGTTTGATAATTGTAGTTTATGTTTATATTTAGGTGAGTGATTCTAGGAATGATTGATCCATGAACAAATCCGTGGGTTTTGAAGGATTTGGCCAAGTTCAAGAAATTGGCTTAAAAGGCTAAAATTGGAAATTTGATTTGATTTGGGTTTGGTTTTGGCTATTTGGATTTATATTCCATTTATTTTTGTGAATATAAATGAATATATAAATGATTCATAAGAAAATCACTTGAGTTTGAGTGATTTAAAGTAAATTTGACCAAGCTTAGGATGTATGTCAAAAGGGCTTAAGTAGGGAATTACTTTTATTTTGGTCATTGAGTAGGTTCCATTTATATTTGTAAATATAAATGAATTAATAATTGATTTTTAAAGAAATCAATTGATTTTGGGTTGATTTGGGTTGATATTTGATTAAGCTTATGGAGGCAAGTCCATATGGCTTAAGAAAGGTCTTGATTTAGTTTGATTTGATTTAGCTCTTGCAATTTGGATTTCATTTTTATTTATGAATATAAATGAAGGAATGATTGATTTATAAAGAAATCAACCAAGTTTGGGATAATTTGGGTTGATATTTGATTAAGCTTATTGAGGTAGGTCCATAGGGCTTGAGAAGGGATTTTGAAATTTGATTTTTGATTTCAATCATTTGGAGTTAAAATTTGGGTTGGAATTTGATTTGAGATTGAATGGTTATTTGAGAAAATCAATTGAATCGGGGTTGATTTGAACTTGGTTAAGGCTAAGTCCATAAGATAAAATCAAAGGGCATAGGAAGGATTTTGGAATTTGAAGTGGGTCATGGGTTTCAATCATTTAATTTAGAATTGATTTATAATTTAGATTCGAATTGGATTTAAGGTTTGGTTTGAGGAAGGAAGCATGGATTGGATTTAGGCTATAGGGTAGGCAAGTTTTCCTAAGTCCCTAAGGCATGACCTACTCCTATGGCTAACCCCCCTAAGTCTCTATGCTTAGGTTAAGTGTTCACATAATTACTAAAAGTGTCTTAAGACTAAGAAACTTTTAGTGTCTATAAGAGTCCTAGATCTATGATGAGGAAGTTGAGAACTCACTCCAAAAGTGAGTCAACAATACTTATAAAGGGTGAGTACTTATTATTAGGAAACTCATGAATTTTACCAAACTAAAAGTATTGTCAAGTAGTGGGATTCCTACCCATCATCTTCGCTGGGATGTATTTTGTTTGAGTACTTGCTTCTAGAGCCATCACTTTCTTCAGAGAAAAGAAAATAGGGGCAATCAGCACCAACCACCAAATCAATCTCTTGTCAAAGCATAGTTTGGAATGCCAGTTACAAACTTTATTCAACAAATTATGGATTTACAAAAGAATTGTTGAGGACTGAATTATCTTGTCTTTGTGGCCCTTAATTGAGAAGGCCTGGAGAAAAAGAGTCAAACTCCATTCCAACCCTTCTTCTCTTAAGAAAACAAAGAAAGTTGTAATACTCACCATAGAGCTCGACAAAACTTGGGCAGACACCACTCTATAAAATTTCAAAATGTCCTCTTACTCAACACTAAGGAGAAAGTGGAAGCCAAATTTAAAGTGCTCTAAAGGGATGCATAGCTCATATGGCTTTATGGCATTCAGTTGCTCATCCTCATTAGCAACTCTCACTTAAATTTGACAAGTTAAGCTGTAGAGATAAAATGATCATAAAAAGTCACATAAAGGATGATAAAGTCATGCATAGAAAGCGAGTTATACCGCAGTAAGACAATCCTCAGCCGCCCTTACTCAGGAGTTTTCACAAACCTGCTTACCAGGAATTTTCTCCGCCAAATGAGAGGGGCTTCTTTCTCCTCTTCTTGAATACTAGACATCTTCTTCATACCCAGAACAAAAGATGGCTCTGCCAAAATCGCAGTACTCTCCATAATCACAATGGGAGCACTCGCCTCGGCTCGTGAATCATTTTCGCTGCTCTTTGTTATATCAGCAACATCGCCCTAGACTAGAGTTGTCAAAGTACTCATTTCAACTAGAGGAACAACAATGAATTATTTAACTTTTTTAGACTTCTTCCTCTTCCTTGAAGACTCATCTAGAGTTCAGTAGGATCAACATCACCACAAAGTCTTTTAGAATTTATGGCAAGTATGTGTTTTTGGTGATGAGATGAACTCGACAAATAGAGAGCGACACCAACTTTGTGACAAACAATAATAATAAGAACCTTGGTTCAAGACCTCGGACTCATTTTATAGCCTGGAAGACAGAGAAAATGGCATAAAGAAATAATCAAATCAAAGGTGATGTGATACAAAAACCATAAAGACTTTTCTCATAACTTATTAAATATTTGTAAGTAATCATTTTCTATTATTCTATCCTTTTCACGAGTCACCTCCACAAGGAGCAAAAGAATGAGGGTGCTAAATATATACCTCAGTGCAGAAGTGGACTGCTCACCCATGAAGACTTGATCTAAATAGGGCAAATACAAGGGAAAAAGTCATCCTAGTTGAACAGTCGCAGTCTAGCGATCTACCTCACATGCAGGCGACTGTACATCCATAAACATGTCAAGATACCCTCCTCGTCAACACTAGAGATCATATCTAGAGAACTCATCACTCAATATATGGCACTCTCTTATTAGTCAAATCATCTACATGAATCTGACTTAGTTGATTGTATCTTCCTTATGTAACCTCCCCCCAATCCTATAAATAGGGAAATTTTCAAAGAGCCGAGATCTTTTTTAAGCTTTATCTAGACTTTTAACCCTTTATACTTTTAGAGAGAGAGGAGAGATCCTTGTATTCAGAATTATTAACATAATGGAATTTCTTACACTTGTCGTTCTCTTTCAATTCCTATTATCTTAGTATCGTACTGCTTGACTTAGCTATAACCACTTAGGTGCCTAAGTGGTTATGCTTTATTTCACGGGCAAATTTGGATTCAATAATCTCCAATTTAGAGGGAGGGCTTACTTTTGTAATTATATTTCCATAATATATTATTTCAATTAGATCATGCCTTATGATTTTCTTCTCTTTTGTATTTTTTATATAAAAACTTTAGTATCTATCCGAAACTTCTTGCATATGTACGTGCGAGAAATTTTTGAATAAAATTAAAATGATAAACTTTTTCAACTATATTGAATATTCTAGCATATAACAAGCCAATTTATAATGAAATTAGTTTTATTTTATTTTATTCTATCATAAAAATTAAATAACATGCCTAAAACACATAATAAGTTCCAAACAAATTAATGAGATATCTCGAAAATCTAACAAAATTAATCATCAATTCAACCATTTCTCAAAACTTTAGATATCATATAATATATTATTAAAATTAATATTTTGAACCACATTGAAATTTTCTCAATATTAATTCCTCTTCTAATTTCATAAACTAAACAAAAAAATTTGGGCCATAATATCAATATTAAAATTTGATTAGGACAACTTAAATATAAAATAAACATAATCAACTAAAATTTAAATAATATTTATTTTAAAGTCAATTTAATAACTTTAAATATTATTTTTGACTATTTTTTGATAGGATAACTAGACCAATATTTTAAAATCACTTTGAGGCAGTCTGTCCAACTCAAGTTTAAAATAATATTAAATTTATATTTAAAAAAGTAATAGCGGATATTAAATAAAAAAATAAAAAAAAAGTAAAGAAAACGTGTGATGCGTGTGAACACGCTGCTCGTAAATCTGAATCGTACATTCCACGTTCACACTAAATACTATTTTATGATTATTTAATATTTCAAGAAAATATCGAATTAATATTTTATTAATCTAAGTTGGCAATCACGTGTGTAATTGACTGTGCCCATGCCGACTGCACAATTTTTTTTATTTAATAATATTTAATATTATTGCGAATTACTGCATGCATAAAAAAATTTAGAAAAATTTAGATACATATTACACAATTTATATATATTTATATATCAAATATTTAAAATTAAATATTTATCTATCTAATACTTTTCTATGCTTAAAAATATACATTTCACTTTTAAAAAATGAATGATAATGATATTTTTTATATGATATTAAAGATTGAGATGTTATATATATATATATATATATATATATATATATATATATATATATATATGTGTAAGATGTTGAAAATCATTTAAATATTAAATATGTAAATATATAAGAATTATATAATATGTTAAATCTCCCAAAAATTTATAATTATTTTCTTATAAATGTATAATTTATTATCTTCAGTTTTTTTAAAACAAAAACTGTATGAAAAACTATTTTTAATAAATAATTTTGAGTTTACTTTATAAAATAATTTTCAATGTATCAATCAAAAAAATCAAGAAAGGTGCGTTAGATCTGTCTTATATTTTTAACATAAATTGAAGTTAATATTCAATAATTATGTATTTATATATCTATCATCTAAACTTTTTTTTACATATATAACTCCTCAATCTTCAATATCACATAAAAAATAATATCATTACTCATTTTTTAAAAGTGAGATGCACTTTTTTAAACATAGAAAAGTATTAAATAATTAAATATCTAACTTTAGGTGTTAGATATGTAAATATATAAGAATATGTGGTATGCATATAAATCTTCCTAATATTTATTATATTTTAAAAGAGAAAATGCAGGTAAAAATTAAGTGTGCTCATATTAAGAATTAATTAGTTAATATGATATTTAAAAATAATCAGGATGTTGCAAAATTCCTGACCTAGTAGGTGTGCTAGTTCATAATAGAGTAACATTGATGTTTCAAGTTTTCCATCATGTTCAATAACATTTCTATATTTTTTATTTAAAATGAAAATAAAAGACAAAAAAATTAAAAAATAAGAAAATGATTTGAGACATGACTTAAGCAATTTGATCAAGTCTTTATTAAACCAAATCTGCATTTTTTTCAAAAAAAATATCTTATACTAAGATAATCAAATACTAAGGGCTATGGGTCAATTTTATTTTATATTTTTATTTTAAGGTTATTTTTTAAAAATATATTTAATTAGAGTACTTTTAAGTCTTTTTTTATTTATTTTTAAAAATGTTCACATTATTTTAAAAAATTTAAATAATTTTTTGTTATTTCATATATCTTAATAACAACTATCACCATCAAAAATATTTTATTTCAAATCAAAATATAGATAAAATAAAATTAAAATTGATCTTAATCAACTCCTAAACTTAAAAATATGACTTAATTCAAAATAGCAATTAAATTTTATATATTAGAGCAACATGTTAAGTCCTACTATTATGACAAGAGCTTGGTTAGGTAGCCAGATGACCCACATTCAGTGTGTGTGCATTTAATTACCCCCAACCAAAAAAAATTGTTATAAAAGTCTCAATCAAGATATATTAATTATTATCCATTAATGCCTTATAAATTTTAAATCAAACTTGTTTGTGCCACCTTTGACTACATGAGTGCATTAAAATTCCCTCAACATCTCCTCACCTATTAATTGTACTATGACCCTATAATTAGCATACAAATCATTCTTATAATTAAAGTTAATAAAGATGGTTAGTTAATGAGTTCCATCTTCTTCTTCTTCTTCTTCTTCTTCTTCTTCTTCTTCTCAAACACAAGCTAGTTATTCATTTCATCTGCGATTACTCCAACATCGTAGATCTCATTTGATCCAATTTTGAATAATCCACAATTAGTATAATTAGTAATGAAATTTATGATAATAATGCTTAATTTTATCATAGAAATTTAAAAAGTTTATTAGATTTGCTCATTTGTGAAATTATATATATGAATTTGAATGTCATTAAAAATAAAATTAAAATATTAAAAAAAATTTACATAATTCAGATATCTACATCTACATATCACACAATCGTACAAATTTTACAATATGAAATGGCAACTTATTAAAACTTCATAAATTTATCCTTAATTAATAATCAGTATATATTCTCTAAATAATGAAATAGCTCAAAATTAATTAAGTTCATCTCTCAATAAATATTTATCAAATTTTACTATAAATATATTTACATGTATTATTTAAAAAATATATCCTTTCTTCTAATATCTTAAGCCTATAAATAGAAAGTTAGAAGTTAGTAATTTCTCATCACTTTGGATTAATTAAGAAAGGGATGTTTTACAGAATAAAAATTTTGAAGTACTAAATGTACTAATAGAATATTTATAAAAGTTATATAAGAAGTTTCTCTTTAAAAACTGGAAGATTTACATATATATCATACAATTCTTATTTATTTGCTTAGAGTGAAATGTATTTAATATAGAAAAATATTAGATATATAAATATAAAATTTTAGCATTAGCAATATAAATACATAAGAATTTTGTGAATTTTTCTTTAAAAAATTTTGGCCGCATTTGCCAAGTTTCAAAGTACTGCATGATGAGTTTATATTTTATATTCTATCACAGACGGCCATGCAACCACTTCCACCGAGTGCCCTCCCCTTCCCAGAAACAGCCAAAACCCTTTCTTTATCCTTTTTTTTCCACACGTTTTTTTCCGTTCTTCTCTCCTCTCTTCCTCCATAATATATATATATATATGGCTTACAGGCGGTGAGAGGCCTTCAAAGCCCCTCATCCTTTAACTTGTAGAAGCAAAAATGGTGAGAGCTCCTTGCTGTGAAAGGGTTGGACTGAATAAAGGGCAGTGGACTCCTCAAGAAGATAAGATTTTGATCACATATATACAGACTTATGGACATGGAAATTGGAGAGCTCTTCCAGAAAAAGCTGGTAACTCTTCATTTCTCCTCTATGATCTGAACTTTTTTTTTTAAATGCAGTGAAAAACTTTATTTTGATATTATATGATGATATTTTTACAGGTCTTTTGAGGTGTGGGAAGAGTTGCAGGCTCAGATGGACAAATTATCTCAATCCTGGTATAAAGAGAGGGAACTTTACAAAGGAAGAAGAAGATACAATCATCAACTTGCAGCAGATTCTTGGAAACAGGTGAATATATTTCTTTATTATTATTATTATTATTATTGGTAAAGGGGAGAGCATAGAACATTAATTAATTTATTTGATTCATTTATTCGACTCAAGTAGGATTTCTTTCTGAAAAATAGTGTTAATGGCATTTTTATATTAGGCTTATTCTAATAATAAAGTAAAATACAAATTTTTAATATGCGTCCATAAAGTTAAAAAAGCTTAGCTTGCATTAGAACTTCTTGCGGCATACTTTCAGCCTGTTGCACTACAGTGATTCTATCTAGTTTTTTTTTTTTTTTACAAAAAAAGTAGTTTATATCCCAAAGAGTATGCATGTGAGTTTAATTAATCCTTGGGCTTTATTACATAGTCTAATTTAAATATACCATCAGTCAATTATTTTGGAATGGATATATAATGCTCATATCTTTGTGGGTGATTGTATGACTAATCGCGTGCCACATTACTGCATTGTCTGCTTGATTTCCTGTATAGCCAAATACAAAAGTAGTTCCATATGCATGTGAGTTCTTGGGCTTTATTACATAGTCTAATTACCATCAGTCAATTAAACGTCAGAAGTCTTTTGATTCTTAGAGGAGTCATATCTATAGCTATTCATCAATGACTTTCTCATTCAACTCTTTCATATTTTTGAACGCAGATGGTCTGCAATCGCAGCAATGTTACCAGGTAGAACAGACAACGAGATCAAGAACGTGTGGCACACGCACCTAAAGAAGAGGTTGAATCCGAACCAAATTCTTCAGAACTCGAAGAGAAAGATAGAAAGACGAGATAACAGGTCGAACTCAGTCATCGAGTTTTCTTCGACTTCAGCATCAGAATCATGCAGCGATTTCTCCTCCCCAACCACTGAATCATCATCAAATGTCAGTGAGAGGGATAATAGCAATAGCAGAAATGATGAATCTACATGTGACAATGGAGTTGAAGAGATTGAAGAGAGCTTTTGGACTGAAATACTGTTTGTAAATGGCTGCGATTCGCCATTGATGGAAGTTGATTCTTCAAAAAATGAAGACTTGAGTTTTTGGTTGAGGATCTTTATGGAAGCTGAAACCTTACAAGGATTTCCTGAAATCTGAAGGATTTTAACTGTAAATCCTTTTGAATAATTTATATTTTTTTAGTGGAAATGATATTTGTAGTTTACAGATTTTTTCATTAATTCAATGTAATAAAATATGGTTTGATAAATGAGTTGATTTATATAGTCTTTTTGGCAAAAGCTCCATGATGAGATTAGAGTTGAGATATAAATCCTCTTTAAGCTGATCACCTTCTTGTCTGAAAATGAAAAATATGTTTTAATGAAAATTTTAATAAGAACAAAATGGTAGTTTTATTTAAGTTAAAGAAGTGCAGTTAAAATTTAATTTAAGAAGAAGAAAAATGAATTTGTGGTAGTTATTTTAAACTGTGATGAAAACGATCAACGTAGAGTATTTTGGTCAGCGGGGGTGTGTTTAGCTGTGGAACTTATTTTAATGCACTTTCTAATTTTATGAAAATTTATTTAAATAAAGAATTTATATAGAATTTATTTATATTTTCATTTAATAAATTATTATCAAATATTTAATTTACTTGAATTAATTCTTTTAATTACCATGAGAATTATAGAATGATAACCTTAAAATATTCTGAAATAATTATAATCAAACATAATTTTTTCATACAAATTCTTTAATGCAACTTACAGCCACTTCATTGGCCATTATTTTTTTATGGCTTAATTTTTAAATTAACCCTTAATAAAAATATAATTAGCTAATTGATCCTTAAAAAAAAAATTTAAAATAGTCCCAGTCGCCCAGTCAGCGGGCGACTGGCTCTGACTGGGCGACTGGGGCCAAAATTTTTTTTTAAAAAAAATGAAATTTATTTTGTTTTTTGCGTGCTTTTCGGAGAGAGAGAAAGCACGAGGGAGAGAGAGAACGGAGAGAGAGAGAGAGAGAGAGAGAGAGAGAGAGAGAGGTTTTATTTTTATTAATTTTTTTAATTAATATAATTATTTAAAATATTTAAAATATATAATTTAAAATTATTTTTTATAAAATATTTAATAACTAAATATTTATATATTTAGTTATTAATTTATTTATTTATATATATATAATTTAATATAAAATTTAAAAATATTTTTAATTATATATATAAATTTGTAAATTTATTTAATATTTTTTTAATTAATAATATAATTATTTAAAATATATAATTTTTATTAATTTTTGTTAATATATAATTTAAAAATATTTAAAATATATAAATAAATAATTTTAATAAATAAATAAAGAAAGGAATAAATTATATAAATATTTTAACTTATATAAATAATTTAAAATATTTAAAATATATAAATAAATAATTTTAATAAATAAATAATAAAATAAATTATATAAATATTTATAAATTATATAAAATAAAGTAATTATATAGATATATATATATATAAATTTATTTAGTTATTTATATATTTAAATATATAAATATTTAAGTTATATAAATAATTTAAAAATATTTAAAATATATAAATAAATAATTTTTAATAAATAAATAAAAGAAAAATTTATAATATTTTTTTAAATTATAAAATAAATAATTGGTTTAATATGTATTATTATATTATATGTATATATATATATAATAACATATATATAATATATTATATGTATATATATTTATATAATTAGTTATTTATTTATTTAAAAAAAATTTTATTTATTTAAATATATAGTTAAAATAAATAAATAAATAATTTTAAAATTAGAAATATTTAGTTATTTATATATTTATAAAATTTTGGTTATTTCATATATATATATGAATATATATATATATGTATATATATATATATATATATATGCTATATATATATATATATATATATATATATATGTATATTATATTTATTCCTTTTTCTTTATTTATTTATTAAAATTATTTATTTTTATTTTTTATATTTTTATATTTTTATATTTTTTGTTATTATTATTATTTAGACTTATATATATATGAATATGTATATATATATATATATATGTATATATATATATATATATATATATATATATATATATATATAATTAAATATTCTATAAAAAATTATTTTTAAATTATTTATATAACTTAGCTAAATAAGTTTTTATTTATTTATTAAATATTTATTTATATATTTTAAATATTTTAAATTGTTATATAGCAAAAATATTTGTATAATTTATTCCTTTATTTATTTATTTATTAAAACATGCAGATCTAATCTTTTCTCTCTCATTCTCTCTCTTAATGTTCTCTCTCTCGTTAAAAAACCACAAAACATTTTTAAAAAAAAAAATTTTGCCATAATCCTTGATCACGACTGGATGACACACCAGTCAGCTAAATTACCATACTAAGCTATATTTTAAATTTTTTTTAAGGATCAGTAATAATTACAAAGTTAATAAAACTTTTTTATCAACTTAGCATACGCATTTAGGTGGCTCTTCATTAGTTAATCCCAAAAGCTTAAATTACCAACTTAGCATACGCATTTAGGAGAGAAGACGAGGATTACCTTCTCGATGTCTCCCTTTCCTTAAGATGAGGTTTTGGAACGGACAAATTTTTTAAAATAAGTATAATTTAAAATGTAATCAATAATTTAAGTATATTAAAAAATTATAGATATTAGTATAGTGCTTAACATTTCGCTACTGCACACCAGACTTCGACGTCGCTCTGCTTAACGCGACGAAGTTACATAAGTCATCTATTTAACGGGCGATTTACTTGTAACTATTTTTTTAAAAAGTATTTTGCTAACTTGGTTGGATTTGGGTTCTAATATTATCTGTCATTATAACTATTTCAACCTTTCGATGCACATAGAAAGACTCTGATTCCCCCAAGCAACCTCATATGTTAAACACTTAATTTTTTGGTTCTTTTTCATTGGCCAAATTGAATTTTAGTAATAACTTCAACCAATCTCTTTCATCAATCATTCTAAACAACCAATAAAATGATATCTAATATGTTCACTTATTTTAATTGCTTAATCTCCAACGTTGGAACCCCACCACTAGATCTTATGAATTTAAAAATACACTTTATTTATACATGTGGATTATAAATACAACATTTATATCATATGAACTAGATGAATATTATCACAATTTTTATTAAAGTTTAGGGTATACTGTTAAGAACTAGATGAAAAATAAAAAAACATAAATATGAAATAATTTGATAAATGATTATGAGACACATGTGCTCATAGCAAAAAAATAAACCATAGGATAGTACAAAAATTAAGCAACATGATAGCAGCAAAAAAATAAACACATGTACTCCGAACACATAAGTAACACTATCCTATAAAGATATCGCCTTGCTGGAATCACACCACTTCGTGATATACTGCACGTGGTGGATGATCACGCAACTGATGATGGCCTCCAATGCAGGTTCTTCATGAACCTATGGTATATCTGCATGCAGTGTCGCTCCAAATGTCCGAGTAGGATAGTCCTATGATGGGGTAAGCAGTGTGGAGGGCTGTGATTGAGAACTAGGCTGATATGTGGATGGACCTAGATTAGCATATGTAGATGGTCGATACCCAAGTCATAGAGTTGTGTCGCCTACGTAGAAACCTCCTCCTGTGAGACTCCCTCTACAGACTCTGATCGATAATGGGTGTCACTGATATGCATCCGCCTCATATCCCTGCAAAGCTTCTCATATTTATTTACAGCTAATTGTAACTCATGATTATCTGCATGACCAAAATACGACTGGAAGATGTCCTGAATAGCCAAGAAGTGCTCTGACTGCATAAAACACAAGACTAAAAATTAGCCTCAGTTATGTAATCAACATATTAAAAGTCTCAAAATATTGTTGTAATTACTCACATATACTCTCTCTACAGGTGCTCTATAATAATATATGGTAGGAGGATCTGTTGGAGCCTTTAATAAATAAAATGAGGCCCACGATCTAAACCAGGACATATACTAATTAATAACAGACAATCTATCCTTGTTCCCGCCCAACAATGAACTATGTAATCCCTCCTCCTCTCCCATGTAGCTATATGAAGCTGATGATAGTCAACCAAATCAACATTAGCTTTTTCACGACCATCGACCATTTTGAAGTTGGTCTACATGTGCCATATCATTCCGGTGACGTCCAAATTGCTTAAGAACTCGATCTGGTAGTACCATTCTACCCGCTCTTCCAGCTGATGAGTGGGATACATGCTAGCTAAATACCTTAGCCTACTAAGCATATCTCTGATACGCGCTATCTAATCTACTCAATATAAGGCTCCCAAATAACCTGGGGATGTTACAAGTCATATTGTATCATTGATTACAATTATGCAAATAGTACTCATTGGCTACTCTGAAAGTCATACCGAGAATGTAACAAACCATCCAGTTCATTCTTGTATAGCATTACATTCCCCACTGGCATCTGACGCACATATCGTTCATTCCACGTGTTGAAACGATATAATGAGAATAAACATATGTACATCATAATGTATTATGAACATGTATTTTTTACCTTAACCCCATGCTCGGTACGTCCATATCTCAAATATGACATATGCGGTGTTGGCCTCCCAACATGAAGGTGTTCCCAAGACCATATATACATTAGATGTAAGCGACCACCACATTAAGTAGCTGGGCTCATATAGCTCGATATATGTCCTTAACCGCTCCCCCAATGTATTACTAAAGGTATGTAAGTGTTCAACTAGTGAAAGATACTGCAGATAAATCTTATCCATAAATGTCTGGAAGTAGGAAAGCTCACAAGTGTCTACTAAACTCAACCTCAATCAAGTCTACATATGAATCCCTGTAGAATGACCATCTGAGCCACCTCAAGGGCATGCATGTCTGTGTTTGGGCCTAACCCATTCGAAATGTGGATGTAATGTTTGGATTGGTCAGGTCATGATGCACTACATCTGGTAAGGGATGTCGACCAAGTAAATCATCACACCAGGCTGGCTAGCTATGTCACCTCTTCCCTTGCCAAACACAATCAGGCCTATAACTGGTGGCCCATCAACATACAATACTAGGATCATCGCCACATCCTTGAGCATCAGTGTTATCTCATAAATGGCCAAGTGAAAAGTATTGGTCTGTGGAGACCATCTCATAGCAAATGATGATCCAAATGAATATAATCCAAATGATGATTGCATAAAGCAAATGTAAATCTAGGACATGTGATGGGCCACTCCTTCAACATAAGCAAGTGTGAGGCAACTTCTAGAACAATAATCTCTATTTAACAAAACACAAAGAAACATTAGTCAAATAATGTGATAAGCATAATATAATGAAGTTAAAACTTTACTTACACTGTTTAGGTGGACAGCTCTGGGCCGACCACGGAGGCTATGCTATGGTGGACCTATGGAGGGGGCAGATCTGGCTGGGTAGTGTCCTCCCCAGGCCCCCGATGCCGGCATCTACCCAGAGGGAGGTGGTCTTCGGGCATCGTACCTATGGAAAAAAAAATATTTCATAATTAGTAATAAAAAAATAAAACTATAATGTACCAAATTGAAGCTGAAAAAGATAACTATAAAAAAGTAGAAAATTGAAAAGTAGAAAATTGAATAAGAGGTTCTAATAGTTACAACTATGACATACCTTCTACTACTAATATTGTAAGGGCATGATGACTAATAATGACCAGCAATCTTGCATATGCTACATGACCTGCTACTGCAACATGTGTTCTCATCTATTATATTTATATATCTACTAATGTGTGGATCTTCCTGACCTTCTTCGAAAAGTAGGTGGTAACAACTCAACAATACTTTGATTATTATAAGTTGACCAATCAAAATGATCTAATAGTATATGAAATTTAGTAGCGTATGTTTCCTTATAGAGGTGCAGAGTGTAATATTGTGATATGTATGTCAAATGATTTAATCTTCTGAATCTTAATGCTACAATGCATTCGGGCAAGGAAAATGATATAGTACTATTCTATTACAGCTGCACCTGCACTGGCCATTGTCACATAAATCAACTATGAATGATCTGCATAACATATCAAACACTTGCAATTCTCTAGGGTTTATTTTAATTGGTTCTGGGAATTATTGATCCTCTTGTTCAAAACGCTATAACATAGCCGCTACCCGCTAATTCAAGATGGAAACATTTGATTCTTGCTGTTGAGTTGTAGTAGCATACCTTTTTATAAACAGTACAATAATATTATAATAAATTGCATTGATTAGGGCTTGAATTGGCAAACTATGTGCACGTTAAAGCACAAAATTGAAACACTCCAATGTGTTTGTCATTATAGTTCCATAACGCATGCCACCATCATGCACCAAAGACCACTTAACAAAATCACGATCAAGAAGCCATTTCTGTGCCTCTTCCTTTACATTTTATATGCCAACTATATAGTGATAAAAAAGTATGATATCATCAACGTTTCCATCCATATACATTTTCTGACATAAAAATTCTACATCTCCAATGCCCATTATATGGATAACTTTCTTGAAGTTTTCACATAGATGCCTCAAACAATCCCGATGAGCAGCCCATGGAAATACATCTCTACAACCACGTAGTAAGCCGGCATGTTTATCTGATACTATGCATAGATCATGCCATGTAGAGACTACCAGAAGCATCTCTTGAAGACAAATTAGAAACCAAAGCCATGATTCATTTGATTCGGATTCTACAGCAAAGGCAAGATGAAACAATTTGTTGTTTCCATCAATTCCAACTATAGTAAGCAACATTCCATGATATTTTTCAAGTAAGAAGGTACCATATAGGCTCAGGACTGGACGATAACTTCCTCAACCCAAAATTGATGGACCGAAAGCCCAAAAAATTCTTTGAAAATGATGTGTGGTACTTGATTGTATTCTGTAAATTGTACCTGGTAAATTATAACTCATTGCTTCCATAAAGATATTGAGGGACCTGTAAGACTCTTCCCAGCTGTCAAAAATTGACTAATAGCCTTACACCTAGCATCCCAAGCCTTCATATAAGATACTTTGACAATAAATTTCAATTTTGTTCGAGATAATCTCTCTAGGTTCTAAATCAATTTGATGTCATATAATAGGTAGAATGAAATAAGCAATGAATTTATGACTATATTGATGATGGTTACTACCTATCAATGTATTTATGCATTTATGGTCCTCTCCAACTCGTGAGATTCTCTAGGCACCTCCAAGACGCTTGTTGTGAGTACAATGCAGGCAAGAATGGCATGCTCTATTAGGATGATTGTAATACACATATTATTATAAAGTTCTTCTAATTTGGAGTAATTATTTCAACTTGAACATTATTATTTATGGACCAACCAGTAATGGCAAACTAAAGACTTCTTTTACTCATAAAATGCATGCCTTCAACAAGTTCACCTGGAATATCAACATCATCGATAATACATCATTATCAGATGGTCCATAAAAAATAATGTCCTCATCCCATTCTCTTGGCATTTGAAAAATGTGAACATAGTCATTATTAAAAATCATATGACTTTCTGTTCAAATATTCCAAAAGAATGATTTTTTAATAGATCACGACTACTAACATAATCAACTGGAGTATGTAAGCTAGGTGAACAATCATCATCACTGTCACTGTGCTCAGATGCACTACTTTAGTCATTGTTCATGGTCTTATACTCATCATCAAGTGCACTATTAGGTGCAATAATTTGTTCATCCAAAAGAAAGACAACATTCTCTATGGATCTGTAATTCTATTATACACATAAGTTGCATAAGTATTGTAAAATAGAGAAAATTAGCAATGAAATTAGCTTATGGAATTCAGCTGATTGTTGGAGATTCAATTCCTCAAAGTTTCTCTATGTCATCATGGTAGTAAGTGAGATGAATTCTTGCGTAAGATTTCGAAATGTCTGGTTGCCTTAAGGAAAGATCAAGTGATGTCGAGGCAATATTAATAATTTTTACTTCCACATAAATCACCAATGTTTGATAAGAAGCTTTATCCAATATAACATCACAAACTTCATCATCAGAGATGACTGATACTATAAATCCATTCCCCACCAAAAAATGACATGTTAGATTAATTGTGGTGCTCAAAATCAATATATAGTGATCTCAAAATTTTTTGTTTCAAATCCCATAAGGTCATGTGTTGAACTTTAATCAGATGGTTTCTATCACCAACATAAGTTGGAATAAATTGATCATCAACACTTAATGCGCCACCGTATAATAAGATCAATGAGACCAATTCGACTAATTGTTAAAATAATTTACCCTAAACACTAAATAAAAAGCTAAAATATAATTAATCACATTAGAAAACTAAATAATAAACATCTATTAAAAGAATTTATAAAGTCTGGCTTTGGCCTTATAAAGTGGCTTTAACAAGATTACCAAAGGAGCTGATTTGAATTATCCAACAATAACGTTTGATTGTATTAAACTTAAATCCAACTCTAAACATACGATCAATCACATTCATGCAATAGTAATTCTAATCCCCTAAATCCACTTACCAATAGGATTTAGTAAATTTGGATATAACTTGCAAAAGTGGCTTTAACTCGATTATCAAAAGCAACAGACTTAACTTGACCAAAAATACCATTTGATTTGATTTTAGTTAAATCCATCTCAAATCATACTCTCAACAAAATGAGGCATTTCTACGTCTCTAAATCAAGTAAATTCATCCACCAACAGGTTTTAGTGAATTTTGATTTGACCATGCAAAATTTGCTTTAGTGGATTACACAAAGCATGGGATTTAACTTAATCAAATATATGATTGGATTGAATTTAAGTTAAATCCAACTCAAATCCTACTCACTCAAAAAAACCACATTACTACTTTTCAAAATTATGTTGATCAACCTGCCAATAGTATTTAGTCAAACCTAATCTAACAATTACAAAGCTCCTTCAGTGGTACACAAAGCATCAGACTAAACTTGTTTAAAAAATTCATTTGACTGGAATTAACTCTAATACAGCTCAAATGCAACTCATATCCAACCCTAAATCTAGCAATCAAGACATCCCTAACAAAATAAACATGAAAATTTTGAGATTTATAGTGTGAAGGAAGATTGGCATTAATGTGCATTGCGAGCAAGGAATGGAGCTACCAAAGCTTCGCTACAACCATCGGAGGCGCTTTTGAAATGGAATCCTGTGAGATTATGGACGGCGGGGGGACGGGGGCAGGGGCATGGTTGGCCAAGGGAATGACACGGACACGCGGAGCTTGTTAGGCCTGGGGTGCACTCGGATGGGGGAACTGCTATGGGGGCCACTATCACGGTAAAGAGGGGAAAGATCGAAATTAAAATGGGGTCGTCAGCCCCATGTTCGTAACTTAAGCAAGTGGCTTGTTAAATGGGTGATTATACCTATATCTAATTTTTTTTAATATACTTAAATTATTAATTACATTTTTAAACCACACTTATTTTAAATATTTTGCCTTTCAAATGTTGAAATCACAACTCTTTCCTTCTCTAGTTTATTATTTTTATTTTTATTTATTTTAATTTAATTTTAATTTATTTGGATAATGATTAATTAATACATTATTTTAAATTAATTATAATTTAATAAAATTAGATATAATTAATATAAATTTACTTCTTTATGATTAATTAATAAATTTGCAATTAATTAACATATTATGTTATGATAATTATATTTTTAATAAATTTAAATTTGATTATATTATATTTATGTAAAGAATCTAAATAGTGATTATTATTTAATTCACTTATTAGATATCTTCAACTATTTTTTCATCACATAGAGGTATTATATATTTTATTTATTGGTTATTTAAAATATATTTGAGATTTATCGAATATTGGTTATTATATTTTCAACTATATTAATCGTTATTATTTATTATTTTTTTATCTTGCTTTTATAACATTCATTCGAGTATCTATCAAATATTATTTATTGTAATTTTAATTTATGTGTAATTTGAATATCATCATATACATTGTTGTTATATTTTTTATTGGCTTATGTTTTTTGATTTATTTATATAATTAGTCTTTTTTTAATTTATTTGTAATAAAAATAATCTAAATATTTATTATTTAATATTAAATCATATAACTATCTTAAATCTTGATATAAGTAACCAAATAGTATCACGTGATTTAACTGAATTTAATTATCAGCATACCAAATAGTTTTATGGATTTAACTTTCACAGCATTTACTAAAGTCGTATTTACTGGATTTACTAAATCCTACTTGAGTTAAATCCTATGTGTAGCCAAATAGCCCCTAAATGAACAAAGACGCTTTGTTAGGGTTTCTTCTTCTCCCTTTTTCGCCGCCTTGCCAATTCCCATCATCCGCCTTCCTCCATCCATGGTTAGAGGATTTTCATATGTTTGCATATGAAATCTCCACCTCCCAACCTTCACAACCCCATTGATCATCTTCTTCCATCTAATTTACACAAATTGCTCTTTTCACAATCCTTCAATCTTAGTCCTTGGGATATGTCATCCCTAGGTTTTCAACCTCTGTGGTGTTTATTTTTAAATCTAGGTGTACACCACATAAATCTTAGGGGTACCTTTTGAAATGATACGCTATTAAGGTATGATGTACTATCATGAAAGATAAACATCACCCTACAATGGACCAAATCACCTAATAAGGACTCCTAAGGCATGATGGGTCTTCGAATGTACCAAAGATCTTTCTTCTACTTTACTTGAAAAAGAAAAGCAGGGTTTATTTTATGTCAGGTTCTTTAGTTCCCTATGGAGGTAAGCCTTCATAGTTAATTACATTATAAGAAATGAGATTTCTTAAGAAAAATTTTGATTAAAGTAATCAATTATTGTCTCCAAAGATTTCAAGGCTACACTATCAAAGGATTGGTTATTTTGGAAAATTCAAGTGGGATCGTTCAATTGGAAGACTATTTTAGAATCAAAAGAGAAATGAGTAGGAAATGCTCATGATACTAGGAAACTTAGTAAGCATTCCAATATATCCTATGATGAGGCTTTATATGTTTGAAAGTGAAGGGATTTATTTTGTTTGAGTTGGAATTTTATTAGATTGCTAAGGCTTATAGTCCATCAATATAAGATTATGGAAGTGTCTAAGAGGTGAGGATTTATGCTCGTAGCCTGAAGGAAATAAGCAACCTCAGAACCTGAATCTACTAGGCTTTAGCACAAGCTAGAGAATGACCTAAATCTAAGCGAAGATGGGACATAAGGGTTTATCTCTATGAGAGAAGATAAACCCATATGACTTCTGGACTTACAACCACCTAGAGTGGCCACTAGCTAACTTCTCTATGATTTAAAATCATGTAATTCGGTCTTGTGAAATTGCAAGATAGTTAGGCTTGTTATTTAATTGGAAAGAAACTAGAGTCCTAAACTCACTCTCTAAGAGAGTAAAGCATGAGTGGTATGAGCATATGAATTAGTCTAAAAATGTAACATTTTATCATTTTTCTATTTCATTTTGACATAATATTTTGGACGAGGGCTTTGGGATGTTTATGCCTAAATGCATGATAAAAATTAGTTGTTGGCCAAATCAAAATAGAAAGAGGGTGAATCTCCACCATAAGGGGTTGCTCTCATAAGTTAAGCGATCCCTAAAGTGCAAGAATGGAGACCCTCATTTTGTAAGAGTGATTCAAGATGATATGCATGATGTTAGACATATAAATATAGCTAAAGGAATGCTAAATCTTTTAACTATCTTGATTAAAGCCTAAGCTTTATGATGAGGTTATGAATTATTTTAAAACTTGGTTATAAGTTATAAGTCGGGTAGAAAAATTAATTTTATCATAAAAGCCTATTGCATCCAGGCCACACATTCAAACATCAATCTAAAGAAACTATAAAAATCATGCAATCATATTACAATCTAAACATAACATCAAATATTTTATAGACTACCATAAAAGAATAAATGGTCGGTGAGGCTGGGTACCATCGTACACCCTAAAAGAGAAAATATGGGTAGCTGAGCTCTACCATTATACAACCTAGAACATAAAAGGATAATTACCATTAGAAATGAATACATGCTATGGGGTTTTCACTTCTTCATTCTTCCATGTATTCCTTCTCTTACTTTTGATTTGATCCAAGGCATCACAAGGCACCCCAAGACTAAGCTTTCTAGCCACTACTCATCTTATACCCTTGTAACACTAATCCTAATTCCTATTGAAAAAATTATATTTATATAAGAAAAGTAAATCTAACTACACCTACAAAATAGATATTAGTTAAACATACATGCAACACCAAGCAGTTATACTTCATACTTTAGACATAGCACCTTGCACATGGGAGACTAAGCCCACTTGTCCAAGTTTCAATTATGCTTAAGGGTACAAGCAACCTATAAGGAGAACATTTATATTTATTTTTGAGTAGCCCCTTAAGCACAATCCCCTACAAAAAATATAATTATACTAATAATGGCCTAATATCCTATCTATGAGTCATACAACCTAACATCCAATCTAAAATATTACATCATAAAACAAAACATACATCACATATACACCATCCTAACTTAGAGCTAGAAGTGGTAGCATAATTCTAATGTGTGTGCTAAGGCTTTGTGTGGTATGTCTTAACTGAGCATTAGAGTTATAATTTTCTAAACTTAGAAAAGTTGAATTTAACCATAAAGGTTTATTTATTTTGAGTGGTTTAGTTGATTTGTGAATTTTAATTCATGTTTTGCTTCTTTTCATGTGTTTTACACTTAACATATAAGTGTTATAAAGAGAAGAAAGAGGCTTGTTATCTACCATCCACTTCTAAAGTACATTAAATTGGTTTAGTTCTTTTAGTGAATCTTATTAAATACTATTAATCCTAAATTTAGGATAACTCTAAATATCAATATGAAAGGTATCTTAAGATTAATGTAGGATTATTATCATTAAATGTTAAACCATTCCTTCTCATCACTTATTAACATCATGACTTTAATCTTAACATATATGATACAACATATCTAAATGATGGATGAATGTATATATATATATATATATATATATATATATATATACATATATCACATATATATATATATATATATATATATATATATATATATATATATATATATATACATATAACATATATATATATATATATATTTTTTACATATACATATATATATATATATATATATATATATATATATTATTTGATTAAATTATTTATACATGTGAATTAAAGTTCTAACCAAATTCTAATGAAAAATACATAAGAATGAAATTAAATAAGTACATGCCTTTGTTAACCAAGGAAGTGAGATAATCAAATGACATCCTTGGGGCTACTTAAAGCCTCGTATGCCCTGGATGTCTAGACTATATACTTATTGTCATTCAAACATGTGTAAATTCATATATGAATCCTAACAGAAAGAGCTCTAACTTACATGTAATGTATTTTAATGACTTAGATGATCATGGATGTATTTATTTTAAATAGGAAAGAGGATTATCATCCGTTGATTGAACATACATACACATGTATAAAAGATATAAGTAAGTACGTGCCATTGTTAACCAGTGAAGTGAGATAATCAAATGACCTCCTTGGGCTACTTAAAGCCTTGTAATATATACTTACTATCCCAAAAACATACACATGTATACATAATTATAAGAATGAAAATCATGTAAAGAGTTGTATTTCTTTGATTGAATTATTTTGCATGTGAATTAAAACTCTATCCAAATTCTAATACAAATATACATAGAAATTAAATCAAATGAGTACATGCCTTTGTTAACCAAGGAAGTGAGGTAATCAAATGACCTCCTTGGGACTACTTAAATCCTTGTATTCGTGGGATGTCTAAACTATATACCCATTATCATTTAAACCTATGTAAATCCATATATGAATATAAGAAAGAGAACTTGTCATTCACATACTTAAGCTATAAATACATGCAAATCCTATATATTGATAACTATCATTACTCCAAATATTTTATTCATTTATAGACTTTAGAAAAATACATTTGAATTTAATAGTGATAATAGCCACACATATAATAAATTAAGCCAACACATGCAAGCTTACATAAATAAATTCCATTTGATTCATTTAAGTTTGAAAAGATGAATGCATGAAATCATATGACATTCAACATTTAAAATGATTAGAAAGGAATAGTTGAACATAAACATGTGATTTATTTAACCACATTAATTCCTAAGGACAATCACTTCAAATAAAATTACTTAAATAAAGCCAAATTTTCTTATTAATTTTGACTTTAGATTTGATTAAACTTAAAGTGAAAAAATTATTTGTTATTTTAGTCCCATTCCCATATTGGTGATCTTAATTAATTTAAGGAAAGATAATTAGATAAATTTTATGAATTAATTAAGTTGGATCATTAAGTAAATCACTTAATTATCCTTTCCTATATTTCTTTAATTTAATTAATCATTTAATCATGAACCACAAATGATATGAACATGTGAGAAAATAAAATTACAATGCTCAAAGGACCTAATGCAATTGGCTCATAATTAAAGGTTAAATAAGTTAAATAATCAAATTAAGTACTTTTATGATTTTCTCACACTTATAGGTTAACCATAATTTCTTTAAAGGGCCTTTATGTTATTGAACACATAAAGAGGAACCATTAATTTCATTATTAATTATCATGTGAGTTGCATTTTAATTTGATTTAATTTAACCATTTAATTTTAATTAAATCTCACATTAATTAACTTTCTTTAATGAAATGAATTTGGGAAAATAATTAGAAAAGGGGTCCTAATCATTCTCCCACATCCTTTAACTATTAATCAGTGATTAATGAACTTAAGTTAATTAATCTTTGCAATTTGGATTATTAATTAATCATTAAATTAATTAAAGAGGGTAATTAGGATTTGAAATATCAATTTCTAATTACCTAGGCAATAAATTCCAAGAAAATCATGGGAGGTAGAGTTCATCCCATTGAATCAAAACACAAATTTTGAAATCAATTACCTAAGTAATTAAGGATTAATTAAGCTAATTAAATGAACATTCAAATCCTAATTAAGCCTTAATTACTACTTAAAATAAAATGAAAATATTTTTAATAAAATCTTCTCTATTTTACCATTAAAATGAGTATTTATTTGTATTTTTTCTATAATTAGTTATAATTTCAAAGTTTCAGTGACTAAAATAAATTTTTAAACCTAATTAAGCCTAATCCCTCCGACGCCACATGGACCGCAAGCAGCGCTTTCCATATGGCACCGCGAGATTGGATATTTAAATCCATGACTCATGCCGCGTAATGCTTTGTCTGCCGTTGATCTAAGATTAATGGGGGGATTAATCCCACGGTTCCTTAAGGGAATAACTCAAATTTATTTAGTGAATAATCATGGTCATCCATTACATCTTGTGAAATGGATAGTACATGATCTATCATCCATCGAACGATAAAAAATGATTACCATTCACCTTCTTCCACTGGATCTGAGCTTTCCATAGCTCATGAGATGCCAGAATCGATCCAAAATGTCAGGAGTGATCTAGAAGGATCTAATGGTGGATTTCACATGACATTATAATTTTCTTCAGAAATACTCAAAAAAAATTTACAAATACTTGTTTAGCTAGAATTTACCTCGTCGGAGCTTTGGACCGGTGGCTAACCGACCAAGGTAGCTTCTCCTTGAAGAGGCAAAGCCTTGTTGAGAAGATGATGTCTTGCCTCACTAATTGCTTCGCACACTGAACACCACCGGAATCCTTGCCATAGTTGGTATATAAGGGGTCTCTAGTGCTCAAATCGATCGAGTGAATATTCATTTAACCTCGTCGAAGCTTGGTGAATGTGTGAAAAGTAAATTGAAGATTGATTATGGTTTCATGGAGTTAGATGGAGCTAGGCCTCGGGCACACTCAGTTTTATCATCCCCGGCAATGGGAAGGCTTAGGGAACTTGAGAGAATGCTCTAGTAGCTCATCTCAAGTTGCTAGGGCTCACTTACTCGGTTTGGATCGAATTGAGGGGAGTATACCCCCTCCTCCCTTGGATCAAATGGATGGGATTGGTTTCCTCTAGTGGTTGTTCAGCCGCAAGTGGTCATGGGTGGTAGAGAATCATCTAGGTGGCTCGATTTGAGTGGCCAAGGGAGGATGAGTGGCTACCAAGGGTTGAAGTGGTTTAGTTTGGCTTTCCAAGTGTTCCAATCGGGTACCATGGCTTAGCTCACCTCCATTTGGCTCATGGCTGACCCAAATAGCTTTGGGTTAGGTGAGCCAATGGTCCTTGTGTCCATTTGGAGCTTAGAGTGGTTGCCAAGGGGAGGAGAGTGGGTTTGACCATCCAAAATGGGATTTTTTTCTCATGTCAAGGCTTTAATCATTGGGTAATGGGTCAATTCAGGTTAAAATTGGGTTGATTTTGATTTGGACTGACCAAAGATGATCCAAGGATTGGTCATGCCAAGTTTCAATGGGTTTGGACTTGGTTTGGATGGGTTTGGCTCAACTTGACCATGTAGGTCAAATTGGGCTAAGTTGTGTCAAGTTGACAAATTGATAAAATTGGGTCAAACTAAGGGTTGGGTCAAGTTCAAATGTGTATTTGGAATGTTTTGGTTTAATTGGTTTGGTCTAATTTGGCTTGGATTTGGATTTGATCCATTTGAGTTCATATGGGTCAAATAAGTCAAGTTGACCATTTTGGCCAAATTAGTCAAATTGGCTTGGGTTAGACATTGGTTCATGTTCAATTGATCATTTAAAGATAATTGTAGGCTTTGAATTTCAATTAATTTATATTTAATAATGATTTAGGCCAAATTGAACCTTTAGGTCAATTTGGGCTAAGTAGGTCATTTGGGTTTAATTGATCAATTTCAGTTAAAACAAGGCTTTGATCATGTTCAATAATTAATTTGGAATGAACTTGAGCCATTGGTTGTAATCAATTTGGATTGGATTTTGATTTGACCCAATTTGGCATTTTAGATCAAATTGAGTCAACTTGGGTCAAAGGGCCAATTGGGTTTAGTTTCGCTCAATTGATGGTCAAGTCATGTTCAAGAGTTGATTTTAGGTTGATGTGAATCATTGGTTTCAATTAACTTTCCTTAGGATAAAATTTGGTTCATTTGGCTTATGTAAGTTAAGAAGGTTGATTTGATCAAATGACCACATTGACTTGGTTTGAACCCATTTGATGGACAATTGATCAATCAAGGATTGAAAAAATTTTTGGCTAAGTCCATAGGACTAAATCATAGGCTTAGCTTTAGATCATGATGAATTTGATTTTGGGTTTGAGGATTTGAAGTTGAGTTGGGATTAAATTGGATTTCGTTATATTGATTTGAGGTGGAATTTTGGCTAAGGGAATGGGCATGGGTTTGGTCAGACTATATGCTAGGTAGGTTTTTCTAGGCCCTAAGTTGTGACATAGCCTAAGGCTAATCCTCCTAAGTCTCTAGGCTTAGGTTAAGTATTCACTTAATCACTAGAAGTGGCTTATGACTAAAGATCTCTTAGTATCTAGAAGACCCTTAGGTTTATGATAGGGAAATTGAATCCTCACTCCAAAAGTGAGGTCAATAAAAGGACCCCTAATAGGTGTTGTATAATTAACAAGGCACACTGCACATATTAGGATTGACCGAGATGATTAACAATATTGAAAGGATTGCAAGCACTAATAGAGACTATATGGACCTAAACCAAGAGGTAGCTATAATCATGATCTTAGTGAAATGCAACTCATCTCATGATTAATAACGTATGCTAGGGATGAAGATTTGAATTTGATTTGATTTGATTTGTTCATTGATTGGATTTATTTTGGCTCCACTAAGGGATATTAATTTGGTTGATTTGATGTTTGATTTGAAGGCATGTCCATTGGAGATATGAACATTATTAAATTTGTTTGATTTAATTTGGCTCCATTAGGGAGAGGAATGTGAATTGACTCTACTAGGAGTTAATTTTGAATTTGATTTGATTTGTTATGGGTTTGATATGATTGATTTGGCTCCACTATGGAGTTTGGTTTTAAATTTGGTATGCTTGTTGATTTGGTTGATTTAATTTGTTTTGATATGATATGGATCAATGTGCTAGGACCACAAAGAAGGAGTCTGTTTGGCCTATCTTGATATATCACCCCAAAAGGGTATACCAATGGGTAAAACTATCCAACCTAAAGGTTGCCTTTCAATGTGCAACGGCTGTGCCAGGAAGAAAGTGTGGACTTAAATCTTCCAAGGTAGAAATAGCCACTTGGGTGTGTGGTGAAAAATTTTAAGAGCATGCTTCCCACTTCAATCTATGTGGATAAAATGAAGATAGAAATACACTCTTTTTGTATTCTGGACATGACGTAAATTTGCAGATGTTCTTATTATGGTAATCGGGTATGGCATTGAGGAGAGGTATACTATCTCAAAAGATAGTGATACAATGAACCTAATCACCAAATAAGGACTCAAGGATAATGTAGTATATGTACAGATTCTTCCTCACTTTTACATGAAAAGTATAAAGAATGGTTTATTTTAAATCGGGTTTGGTAAATTTTATGGGCAAGCCCCATAGATTATATCCTATAAGAGATTCCTTAGAATACTGATTAAGGTAAATGATCATTGTCTCCAAAGATTTTAAGGTAGACATCAATCGATTTTATTTGAAGATCTAATGGATTGATCAAAGAGAGGAGTTATTATAAAGCCAAAAAGATATGGAGATGCTCATGTGAAGGGAGTCATGGGCTCAAACTATCATATGGTTGGGCTTTACATTTTTGAAATTGAACTATTTATTTGAGTTGATTTTTTTAGAGGTTTAGGGATTATAATTCCATAATACAAGATTATAGAAATGTCTAGGAGGTGAGGATTTATTCTTAAGACACACAAAGAGGAGAAGCGACCTCATAACCTGAATCTATGGAGCTTTGGTGAGGGCCAAAAGCACGACCTAATTCTAAAATGAAAAATAGGTATTTGATTTTCTCATAAGAGGACAAACCACCCATGTGACTTACAATCTGGGTGGTCAACTAACTCCTCCTATAATTTTAAATTCATGTAGGCAAGTCATATGCTTTATGCAAGATAGCTAGGATGTTATTTATTTCTGAAAGAGACTAAGTCCTAAAACTCACTCCCTAAAAGACTAGATCATGTAAGGGCATGAAAAATGACCTAGATCTAATGCAAATCATATTACATTTTAATTTCATTTTTGGATAATCATTTTGACTCACGCTTAGAGGATTCATATGCCTAATGCATGAGAAGTAAGATTATGGGCCAAAATCAGTAAGAAGGGAGAGGTGTGTTTCCACCATGGCTCTCAAAGTTCAAGCCAAGTTCTCTGGTAAAGGTGGAAGCCCTCCAATCAAGAGTGAAAATAATATACTTTTATGCATGATGTTATAAAAGAAATACTTATCCAGCTAAAGATTTGCTAATTCTTATATCTTGATTTTAAACTTAGGCTTTAAGTTAGGTTATGAGTTCCTTATTTTTATTTTGAATTGTTAAATTTGGTAGAAGATTTATTTTTCCCTAAGAGCCTAATCATCATCCAGGCCATACATCAAGTAAGGAAGAAACTAATAAAATATACCATTTTAATGTACAAGCTAAACAAAACATCAATCATTTTATAAAGCTAATGCAAAAGAATAAATGGCCATTTGTGGTCGAGCTCCACCTCATAAAGCCAAAAATAAGTTGGGTAGTCGAGCTCTACCCTTATACAACCTGGATTACAAATGAATTAATTTACAATCAAGCAAGGAAATTTTTGTTATGGGGGGTCTTCATTCTTCATTTCTTCATTCTTCTTTTCTTCTTTCTTCTTTCTTCTTCTTTTGGATGGTTGGAAGGTGGTTGCTCCAAAGGCTTCACATGGTGTATAAGATGAGATCTTATGATCAATGCTCATCCTAATCCCCCATAACAATCATTCCAAAATCATAATTATAAAAAGTACATGAAAAGAAAAAATAAATCTAACTAACACTACAAAATAGATTGCTAAACAAACCATACAAATCTCAAGCATTTATATTGGACTTAGCACCACACATGAGTAATCAAGTTTAGCCTATTAGATTATGTTAATGGTATACATGTATAGTAGTTATATTTATTACATCTTAAACACAATCCCCAGAAAATAATGATTAGATTAAATCATCCTACCATTCATTCTATGCACATTCACCTTTACATTCAGACTAAAACAAAACATCATAAAATAAAAGCATGCATCAAACCATGCACCACCCTAACTTAAAGCTAGAAGTGGATATTTGGTTTTCCTCCATAAGAGAGGACAAACTGCCCGACTGTTTGGACTTACAATCGCCTAGGGGTGGCTACCAACTAACTCCTCCTACGGTTTTAAATTCATGTAGGCAAGTCATATGCTTTATGCAAGATAACTAGGCTGTTATTTATTTCTAAAAGAGACTAAGTCCTTAAACTCACTCTCTAAGAGACTAGATCATGTATGGGCATGAAAAATGACCTAGATCTAATGCAAATTATATTATATTTTATTTTTATTTTTGGACAATCATTTTGACTTAGGATTATAGGATTCATATACCTAATGCATGAGAAGTGAGATTATGGGCCAAAATCAGCAAGAAGGGGGAGGTGTGTTTCCACCATGGCTCACAAAAGCCAAGTTCTCTGGCAAAGGTGGAAGCCCTCTAATCAAGAGTGAAAATAATATGTTTTTATGCATGATGTTATAAAAGAAATACTCATCCAACTAAGGGATTGCTAATTCTTATATCTTGATTTTAAACTTAAGCTTTAAGTGAGGTTATGAGTTCTTTATTTTTATTTTGAATTGTTAAATTTGGTAGACGATTTATTTTTTCCTAAGAGCCTAATCATCATCCAGGCCATACATCAAGCAAAGAAGAAACTAGAAAAATATACCATCTTAATGCACAAGCTAAACAAAACATTAATCATTTTATAAAGCTAATGCAAAAGAATAAAAGGCCATTTGTGGTCAGGCTCCACCGCATAAACCAAAATAAGTTGGGTAGCCGAGCTTTACCCTTATACAACCCGGATTACAAATGAATTAATTTACAATCAAGAAAGGAAATTCATGTTATGGGGGGTTTTCATTCTTCATTTCTTCATTTTCTTTTTCTTTTTTCTTCTTTCTTCTTCTTTTAGATGGTTGGAAGGTTGCTCCAAAGGCTTCACATGGTGCATAAGATGAGATCTTATGACCAATGCTCATCCTAATCCCCCATAACAATCATTCTAAAATCATAATTGCAAAAAGTACATGAAAAGAAAAAGTAAATCTAACTAACACCTGTAAAATAGAGATTAGCTAAATAAACCGTACAATCCCCAAGCATTTATATTATACTTAGCACCCCACACATGGGTAACCAAGTCTATCTAGCCTATTAGATTATGCTTAAGGGTATTAGCACATGCATAGTAAAAGCAGTTATATTTTTATTACAACGTCCCTTGAACAGAATCCCCTGTAGAAAATAATGATTAGACTAAATCGTCCTACCATTCATTCTACGCACATTCACCTTAACATCCAGACTAAAACAAAATATCACAAAATAAAAGCAAGCATCAAATCATGCACCGCCCTAACCTAAAGCTAGAAGTGGTGACTTAGTCTAATGTGTGCTTTAGAAGGTTTGTGTGGTATGCTTAGCTATGGCTTTAAGGTTTTGATTTTCTAAGTGTGAAGATGTTCAACTTAGATGGGTGGTTTCATTTAAGTATTTAGTTGATTTAGATTGATTTTATTTGATGATTTTGTTTGGTTTGAATGAATCCTATAATTAATTACTATGTGCTGTAAAGAGAGGGAAAAGAGAAGAGAACTTCTCTTTCCTTCCCTACCCTAAGCAATTTCTAAAGTAGATTCATATTTAATTTTGTTTAGTGAATGTATTATTATGTGTTTTAATTAATTCTAAGTTTAGATTAACTCTAAATAAACCTATTAAAAAAAAGGCATTTCAAGATTAACTAAAGTGAATTAATATCACAAAACACACATCACTTCATTTCTTTTCCAACATGTATAACATGCATATGAATAAATCCTAAGCATATCTATACATACAAATGGAATGTTTAGCACACTTTATGATGAATGCTAAGAAATATTACTTAAGAAAATTGAATGCTTTATGATGCATGATTTTCATTAAGTAGAAAAGAGGGGTTTCTTTTATCCATTATTCACATGCACATGAGTATGTATAAAAGGCATAAGTGAGTACGACACCATTGCTAACCAGGGGTGTAAGGTACAAGAACTACTTAGGGCTACTTAAAGCCTCGTAACCCTGGGGTTGTCTAGACTAATATACCACTTTCCTTAAATACAAGCACATGTACAAAAGAAATAAATGGAAAAATAAAGATGCAAAAAGTTTGTATTTGTTTGTTTATTTTGTTTATGCAATTTATATGTACAAGTGTGGATGTCCTTCTTAAGTAATAGCATAGGAATAAATATGAATGGGGTTAGGCAAGTGTTGTGTTCTTTTCAAATGAACTATGCACTTTGTCAAATCTAATTCAGAACTATGCTAAAATAAAAGATAAGGAAAAGTATACTATGCACATCTTCATATTTATATCCACATGCAAGCTTATAAATAATTATAAGTAGCACACTTTCAGTTTTAGATTTGATTTATAGATTTTAAAAATAGTTTTGGATTTAGTAGTGATAATACCCATTCATATTTTTACTTTAGCCAAAGCATGCAATTTGACATAAAGAAAATATTTTATTTTTTTAATTTGATTTTTGAAAAGTATGAATGCATGAAATTTATATTACATACACATTTAGCATGTTAGGAAAGAACTAAAGTGATGAAATCATGTAAACACATTCACCCTAATTAATTCCTAAAAACAATCCTATGAAATAAGAAAGTTTAAAGCAAATCAATTTATTTTTAAAGAAGGTTTGATTTTGTTTTAAGTTTGATTTAATTTGAGAAATGTGAGGTGAGTTTGCTATTCCTATCCCATTCCCACATATGTTTGTTATTTTAGTTTAATTTTAGTGATTAGATCAATTTTATACTTTGTTAGGTTAAGATATAAAGTGTGTTAATTACCCCTTCTATACCACCTTAGCATAGTTAATAAAATAATTATGAGCCAATGAAATGACATAAAATGACACAAGGAATTTAAATCAGGAATGCACCTAAGAAAGAAAGGTACCTAATGCAATTGGCTCATGATTAATGATTAATTAAACTAAGGGGTTTAACTTAAGTACTTTCATAACTCCTCTCACACATGTGAGTTGATTTTGATTTCCTTATTGTACTGGAAAGTTTTAGAATTTTATGAACACCTAAGCATCTACCCAAGATATATTAATTGAGTTCTGGAAAGTTTTAGAATTTTATAAAATTAATTAAGGCAGTAATTAGTGAATTAACCCTTAATTAAGGTTGGATTAAGGAAAAAAGGGGGTTTAAGGAATATCTTAAGGAAGATATCCCAAAAATATTTCCTAAACCTCATATTCACTTAATCAAAGCTTAATTGACTCAATCAGAGGGTTAGATCACTAATTATACCCTTAATTAAGCTTAATTATATTAAGAGAGTGATTAAAGAATGAAATAGAAATTCTTCTAATTAATTCACCAATAAATCCCAAGAAATTAGGGGAGGTAGAAGTCATCTCACCAATTATGCACAAGAAGTTTGGGATTAATCAGTAAAGTAATTAGAGGGTAGTTAGCAAAATAACATTTCTAATAAAACTCAAATCCAAATAAAAGTACTATTCAAAATCCGTTGAAATCATTTTTAAAATATTATATGTTCAATTATTTATCCAATGCAATTTATTTTATATTTTTCTAATTTTTAGGCTTAGATATGAATTTAGGAAGTTTTCATGGTTAATTAGTGATTTAATAGCCTTAATTAAATGTTTAATCCCATGAATACGATGCATACATGCACTTTCTGTGGCATGATGAGATTTGATATTTAGTTGTCACATCATAAATACGCATCGATGTGAATGCTTTCTCCTCACCCATTCGATCAAGGATCGATAAGATTAAATTCAAATCTAAGAGACAAAAAACATGGATCTACGTGTTTTAAATCATGGTCGCCCATCCAAAATTGGATGGACGGCCCATGATCTATCGATTTCTCGGAAGATGGACATCATCCATCTTCTAGAAGAAGCTTAATTGAGTGATTGATTAAATTTCCCCCACACCATCTAAGCACAAAGGCAAATACATCTAACAGCTAGAATCCCATGAGATTAAAATTCACCTCATAAAGATCCAAATAATATTGAAAATAGGCTCGATTTTATGGATAACCTCACTGAGGTGAGCCGATTCCTTGGAGAAGCTTCTGTAGTGGAGATGAAGCTTTGTTGAAGTTTGAGGTGTTGAAATTGAGATGTTTCTAGAGGAACTCCACTCACTTAAGCTCATTTTTTTGAAGTAGATCCTCCCTTTTGGAGCTTAGAAAGAGGTCAAGTTCGATTGAGCTCACCGATGGAGCTGCAAAGAATTTGATTGATATTGAGTGTAGGCTAAGTTGAATTTTCAAGGGAGCTCCCTATTTTAAGCTATGAAAATCGAGAAGATGGAGTTTAAAAATCTTGAGAGAGCTTAGGCTAGAAATGACTCCTCCGCTTCCTCTTACTCAATCAAATGGGGAGTAAAGATGAATTGAATTAGGGGAGTATATCTCCCTTGAAGGATGGATTGCCTTTATTTGCCATTTTGATCCAATTGAGCTCACAATGGGTTGTTAGCTTTAGGCTAATCATTAGAGGGGTGTAGTGAGCCATGTGTTTAATTGAGTGGAGGAAGGATTCTCATGCCAATTTGAAAGAGGTGGTCGGTTAGCCTTAAGTTTGGGTGACCCAAACCCATAATACCACACCTAGTGTCCACTTAACTAAGAGGGTGTCATGATTATGAGAGGATTTGACCAAATTTTAAGTGGATTTGGCCAAAATTTACCCTTACCTAGGGGTAAATGGTCATTTGGCTTGATTTTAATTTGAATATGTTTGTTATTTTAAAATGGGTTAGCCAAGTTTCATTGAATTTGGAGTTTGATGTAATTTGGCTCATGTTGACCCATTTAGGTCAAAATGAATCAACTTGGGTCAAGTTGACCAATTGGTCAAATTGGGTCAAACCAAGGGTTGGGTCAAGTTCATATGACCATTTGAAATCTTTTGGTGGCTTTGGTTTGATTCAATTTGATTTAGGTTTGAATTTGGTTCATTTGATTCATCAAATGGGTCAAATTTGACCCATTTGACCTATTTAGGTCATGGTTGGTTCATATTTAGTTGGTCATATGAAATGGATTGGTGTCTTTGTTTCCAATCAATTTTGGTTAAGTTTGAATTTGGCTCAATTTGACCTTTTAAGTCAAGTTGGGTTCATGGTCAATTGGGCTAGGTTGGGTCTAGTTGGCCAATTGGGGCTTTGGTCAAGTTCAACAAGTGATTTGGAATGAACTTGACCCATTGATTTCAATCAATTTGGCTTAGATCAAGTTTTGACACATTTTGACTTATTAGGTCAAGTTTGGTTAACATGGGTCAAGTGGCAAATTGGGCTAGATTATGCTCAAATGTTGACTTGGTCAAATTCAAACATTGGTCATGAATGAACCTAGATCAATGGTTTCAATCAATTTGGCCAATGGTGGATTTTGGCTATGTTGGATTTCATTTTAGCTAAGTGCTGACTTGATCAACCTTTAGGTTTGACTTGACTTGGCCCAATTTGAGTGATTGATCATCTCATGATGAGAGGCTTAGGTGGCTTAGTTCAATCTAATTTGGTTTGAATTAGAATGTGGCTCATAAGGGTATTTTAGGTTACTTTGGGTCAAGTGAGCCTAAGTAGGTCAAATGGCTTGGTCAAAGCTTGATTCGAGTTTGATTGAACTCACATATGGACTTATGATTGAAATATAAATCCATTTGCAAGAGATTTGAAGTCAAATGGGTATTCGATTCATTTGACAATTTCAAGTTCAAAGGGTGAACATGAGTTGACTTGGGTTTGATTTTTAAATTGAGTTTTGATTTGGTGATTGAAGTTTGTATTTATATTTTGGTTCATGATTGTAGGATTGATTGAATCATGAAGAAAAATCAAGGGTTTGGCTTGATTTGAAATGGATTTGGCTAAGTTCAAGAGTTTGACTTGAAAGGCTTAGGTTGAATTTTGAATGAGTTTGAGTTTGATTTTTGGAGTTGGTTTTGGTTGTTTGAATTTATATTTCATTTATATATATATATATATATATGAATATAAATGGGTTATGAGAAAATTTCATGAATTTGAAGTGATTTGAACTTGATTTAGGCTAAATCTATAAAAGGGAATCAAAGGGACTAAGAAAACTATTTGGAATTTGGTTTTGATTATTGGATTTAGTTTGATTGATTTGAATTTATATTTCATTTATATATGTGAATATAAATGAGAATATAAATGAGTTATGAGAAAATTTCATGGATTTGAAGTGATTTGCTTTGATTTTGGCTAAGTCCATGAGAAGGAATCAAAGGACTTAGGAAATAATTTGTGCTTGGATTTTCAATGATGGGTTTCAATCATGGGTTTCAATCATGTGGAATTGATTTGAGTTTGGAGGAAATCAATCAAGTTGGAATTGATTTAGGCTTAACTTGAAGAGAAGGAAGTGAAGAATGTGGTTCAAGCTATTGGGTAGGCAAATTTTCCTAACACCCCTAAAGCATGACCTATTCCTATGGCTAACTCTTCTAAGTCTCTAAGGCTAGGTTGAGTGTCCACCTAATCACTAGATGTGTCTTTAGAGAAGTCCTATGTTTAAGATTGAGGGGTTGAGAGCTGATTCTAAAAATGAGGTCAACAGGGTGACCTGTTAGATGCACTATAAATCAAACCCGACATAGAGTGACTACTAAGTAAGTGTCATTGTGGATCTTACCTCAACTCAAGGGTAGCGAGGATTAATTTTATTTTATATGATTTGATATGGACCCTATCAATGTGTGATTGACCGCACTAAGAAAGAGCCATGGGGGTCTTGGCCTATCTTAGTCTACCGGCCGAAGGGCAAGACTATCCAACCTAAGGGTTGCTTTTCGATGTGCAACAGTTATGCTAGGAAGAAAGCGCCAAGACTTACATCTTCCAAAGCGAAAACAGCCACTAGGGTGACCAGTTAGATGCACAATAAATTGAAACCAACCTAAGGTCACTATTAAGTGAGTGTCACTAGGGATCTGATCTCAACTTAAGAGAAGTCAGGCAATTCTTATAAGGAGTTTTGCTGAACTGCCCTAAAGATTGGATGTCTGCTTGGGAAAAAGTACCATTGGGGTGTCATCATAATCCACAAGCAAATATATTTTTTATTTGTTTATATGTTTGTGTGGACCCTGTTGGTGTGTGAGGGACCACACTAAGAAGGAGCCAGGATTCATCTGCCTAGATTTATGCCCGGGAGAGTCTGCATCCACGAGACTTTCCAACCATAGGGGTGGTTACTAGGAAAGGGGAACTGTACAAACCAGTAGTAACCCGGGTAGTGTCTAGATGGGATTGCAAAGGACGGGATCCAAATAGAATGGCCATAGGGGAAGTTCCGCTAGCAGCGTTATCCTGATCCCTAAAAATGAAACCTATAGGTATACACCGAGAAAGGATTGGACCCAAACTTGAAGTAGTTAGGAGGAAAGGAGACACTAGGGGGACTTACCCTAATCCTAAAATATACTCAACCTAGTCAGTACACGATGGCTAGTTTAAAAAGAAAGCGTAGGGACTTACATCTTCTTAAATAGAGCCAACATGATAGTAGCTTACCAGCCGCGTAGTAAGGCCTACCATACTAAAAGGGCACTCATCGGTGTGCAACGATTAACCAAGGAAGAAAGCATAGGGACTTACATCCTCCTAAGCAGAAAGATCACTAGGGAGACACACTAGCCAGGTAGTTAATCAAGCCTGACCTAGAGCAGCTACTGAGTGAGGGCCCTAAGGGCGTTATCTCAACTCAAAGTAGTGTGAAATAAAATATTTGTGTTTGTTTTATTTGTTATGCTAATAAAGGATAGGATGTCACTTAGGGTTCTCTTACACCTATCCTAAACACATCGTGGCAGATTCGCAGACGGAAATGCTTTCAATTTGAAGAGATTAAATTTGAAATGAAATTTTCATTGATGATAATTATTCTTAAATATGATTTTATGGATAATATTTCTTTAGGTAGAGCTCGTTGATTGGAAGCATCGAGCACTCTCCTTTATGATTGATGAGCTGATAAGATCCTCCTTGGTAGGCCTTCTCTATGGCAAAAGGGTATTCCCAAGTGAGTTCAAACTTACCTCCTATCTTACGACGGACAATAATTGGTCTCCTTAGAACTAAAACAAGACCTCTTACTTGAAAAGCTCTAGGGCAGACCAACTTGTTGTGAGCTTAAAACATTTTGGCTTTGTATAACTCGAGATTTTGGCATGCCCATAAGCATCTCTCCTCCAAACCTTGAGCTCTTCTAATCATAACTTGGCATTATGCTCCATTATGATCTTGATACCCACAAATATCTTTAGTGATGTGAATTGGACTTCTAATAGTATAATAGCTTTGGACCCATACACCAAGGAGAATAAGGATGAGTTCTATGGTGGTGTTCAAAGCCTCAACTAACCGCATATGTCAACCATTTATTTTCATCAAAGTGTCTTCGAGTATTTGGATGAGAGTTTTATTGAAGGCTTCTGCTAAACCATTGGCTTTCGAATAATATATGGTAGAGTATCTCTAATCTATGTTATGTTTTCAAGCAAAGTTGTTGATTTTGGTGCTCATAAATGTAGTACCATTATCGAATATAATCCATCGAGATACCCTGAATCTATATACAATATGATTTCTGAAAGTGGGAGCACATGCTATGCTTTAACCTCCCATAGCGAAATCGCCTCCGCTCATTTAGAAAAGTAGTCGGTAGCAGCAAGAATAAACTGATGACCCTTAGAAGAAGGAGGATCAATCAAACCCACTATATCAATACCCAAACACTCTAATGGCTATGAGGCCAATGTTGGATGTAGAATATTGGGTAATTGGTGTAAGACCACACCATGCACTTGACATTAGTGGCATCGTCTAGCTACGTACATGCAGTCGTGAACATTGAAGACTAATACTATTCAAGTCTTTTGATTTTGGTTTTAATCTTGGGACCATATTGGTGAGCTCTGCGTAATCCTGAGTGTACCAGATAGATGATATGAGAATCTCATCATATCACGATATGGAGTTTGGATAACTATTCCTACCCCTACCTCTCCTACAAGAGTAATTGTGATTCTTCTCCTCTTTGAGAGTAAATCGCATCATCAAAATACATATCAGTGGTGAATACTAGTATCCCTTAAGTTCATGATTTGTTCATCAGGGAGATCATCACTAAGCAGAGAATCAGCAGGAAGTGGATGTGCTGCTAAGAAATTTGAGAGTGCTTGCCCTTTCACCGCATGGAGGGGTACGAAAGTGATATCAAACTATGATAAAATCATGGACTATCGTGTCAATTATCCAGATAGTGTTGGTCGTGTCATGAGATATTGCAGTGGATTGATTCTAGAAATCAAGTTATCTTGTGAGAAAGCATGTAATTTTATAGCTTGTGGGATGCAAAGATTAAAGCTAGGCAATGCTTCTCAATGGGTGGATAGTTTACTTTAGTAGGTATTAGACGATAGCTGAGATAGTATAGTGTATTTTCTTTCCCTTCGTCATTATCTTGGGCCAACAAAGCATCGAGTGAGTCAATAAACAGAGTATCAAAGGCTTGGATAGGGCTAGAATACCATCATAATATAGATGTCTTCAAAAGCATGTTGGCACTTGGCGTCCCACTTGAACTTGGTGTCCTTCCTGACAAGTGCTAAAAATGGTTGGTATCTGCTTGATAGGTTGTATATGAGCATCTTGGATACACCAACCTCCCTTATAATGATCTAAGATAAGTTAGATTTTTTGGGGGTGGCATTTCTAATATCGCTTTAATCTTCTCAAAATTTTGATTCTACAAGAGATAAAACCCGTGAATTTCTAAAATCAATGCACACTTTATAGGGTTTATTTTTAGGTTATATTATCTTAACCGTCCGAAAACTACCCTTAAGTCAAAGAGATGGTCTTCATTTTCTTTACTTTTGACCACGAGATCATTGATGTAGCATTCGACTTGATGATGAATGAGTTCATCAAAGATTCGAGTCATGGCTCGCTAGTATGTGGCACCAGCATTTTTAAGCCAAAATGCATGACCTTATAGCAATATATTCCGATCAGGATTCTAAAGGTAGTATTTTTCTTATCTTCAGGAGCTATCTTTATTTGGTTGTATCTAGATAAACCATCCATAAAAGAGAATACTGCATGAGATGAGGCAATGTCCACCATTAGCTCCGGTATTAGTACTAAAAATTTATCTTTAGACATACCTTATTAAGATCCCTAAAATTGATGCATATGCTAATTTGTTCATTCTCCTTCTTAACTGGGATGACACTGGCCAACTAGGTGGGATATTTTACCTCTCGAATGAAACTAACATCAATCAGTTTCTTGACTTCAGAAATGATCTGTTGTTCAATGTCTAATCGCATGTGTATAGGAGCTTGCTTGATAGGGTTAGCATCAGGCTATATTGCTACCCTATAGACCACTATGTCAAGAGCTAATCTGGGCATTTCTTCATAGCTCCATGCAAACGAGTCCTTAAACTCAGTGAGTAGCCTAACTAAGTCATTCGTTTCAGTTTTGTTCAACAAGAAACTGATGTATGTTGGGCCTGGATCTTCTTAAGTTTTTAAGTTGATTTCTTTGAGTTCATCAATGGTTGATTTAATTTTTTTATCAAACTCTAGAGGTGCATCTTTGACTTGGAAATTATATGGGTCATCTGAAGTTTTTAAGCACACCTCCTCATAAGAGTTAATGTGATATGAGAAGAACCTATCAGATTCTAAATGATTGGTAATGACTAAGCAGTAATCATCATAGACTAGGTCATGTGTGCCTAGTGGTCTTAATTGAGAGCTTTTGCATTTGTTCCATAACCTTGAAGTAATCACTGCCGACCATATATGTGGAATTAACCTTTTCTTTGCTAAATTATGAACACAAGGCAAGTACTAATCAAAAAGTAATTCTATTAATTCTTTATGTGAATCATCTACAAGTTTTACATCAACTTCTTAACATGAGGATGATGTCGCAAGATAGAATCTCATCTTCATAGCTATGGATGATTTAGTGGCCTCCTTAACTACCAAACACTCAACTTTTTTTAAGAAAGTGGGGTTAGAGCTAAGGTTCCCAACTGATGCCTAACAGTTTCACATAAAGAGGACTTGAATACACTTTTGCTTTGCTTTGTAACCTGGTCTTCATCATTGTGTATTTATTTTTGGATGTGGGTGGACACCACGCATTTCATAGGAGATACTTATTGAAGTGATCAAGTACCACATTATGGTATGATGTACTATCTCGAAAGATAGAAACATCACCCTACAATGGACCTAATCACCTAATGAAAACTCCTAAGGCATGATGGGTCTTCGAATATACTAGAAATTTTTTCCTTACTTTAAATGGAAAAGTAAAGTAGAGTTTATTTTAAATTGGGGTCTTACGTTCCCTATGAAGGCAAGCCTCCATAGTTAATTACATCTTAAGAAATGATATTTTCTAAGAACACTCTCGATTAAAGTAGGTAATTATTATCTCCAAAGATTTCAAAGTCAAGACTTTGAAAGGATTGGTTTTTTTTGGAAAATCAAGTGGGATCATTTAATTAGAAGACTTATTTGGGAAGCCAAAGGAGAATAAGTAGGAAATGCTCATGATACTTGGAAACTTAGTGAGCACTTCAGTCTATCCTATGGTGAGGCTTTATATGTTTGAAAGTAAGAGGATTTATTTTGTTTGAGTTAAAATTTTATTAGAAAATTAAGGCTTATAATCCATCAACACAAGATTATGGAAATGCCTAAGAGATGAGAATTTATGCTTGTATCCCAAAGTAAACTAGCAATCTCGGATCCTAAATCTAGTGAGCTTTAGCAAAAGTTAGAGTATGACCTAAATTTAAGCGGAGAGGGGACATAGGGGTTTATTTCCACAAGAGAATATAGACCCGTCTGACTTCTTGACTTACAACTGCCTAGAGTGGCCTCCAGCTAACACCTCCTATGATTTAAAACCATGCAGTCCGATCTTATAAAATTGCAAGATAGTTTGGCTTGTTATTTAATTTGGAAAGGAGACTAAAGTCCTAAAGTCACTTTATAAGAGACTAGAGCATGACTGGTATGAGCATATGACTTAATCTGAATGTAAAATGTTATAATTTTAATTTCATTTTTGATACATCATTTGGACAAAGGCCTTAGGATTTCTTATGCCTAAATGCATGATAAAATATAGTTGTTGGCTAAATCAGTGAGAAGAGGGTGTTCTCCATCACAAAGGATGCCCCCATAGGTCAAGAATTCTCCTATCGTGCAAGGATGGAGTCTCCATATTCAAGGAAGAATGAATATGACATGCATGATGTGAGACATATAACCATCCATCTAAGGGGTTGTTAAATCTTTTAATTATCTTGTTTAATACCTAGGCTTTATGATGAGGTTGTGAGTTGATTAAAATTTAATTATTAATGATTAGTTGGGGTAAGAAAATTAATTATATCCTAAGAGACTACTGCATATAGGCCACACATTCAAACAATAATCATTAAGAAACTAAAAAAGCATGCAATTCTAATGAGCAATCTAAAAACAACATCAAACATTTTATAGACTACTACAAAATAATAAGAGACCGGTGTGGCCGGGTAACGCCGTACACCCTCGAAAAAGAAAAAAATTGGATAACCAAGCTCTACCCTTATACAACCCAGAATATAAAAGAATAATGACACATGAAATTGAATACATGCTATGGGGGTCTTTAATCCTTCATTTCTTCATGTCTTTTTCTTTTGATTTAATTATGCTCCAAGGCATCACAGAGCATCCTAGAACTAACCCTTCTAGCCACAGCTCATCCTAATCTCCCATAGCACTAATCTGAATTCATATTACAAAATTACTTTTTTTATGGAAAGTAAATCTAACTACACCTGCAAGACATGTGTTAGCTAAACATACATACAAATCAAAGTAGTTATATTTTATAATTTAAACTTAGCACCCTGCACATGGATAACCAAGCCCACCTATCCTAATTTAGATTATGCTTATGGGCATAAGCAACATGCAAGCAAAGCATTTATATTTATTTTTATAACGACCCCATTAAGCATAATACCCTATAGAAAAAAAATATTAGGCTAATAACAGCCTAACATATAGTATACAAATGATACACCCTAACATCCAGTCTAAAATATTACATCACAAAACAAAACATACACCACACATACACCATCCTAACTTAGAATTAGAAGCGGCGACTTAATTCTAATATGAGTGCTAAGGCTTTGTATGGTATGTCTTAACTAAGCACTTGAATTATGAATCTCTAAGTTTGGAGGAGTTTAATTTAACCATGATGGTTGGTTTCATTTTAAGTTATTCAAATGATTTACAAATTTTAATTTGTGTTTTATTTTGTTTCATTTGACTTACACTTAACCTCTAAGTGTTATAAAGAGAGGGAAGAGGCTTACCCCTTTCATCCCTACCTTAAGCCATTTTTTAAAGCACATTAATATGATTTAATTTTTCTTTGGTGAATGGCTTATTAAATATTTATATTAATCCTAAGTTTAGGTTAACCTTAAAGAATCGTATCCAACATAAAAGGCATCTTAAGATTAATATAATTAAATTACTATCACATGAAATATATTGAGTCATTTTTTTCCATCACATGTAATATGCACATGATTCAACACTTGGCATATCTATACATACAACATATCTTGACATACTTAAATGATGATAGATGCACACATATTTAATGGAAAAAGGGGAAGTGACTTTCATTTATTAATCAAATACACATACATATATATATAAGATGTAAGTAAGTGTGTCATTGTTAACAGGGAAGTGAGATAGTCAAATGACCTCTTTGGGGCTACTTAAAGTCTCATATTCCCATAATGTCTGGATTATATACTTGCTATCTTAAATACATATTAATGTATACATGAATTATGAGAGTGAAAGTCATGCAAGAGATGGTATTTTACTTAATTGAATTATTTGTACCTATGGATTAAAGCTCTATCCAAATTCTAATACAAAACTACATTGGAATGAAAGTAAATAAGTATGTGTCATTGTTAAACCAAGAAAGTGAGATCATCAAATGACCTCCTTGGGGCTACTAAAATCCTCATATTCTCAGTAGGATGTCCAGACTACATACTTATTAACATTCAAGCATATGTAGATTCATATACATGAATAAAAGAAAGAAACTTTACATCCACATGCTACATATTTAGTAGCTTAGGTAATTATGAATGCAACATTTTAATAGAAAAAGAGAGGACTTTCATTCCTTAATCAGATACACAGCACATGTACAAAAGATGAAAGCAAGCACATGTTGTTTAAACCAGGAAAGTGAGATAATCAAATGACCTCTTTCGAGCTACTTAAAGCCTTGTATTCCCGGGATGTCCAGACTATGTGCTTGCTATCTTAAATACATATTAATGTGTACATAAATTAAAAGAGTGAGAACCATGAAAACATTGTATTTTCTTTGATTGAATTATTTATGCATGTGAATTAAAGCTTTATTCAAATTTTAATACAAAGTACATAAGAATGAAATTAAATAAGTATGTGCCTTTGTTAACCAGGGAAGTGAGGTAATCAAATAATCTCTTTGGGGCTACTTAAAGCCTCATATTCGGGATGTCCAGACTATATACTTATTAGCATTCAAATCTATGTAAATCTATACATGAATTCAAGAAAGAGAGCTTCACATTCATATAACTAAGCTATAAGCACATACACATCCAATATGCATTCATAACTATTATCATTCCACATATTGCTATCAATTTATAAATCTTGGAAAATAAATTTGAATTTATTAGTAATAATAGCCACACATATAATTAAATTAAGTCATAACATGCAAGCTTACATAAATAAATTCCATTTGATTGATTTATATTTGAAAAGATGAATGTATGAAAACATATGACATACAATATTTAAAGTGACTGAAAAGGAATAACTAAACATAAACACATGGTTCATTCAAAGACATTAATTCCTAAGGACATTAACATTAAATAAAATTGTTTAAAGAAAACCAAAGCTTATTATTTATTTATTTTTTTGGATTTGAGTTGAACTTATAGAGGAGAGATTACTTGTTGATTTTAATCTCATTCCCATGTTGGTAATCTTAAGTAGTTTAAAGAAAGATAATTATGTAAATTTTATGAATTAATTAAGTTGAATCATTAATTAAATCACTTGATTACCCTTTCCTATGATTCTTTAATTCAATTAATCACTTAATCATAAGCCACAAATGATATGAACATGTGAGAAAAAAAATTGCAGTGCTCCTACAGGACCTAATGTAATTAGCTCATAATTAAATATTAATTAAGTTAAAGAATCAAATTAAGTACTTTTATTATTTTCCCTCACTTATGGATTAATCATAATTTTCTTAAGGGTCTTTATGTTATTAAACACATAAAGAGGAACCCTTAATTTCATTATTAGTTATAAGTGGTTAACATTTCAATTTGATTTGATTACTTAATCAATTAATTAAGCACTTAATTAATTTCCATATTAATTAATTCTCTTAAAGTGAAATGAATTTGGAAAAAAGAATAGGAAAGAGATCCTAATTTCCCTCCCTTATCCATTCACTGTTAATCAATATTTAATGAGCTCAAATTAATTATTATTTTACATTTATAGTGTTAATTAATCACTAAATTAATTAAAAGGGGGTAAATAAGATTTGAAACATCAATCTCCCTAATTGCCTAAGTAATAAATTTCAAGAAAATCATGGGAGGAGGGGTCATTCCATAAATAAATTCCTCAAGTTTAGAATTAATTACCCAAATAGTTCAGGCTTAATTATACTAATTAAGTATGCATTTAAACCTTAATTAAGCCTTGATTTCTATTTAAAACCAAATAGAAATATTTTTATTCAAATCTCTTATGTTTTACCTTTAAAATGAGTATATATTTGTATTTTTGGATTTTTTTATAATTAGTTATGATTTTCAAAGTTTCGGTGATTAAAATGGATTATTAAGCCTAATCTCAGGCGCCACGTGGATTGCTAACGTGGTAGCACTTTGCACATGGCATTGTGGGATTGGCTATTTAAATCCATCTATCTCAGTGCTAATGTGGCGGCGGCGGATGCACTTTCGTCCCCACCATCTGATCTAAGATCAAACATTGGAAATTAATTCCACAGTTCCTTAAGAGAATAAATCAAATTTATCTAGTGAATAATCACTCGTCCAATTCCAATCATGTGGAATGGACGAGAGATGGTCTACCATCCCCGAGCGATGAAGATGGACATGTCGCCTTCCTCCTCGACCGAAGTTTGAGAGCTCATGGAGGATTGGGATCAATCCCACACGTTCACAAGGGAAATCAGGGGATCTAATGATGGATTTCACATGACATTACAATTTTCTTCAAAAAGGCCCATAAATTTTTGTAAAATCTCAGTTTGACAGAATAGTATCTCACTGGAGCTCAGGACCGGAGGCTAACCGACCAAGGTAGCTTCACCTTGAGGAGGCAAAGCCTTGTTCAGAAGATGGCAATAGCCTTCCCTTTAGAATAGGGGGAACCAAGGAGGTGGAACTAGCCTATGTTGGAACTACAGCAGAGGCAACAGACTGTACTGGCACTGACACTAGCACTAGCACTGGCACAACTAGCACTGACACAAGTGTGGGAACCTCATTGGCCTTCAACTTCAGAGAGAAACTCAAAATCAGACTGTAGATCAAACTAAAAGTGGCTTCTTCCCTGCCACCCACTCTCTACTAATTGTGGGAAGAGCAGGCCCCTCTCATGTGACTTTGAAGTTCTTAAAGCCAAGTCCAAATTTGATCATGGGAAGGGTGATGATCCGATCCACACTAGAGGTGAAGGAGAAAATCAACTTGGAAGACATGATGAAAAGCTGACTGAAGAAGGGAAGAAGAAGAACTGCTCGCTATCTCTGCATGGTTGGAAAAGAGAACTGGATCAGACCCTTGCTTTGGATTGTTGACTTGAATTGTTGATGTTGATTTGACTTTTGAATTAGATCCCTCATTTAATAAATTTAGGTATGTTAAATAGGGTTCAATTATATGTTGGAGAGATTTTGGAAATTTAGAGAGAATTTTGTTGATTTCATTGTTGAATGTGGGTTGAATTCGATTTTAACTTTGGAACCCACATTCAACAAATTTGGGTATGTTGATTGGGGTTCAATTGCTTTAGGAGACTTTGGGATGTGATTGTTGTTGTTTTTTTTGTTGAAATTTGATTTTGGAACTCTCACTTAGCAAATTTAGGTATGCTAAATTGGGTTCAATTGTATGTTTAAAGATTTTGCAAGCTTTTATTTTGATGGTTTTATTGTTGATTGTTCATTGTTGATGTGTTGATTTGATTTAAAAAAACTCTCATTTAACAAATTTAGGTATGTTAAATGGAGTTCAAATGTGTGTCTGATGTTTGTCGTTGATTTAATTTTTGAAAAGAGAACTTTTATTTAATAAATTTAGGTATGTTAAATAGAGTTCAATTGTATATTTGATGTTGATATGTTGGTGTTTGATTTTGTTTTAAAAATGATATTCTCATTTAACAAATTTGGGTATGTTAAATGGAGTTCACTTATATGTTTTATTATTGTTTGTTGATGTGTGATATTGTTTTGATTTTGAAAAGGGAACCCTCACTTAACAAATTTAGGTGTGCTAAGTGAAGTCCAATTGTATGTTGGTTGTCGGGTTTTGTTTTAATTTTAAAAATGAGACTTTCATTTAACAAATTTAGGTATGTTAAATGGAGTTGATTTTGTTTGAAAATATTTTGGTATGTTTGATTTTGATTTTGAAAGGGGTCTCTCATTTAACAAATTTAAGTATGTTAAATGGAGTTAGTTAATCTTTGAAAAGGGTTTGAATATGTTTGTTTTGGAGAAAGGGGTTTGTTGTCTGATTTTGATTTTGAAAAGAGGAACCCTCACTTAGCAAATTTAGGTATGCTAAATGAGGTTCAATTAATTTTATTTGGAAAAGTGGTTTGAAAATTTCTAAAGAAAATATTTTTATTTTGTTTTACTTGACTTTGATTTTAAAATAGAACCTTCACTTAACAAAATTTATTATGTTAAGTGAAGTTCACATGATTTTGTTTTGAAAAGATTTTGAAAATTTTGCAAAAGATTTTACTTGTTTTACTTTGGATTTTTTTGAGGTTTTGTTAAATATGAAATGAACCTTGTTTCACCAAGCTAGTGGTAAGAGGTTCTAAATTCTATTTGATTTATGTTTGGTCATCTCCTTTCTTTAATTAATTTAATTTTACATATTGGGGACACGATAGGGGTTTTAAGACTTACTTGGAGTGAGGTCTTAAAACCTAAAGGATGTTAGCTACCATTACTTAAGGATGAAATGAGTAAAGTGCCAATGGAAAGAAAGATAGTCTTGGGCTTATATAAAATATAAGTCTACTATCAATGGTTGTAAATAATAATTATCCACTAGAGATAGAGAGAGGAACACTATCCCCAGTGAAGTCACAAGAAAAATCTGAGGTGTTAATTTTTGGATGTGGTTGTACACAATGTAGATCTTATGGGGTACTTATTGAAGTAATGAGATATGAAATTAAGGTATGATGTACTATCTCAAAAGATAGAAATATCACTCTACAATGGACATAATCACCTAATAAGGACTCCTAAGGCATGATGGGTCTTCGAATGTACCAGAGATCTTTCCCCTACTTTACATGAAAAAGTAAAGTAAGGTTTATTTTATTTCGGGTTCTTTAGTTCCCTATAGAGGAAAGCCATCATAGTTAATTACATCCTAGAAAATGAGATTTCTTAAGAAAACTCTCAATTAAAGTAGTGAATTATTATCTCCAAAAATTTTAAGGCTAGATTATCAAAGGATTTATTATTTTGGAAAATCAAGTGGGATCATTTAATTGGAAGACTTATTTTAGAATCCAAAGGGAAATGAGTAGGAAATGATCATGATACTAGGAAGCCTAGTAAGCATTCCAATCTATCATATGGTGAGGCTTTATATGTTTGAAAGTGAAGGGATTTATTTTGTTTGAGATGAAATTTTATTAGATTGTTGGGGCTTATAGTCCATCAACACAAGATTGTGGAAGTGACTAAGAGGTGAGGATTTATGCTTATAGCCTGAAGAAAATAAGCAACCTCAGATCTTGGATTTAGTGGGCTTTAGCACAAGCTAGAGCATGACCTAAATCTAAGCGGAGAGGGGCATAAGGGTTTATCTCCATGAGAGAGTATAAACTTGTCTGACTTTGGACTTATAACTGCTTAGAGTGGCCACCAACTAACTCCGCCTATGATTTAAAACTATATAATTTGGTCTTATCAAATTGCAAGATAGTTAGGCTTATTATTTAATTGGAAAGAAACTAAAGTCCTAAACTCACTCCCAAGAGACTAGAGTATGAGTGGTATGAGTATATGACTTAGTCTAAAAATATGACATTTTACCATTCTTCTATTTCATTTTGACACAATATTTTGGATGAAGGCTTTAGAATGTTTATGCCTAAATTCATGATGAAAATTAGTTATTGGCCAAATCAAAAGAAAGAGGGTGAAGCTCCACCAAAATGGGTTGCTCTCATAAGTCAAGCAATCCCTAAAGTGCAAAAATGGAGACCCTCATTTAGCAAAAGTGATTCAAGATGATATGCATAATGTTAGACATACAATATATGCTAAGGGATTACTAAATCTTTTAATTATCTTAATTAAAGCCAAAGCTTTATGATGAGGTCATGAATTATTTTAAAACATGGTTATGAGTTATTAGTTGGGTACAAAAATTAATTTTATCCTAAGAGCCTACAGTATCCAGGCCACACATTCAAACATCAATCATAAAGAAACTATGAAAATCATGCGATCCTATTGCATAATCTAAACATAACGTCAAACATTTTATAGACTACCATAAAAGAATAAGAGATTGGTGATGTTGGGTACCATCGTACACCCCAGAAAAGAGAAAAGATTGGTGGTCGAGCTCAACCCTTATACAACCTAGACTAGTTAAAGGATAATTATAATTAGAAATGAATACATGTTATGGGGTATTCACTTATTCATTCGTCCATGTATTCCTTCTCTTCCTTTTGATTTGATCCAAGGCATCATAGGGCACCCAAGGACTAAGCATTCTAGCCACTGCTCATCCTATACGCCCGTAGCACTAATCCTAATTCCTATTGCAAAAATTGCATTTATATAGAAAATGTAAATTAACTACATCTGTAAGAAATAGATACTAACTAAACATATGTACATCCCCAAGCAGTTATACTTCATACTTTAGACTTAGCACTCTACACATGGGTAACCAAACCCATATGTTCTAGTTTGAATTATTCTTAGGGCTGCAAGGAGAACATTTATATTTATTTTTGAGCTACCCTTAAACAAAATCTCCAACATAAAATATGATTAGGCTAATAATGGCCTAACATCCAGCCTATGAGTCATACACCCTAACATCCAGTCTAAAATATTACATTACAAAATAAAATATATATCACACAAACACCGTCCTAACTTAGAGCCAGAAGTGGTGGCTTAATTTTAATGTGTATACTAAGACTTTGTGTGGTATTTCTTAACTAAGCATTAGAGTTATAATTTTCTAAATTTAGAAAAGTTGAATTTAATCATAAAGGTTGGTTTCATTTTGAGTGGTTTAGTTAATTTGTAAATTTTAATTTATGGTTTATTTTGTTTCATGCGTCTTACACTTAGCATCTAAGTTTTATAAAGAGAAGAAAGAGGCTTGCCCTCTTTCATTCCTACCTTAAGCCACTTTCTAAAGCACATTAATTTAGTTTAGTTCTCTTTAGTGAATGACTTATTAAATATTTTTTTCTATTAATCCTAAGTTTATGATAACTCTAAATAATCCCATCCAATATGAAAGGCATCATAAAATTAATGTAATTGGATTACTACCATGTGGCACATGTTGAACCATTCCTTCCCATCACGTATTAACATGCACATGACTTAATCCTTAACATACCTATACTTACAACATATATTTTGGCACACTTAAATGATGGATGAATGCATACATTTGGATTTTTTTTTTGATTGAATTATTTAAACATATGAATTAAATCTCTATCCAAATTCTAATACAAACATATAGAAATAAAATTAAAATAGTTCAAACACGTGTAAATTCATATGAATCATAAGAGAAAGAGCTCTACCTTACATGTAATGTATTTTAATTTCTTAGATGATCATGGATGTATGTATTTTAAATAGAAAAGTGAAATATCATCCTTTGATTAAACACACATACACATGTATAAAAGATATAAGCAAGTGTGTGCCACTGTTAATCAGGGAAGTGAGATAATTAAATGATCTCCTTAGGGCTACTTAAAGTCTCATATTCCTGGGATGTCCAAACTATATACTTGTTATCCCAAATACATACACATATACATAATTATAAGAATGAAAATCATATAAAGAGTTATATTTCTTTTGATTTAATTATTTATGCATGTGAATAAAAGCTCTATCCAAATTCTAATACAAATATACATAGAAATGAAATAAAATGAGTGTGTTCCTTTATTAACTAGGGAAGTGAGGTAATCAAATGACCTCCTTAGGGCTACTTAAAATCTTGTATTCTTGGGATGTCTAGATTATATACCCATTATTATTTAAACTATGTAAATCCATATATGAATATAAGAAAGAGAGCTTGTCATTCACATACTTAAGCTATAAACACATACAAATCCTATATATTTATAATTATCATTACTCCAAATATTGTTATTTATTTATAGATAATCACACAAATACTAAATTAAACCAACACATGCAAGCTTACATAAATAAATTTCATTTGATTCATTTAAGTTTAAGAAAGATGAATGCATGAAACCACATGACATAAAATATTTAAAATTATTAGAAAGGAATAGCTAAACATAAATATGTGATTTATTCAACCATACTAATTCCTAAGAATAATTACATCAAATAAAATTACTTAAAGAAAGCCAAAGCTTCTTATTAATTTTGACTTTGAATTTTTATTAAACTTAAAGAGGAGAAATTATTTGTTGTTTTAGTCCCATTCCTATGTTGGTGATATTAATTAGTTTAAGGAAAGATAATTAGATAAATTTTATGAATTAATTAAGTTAGATCATTAATTAAATCACTTAATTACCCTTTTCTATTCTTCTTTAATTTAATTAATCATTTAATCATGAGCAACAAATGATATGAACATGAGAAAATAAAATTACAATTCTCCTAAAGGACCTAATGCAATTGGCTCATAATTAAAGATTAATTAAGTTAAAAAATCTAATTAAGTACTTTTATGATTTTTGCATACTTATAGGTTAATCATAATTTCCATAAAAGGTCTTTATGTTATTGAACAAAGAGGAACCATTAATTTCATTATTAATTATCTGATGTGATTTGCATTTTAATTTGATTTAATTTAACCATTTGATTAATTAATTATCCCTTAATTAAATCTCACATTAATTAACTCTCTTTGATGAAATGAATTTGGGAAATAATTAGAAAGGGGTCCTAATCACTCTCCCTCATCCATTAACTATTAATCAGTGATTAATGAGCTTAAGTTAATTAATCTTTACTATCTGCAATGTTAATTAATCATTAAATTAATTGAAGAGGGTAATTAGAGTTTGAAACATCAATTTCTCTAATTACCTAGGCAATAAATTTTAAGAAAATCATATGAGGTAGAGGTCATCCCATTGAATCAACACACAAAATTTGAAATCAATTACCCAAGTAATTTGGGCTTAATTAAGCTAATTAAGTGGACATTCAAACCTAATTAAGTCTTAATTACTGATCAAAATCAAATGAAAATATTTTTAATAAAATCACCTCTCTTTACCTTTAAAATGAGTATTTAATTATATTTTTGGATTTTCTAGTTAGTTATGATTTTTCAAAGATTCAGTGATTAAAATAGATTATTAAGCCTAATTAAGCCTAATCATGTCGGTGACATGCGATGTGGCAGCTCTTTCCATGTGGCATCATGGGATTGGCTATTTAAATTTGTCGACTCGATTGGCGTGTGGCTGGCATCGCATCCACCGTCTAAGATTGAACGGTGGAGATTAATCATGCGGTTCCTTAAGAGAATAAATTGAATTTATCTAGTGAATAATCATGGTCATCCATTCCAATCATGTGGAACATACGGTAGATGATCTATCATCCCAGAATGACGATGCGCCCCGTTCGATTTGAGCTCCAAGCTCATGAGATATCAAAATCAATTAAAAATGTTCAAGGGAGTGATATAGAAGGATCTAATGGTGGATTTTGCATGACATTACAATTTTCTTTAAAAATGCCCAAAAAATTTTGAGAAATACTCGATTCATTGGAATTTACGATGCCGAAGCTTCAAACCGGTGGGTAACCGACTAAGGTAACTTCTTCTTGAAGAGGCGAAGCCCTATTGAGAAGATGGTGCCTTACCTCCTTGATGATTGCTCCGTAGACCAAATACCATTAGAATCCTCACTGGTGGTCTATAAGGGGTCTCTAGTGCTCGAATCGATAGGGGGAAGATTTGTTTCACCTCATTGAAGCTTGATGAATGTGTGGGAAGAGTTAATTGAATATTAGTTGTAGTTTGGTGGAGTTGGACGAGCTAGGCCTCGAGCATGCTCAATTTTATCATTTTGGTTATGTGAAGGCTTAGGAACTTGAGAGAATGCTCTGGTGGCTCGTCTCAAGTTGTTGCTCACCTGGGATTTTGATGGGAGGGGTATACCCCCTCCTCCCTTGATGGATGGATGGGATTAGTTTGGCCTCTAGTGGTTGTCCGACCGCTACAGGTGGCCATGGGTGGTAGAGAATCGTCTAGGTGGGTCAATTTGAGTGGCCAAGGGAGGAGTGTCTGCCAAGGTGAGGTGGCTTAATTTGGCTTTCCAAGAATTCTAATGGGGTTCCATGGGTTAGCTCACCACCGCTTAGCTCATGGCTGATCCAAATAGCTTTAGGTCAGGTCAGCCAATGGCCCTTGTGTCCATTTGGAGTTTAGGGTGATTGACGAGGGGAGGAGAATGGGTTTGACCATCCAAAATGTGGTTTTATCTCATGCTGAGGCTTTACCCATTGGGTAATGGATCAATTCTAGTTTAAATTGAGTTGAGTTTAATTTGGGCTGACCCAAGATGAGCCAAGGATGGGCTATGCTAAGTTTCAATGGGTTTGGACTTGATTTGGATGGGTTTGGCTCAACTTGACTCATGTAGGTCAAATTGGGTTAGGTTGGGTCAAGTTGACCAATTGGTCAATTTGTATCAAACCAAGGGTTGGATCAAGTTCAAATGAATATTTGGGATATTTTGGTTCAATTGGTTTGGTCTAATTTGGCTTCGATTTGGATTTGACCCATTTGAGTTCATAAGGATCAAATAGGTCAAGTTGACCAATTTGGACAAATTGGCCCAATTGATTTGAGTTAGGTATTGGTTCATCTTCAATTGATCATTTAAAGATGATTATAGGCTTTGATTTCAATCAATTTAGATTTAAGAATGATTTAGGCCAAATTGACCTAAAGCTAAGCAGGTGGGTTTAATTGATCAAATTGGATTCAATCAAGGCTTTGATCATATTCAATAATCAACTTGAAATAAACTTGAGCCAATGGTTGCAATCAATTTGGATTGGATTTTGATTTGACCTAATTTGCCTTTTAGGTCAAATTGGTCAAAGGGTCAATTGGGTTTGGTTTGGCTTAATTAATGATTAAGTCATATTCAAGAGTTTATTTTAGGTTGATGTGAATCATTGGTTTCAATTAATTTGGCTTAAGATGATATTTGGTTCATTTGGCTTATGCAAGTTAAGAGGGTTGATTTGGTCAAATGGTGACATTGACTTGGTTTGACCCATTTGATGGGCAATTGATCAATCAAGGATAATCAACCATCATCATGGGAGGTTTCAGTTGTTTGGTTCAATCCAATTTAGGTTGGATTGAGATTTGGTTCAAATAGATCATTTAGGTCACTTTGGGTCAAGTGAGTCTAATGGGTCAATTGAATTGATTTTGGGTTGAATTGAGTTGAGTTGAGTTTAGATATTGATTTGGGATTGGTTTATACCATTGGTTGCAATTGATTTGGGTTTAAATGGATTTAGGCTCATTTGAATAGTTTAGCTCAAATGGGTTGTGTTGGGTTGATTGAAATGATTTTGGCTTGATATATTTGATTGATTGGATTGTAGATTTTGGTGTGATTTGGGATGATGATTGAAGGATTGAATTATTTTTGAGAAAATCAATTGGATTTAGTATGGATTGAAGAAAATTTTGGCTTAAGTCCATAGACTAAATCATAGGCTTAGGTTTAGATCATAATGATTTGATTTTGGGTTTAAAGATTTGAAGTTGAGTTGGGATTCAATTGGATTTGGTTATATTGATTTGAGGTGGGATTTTGGCTAATGGGATGGGCATGGGTATGGTCAAACTATTTTCCTAGGTCCTAAGTTGTGACATAACCAAAGACTAATCCTCATAAGTCTCTAGGCTTAAGTTAAGTGTTCACTTAATCACTAGAAGTGTCTTATGACTAAGGAGCTCTTAGTATCTAAGACCCTTAGGTCTATGATGGGGAAATTGAGTCCTCTCTAAAAGTGAGGTCAATAACCTCCTCTTTTCTCTCATCTTTCAATTCTCCTCTCTGGACTTTCCTTCTTTATCCCCTTCCTCTCATCTCTCCTAATCTTCTAATGTATCTACATCTCTACCTTCATCTTCTAACACGTTAAATTGGAAAGGCATTATTTCCTCACGGCTGGAGACTTCTAAAAACTTTCCTATTAACTATGTTCCATCCTCTAAATAATCAATTTGTGTCTCCAAAGATGAAGTTCTTGCTAGCGCTAAGGAGTGGGATTACACTATGGTTGGATACTAAATTAGTAAGAGACTGTACTACAAAGAATTTTTTGCACTAGTTAAAAGATTTGAAAAATCAAAGGTACAATGTCAATGATTTCTCTAAATAAATATTTCTTTCTTTTTTTAATTCTCAAATTCTGAAGAATTTGAGATGGAATGAGCTAGTAGCTCTTTGTTTTTCTTCAATAAACCCTTTGTTGTTAAAAAGTGAATGGCATGATTCAAACCGATTAAAGAAGAGTTTGATTCTATTTCTTTATGGATTAAAATCTATATCTCCCTCTCTCCTATTGGAACATCTCAACTGGAATCTCAAAAATTACTTGTCAGGCCAATATTCATTTAGTAGTAGATGCTCATAACTAGTAAATCTAGATTAATATTTGCTCGTGTATGTGTGCAAATAAATAAAATTCTACTCTTCCTGAGGAGATTAACATCAATGTCATGGGAAATGATTTCCATTTGAAAATCTAATATGACTAGAAACCCTCCAAATGTACTAGTTGTGAATCCCTCTCACACTCCTTTAATCTCTACCATACTAGCCCCTCTTTCGATAAATTGGAAAATATAGGTCAAAGCTAGAGTAGAAAATTAATGAGACAGAGAAAATTTGCTCCTTCAAATCCCCATTGCTAGGACTAACATTGAAAAACTAATAACACAAAGCCATCCTCTTCAATTCCGAAGATAGTACTCTCCCCAAGTCAAACTCTTGAGTCCTCCTAATATTAACTAGCCAAATCAAAAAATCTCAAGCACCTCAAAAATTCATCAAAAGAAGACTTGGATGACCATAATGCTTTCTTTATTCTCTTTAATCTTGCAAGTAAAATAGATCTAATCTTCCTTAGATGAGTAATATATCACAAGACAAACCTCTAAGCCAAACTGGTGCAGGAACATAAAGCTAAACCCCCCAAATCTAATATGACTAGAAACCCTCCAAATGTACTAGTTGTGAATCCCTCACACTCCTTTAATCTCACCATACTAGCCTCTTTTGATAAATTGGAAAATATAGTCAAAATAGGTAGAAAATTAAGGAGCAAGAAAATTTGCTCCAAATCCCCATTCTTTGACTAACATTGAAAAAACTAATAACACAGAGCCATCCTCTTCAAATCCAGAAGATAGTACTCTCCCCAAGTCAAATCTCCGAGTCCTCCTAGTATTAGCTAGCCAAATCAAAAAATCTCAAGCACCTCAAAAATTCATCAAAAGGAGACTTGGATGACCATAATGCTTTCTTTATTCTCTTTAATCTTGCAAGTAAAATAGATCTAATCTTCCTTAGATGAGTAATATATCACAAGACAAACCTCTAAGCCAAGCGGTGCAACATACATCGATTATAAAAGCCTAGATGTACAAAGATAGCTTCCATGAATATAAGAGGATTTCACATAGTTGATAAGGTTCATTCTTGCAAAGAACTTAATTAGAATGCAAAGTTAATGTAACTGATATCAATGACATTTTCTTCTCTTTATCCCACAAGCTTTTGAACATGAAGGAAGTATCAAAAAAATTCTTTAAGTCACAATGGGATATTTGGATTAATTGGAACTACTTTCATCTCCATTAATATTTTGACCCTGAACTGTCAATTCATTCATGTCAAAGTTTTCCTTAGGGTAAACCAATTCTTTTACACCATTACTATTTATGAAAATAATTCACAAACATAAAGAAAACACATCTAGCATGATATTATAAATTTATCCTAAGAAATTTACAAGCTCTGGATTCTTTTATAGATTTTAACTATTGTAGATATGATTTTGAAAAGTGGAGGAAACCCAGTTTCTAAAGTTTTGGGAGTTCAATGATATGATCTTCGACTCAGGCCTCATGGACCTATCCTCTATTAGGCTTAACTTCTCATAGTCTAATAATAGATCAAATTCTCTCATACATATTAAGCTGGCTAGAATTCTTATTAATGAAAAATGGCTTGAAGCATTTCATCTTTCTTTTTTACAAAATTGATCATCCTAGATATACAGATCATTCACAAGTCTTTTTTTTTTCATGCTTTTGATGGAAAAAACATAGATTTCAATTTAAAAATTATTACTACCCAAATGAGATTTTGTCTTGAGGTTCAATATATCTAAGCTGAATTTATTTCATGAGATTCTATCTATATTTGCTATTATAAATTGAAAACAATTAATCCTGGCTCATCAAGGAACATTGATTTTTTGATCATCTTCTTTAGTAACAAATCAAGCTTTTGGATAAAATTCAAAATGATATTCATATAGGACTAGATCAAGATCCTCCTAATTTGGATTAAAAACTCAAAGCCAAAGCCATCAATGATAAGCTTTCAGATGTCTATTCTATGTGGGTTTCTTGGCTCCCTCAAAACCAAAATGCAAATGGTTGATTCATGGAGAAGATGATTTAAAATATTTATTTGGTAAAATCAAAATTAGAAAAAACTTAAACTACATCAATATTGGCTTGACATTTAATCACTTCAAAGAATTATTCAATTTAGCCAAAGATTTGACTACTACTCTAACTGCTCTCTCTCTCTCTCTCTCTCATGTTTGTATCATTCCCTCTCATCTACAAGCTACTCTCACTGCTCCTATGTCAAATAAAAAAAACTAAAGGGATCATTTTCTCAACTTAGATTTTCTATATGGAAGTCTTATGGCCTTCTGGATTAGAAGCTTGATCTTTCCTAAAACTTGCATTAAAACTATCAGTAATTGATACACCATATTTCTGTATCATGGAAATCACTCTGCTCGTAAGCTGTAACTTATTTAGTGCGATAATACTTTGCAGACCTAGAATTAATGGAGGCATTGGGCATCCTTCTATTGAGGCATTTCATTTGCTTTCACCTCTACTCTTTTTTGGAGGTTGGTTTCTTCCGGGGGTGGACTCGTGGGTTGCCCACCCTCAATTTTTTTTATATATTATATTTTTTTTTAAAAAAAATAATAATTTTGCCCCTCCTAATAAAAAATCTTACCCAATAAAGACAATTTGTTTTCATTTTATTAGTTTGACCATCATAAAAATTAATAAATGATAATAAAAATTTTTATTTAAAATTTTGATAATTAGTTTGTCCATTCTGAAAAAAGTGAATGGTTTCGCCCCTGGTTTCTTCCAACAGTGTTCTTAAAACGTAGTGGCTAAAAAAAAACACATCTTTTTGAAAAATAAATCTTTATGTGTGTATATTTTGATTGACTTTTAAAGATTTTGAGTTATCTTCATCGTTATGTGTATGAATTTGCCAATAAATTTTACTCACGCTCTCTCCTTCAACCTAATTAAGCTAAGGAAGATTTACATATGCGATCCTTGTTAAAAAATTTGGATCTTCTAAGTTGACTTTTATTTCTCCTTTTCGTGAGAATGAATCGATCATAAAAATGATAATAAATCAAATGTACATATTTGAGAAACTGTCCTTATATGAATAAATTCTGATCCCCATAATTTAATGGGATTTTGGGATAGTTTTATTTTGTATTTTTTATTTTTATTTTTTGCTATTTTAAAAAATATTTATTTAATGTATTTTTATATATTTTTATTTTTATTTTTAAAAATAAATAATATTATTTCAATAACATTTCAAATAACTTTTAGATGTCTTTAAAAATAATAATAATCATTAAATATGTTTTATTTTAAAATAATTATCAATAAAATAAAAATAAAAGTGATCATAAACAGCTCCTAAGTAACAGAGCAACTAATCAAATATATTTATATTTACACGTAGAATAAAAATTAAAATTAGGTGTTGTTTAATCATAATTGAATTCTTTTTTTTTCTATTATATCTATTTTTTATTATAGGAGCATGAAAGCATCTAATTTTTTTTTTGGGATATTTTGGGCACTTTTATTTTTTTTTATTTTATTTTATTTATATTTGTTTTAAATTAAATTATATTTAATATTAATTATCGTCTTTAAAAATATTCATCGTGATTATGTTTTTTAAAAAAATACCTCCATTAGTTGATAATGTTATAGTCATTGCAAGGCTTTGATTTATTTTTTTAATCTAATTGCCAATTCGTTGTGTAATTGACTATGCCACTATCGTTCTCGTTTGAAATAATATATTTAATAATAATTAATATTATCATGTTTTATTGCATGGATGAAAACCAATTTATAATTATTTTCATATAAATGTATAATTTAGGCTACATTTGGGAAATTTTATTTTATGTGTGTTTTGAAGAAGCGAGAGTGAGAAAGTTATGTTTATTTTATCTGTCTGATAAATTGTAATGATTATTAAAAAATTACAATCTTATTTTTTTGAAAATAATAAAAAAATAAAATATAATTGCATCTTTTCAGATAACTTTTTTTTAATAATTTTATCATTATTATTTTTAAATAATTATAACTGTTTCAAATATATCCTTAATTTCTAAATATATTTCATAAGATTTTTTTTTTTTTTTGAAAAAGTTGTATCAAAACTATTTAAAAAAAATTAAATTAACTTAACTCATAAAATAATTTTATAAGAATCATAATAATCAAAATTTTTCAAAACTATAAGAGTCTCAAGCAAGATATGTTAATTATTATGCATTATTAGATTATAAACTGTTAATCAAAATTTTGTGTGCCACCATTACCTAAATTAGTGAATTAAAATCTCCTCACCTATTAAGAATGCAATGAATCTATAATTAGTATACATATCATTCCCATAATTAATGTTAATAATTATTATGCGTCTAGAAAACCGATTGTGGTAGAATAAAAATTTGTAACTTTTGCGGAATATAGCATACACAATGTTTGAGGAATTAATAAGAAAAAACGTTGAAAAATCTGAAAATAGAAAAAATTACGGGTCTAGCGTAAAATCTTCCACTATGTATCTATTTGAGTACAAAAGTTTCCGATAAGCGATTATAAATTGTATATGAAGAGTGACAATGGGAATCTCGAATCAACAACAACGACTATATAGTCAAGTTCGTTGTAATTCTAGTGGTAGTAGATGATGGTGAACAGCGGAGGTTAGTGACTGACGATGAAGGTCGTCGTGGTGATGACCGGCGAAGATGGCCGGTGATGGTCGGCGGCGGTGACTGGCGTCGGTGGTCGGCGATGATGACCGGCGATGATGGTTGACGGCGACGGTGGCTGGCGACAGTGGTCGGCGGTGGCAACCGGTATGAAATTCAGCGATGAGGATCCGGTGGCGGGCGATGGCGGCGGTGGTAATAACGGGGATGGCGGCACGTCAGTGGCTCATGGATTTTTCACCTCTCTCTTTTGAGCCCCCTGTGAAGAATGAGAGGCTATTTATAAATTATTAGTGGTATTTAAATACATGCAAAATCCGGAACCACTCCACTCCATCTGACGATTCAAAAATGATTCCTTTGATCATTTGATGTATTTTAAGTATTTGAATGCTCAAATGAAGTCGAATATGAGATTTTTGGCTTAGATCCTCGCCAAGACGCTCGATTTTACTATAAACACTCAATGTTTAAAAGCTATTTAGGGATTTAACTGATATCCCAAAGTTTCCAATGATATGTTAAGTACTTGATCTCAGCTAATTTCAACTTAGGATCAACTTGCTTTTGACATCAAGATTCGTGCTTCGACTAGTAGTATTTTAAGTGCCGATAATTTTGGATAGGTCAAAACTTCATACCTACTCCACACAGTTTGGCGCCATCTGTGGGAACATTCCCTTTATATTTTCACAATAGTTGATAATTTGACTTTATGTTCAGAATACCACCACCTATATGGTGAAGAAAATCTAACTCTCGAGGGACACATAAGAAGAACGAAGATTCATCAAACTTTGATCCTTCAACTTTTCTTGGAGACTAGGGGCAACTCTTAAAAGACTATCCAAATCAATATTCTAGATATCCAATTGATTATCAGTTCGAGAAACAAGTTAGTAATACTAATGAAAAAGGAAAAGGTCAAGGAGCAACTTTGGCTACAAGCTCAAACAAATATTTTGATTTGACATTCTACATAGGTTAACGTCATCGAGCGAAGACTCTAACAAATAACCTCGGATTGGTCAAAACTTCGCACATACTCCCCATAGGTTAACGTCATCGAGCGAAGACTCTGACAAACAACCTCGGATATGTCAAAAATCCTTAGCGGATTCAATTCGACCTCTTCCATGCAGGTTAACGTCAACGAGTAATACTCTGACAAACAACCTCGGATGGTTCAAAAATCCTCAGCGGATTCAATTCGACCTCTTCCATACAGGTTAACGCCATCAGTAATATGATAAACAATCTGACAGTTAAAATCCTCGGATTCAATTCGACCTCTTCCATACAGTTAACGCCATCGAGTAACACTCGACAAACAACCTCGACATGTCAAAATCCTCGCCGATTTAATTCAACCTCTTCCATCATCGAGTAACACTCTAATAAATAACCTCGGATAGGTCAAAAATCCTCAGCGGATTGAATTCGACCTCTTTCATACAAGTTAACGTCATCGAGTAATACTATGAAAAATAACTTCGGATGGGTCAAAATCCTCATCAGATTCAATTCGGCCTCTTCCATACAAGTTAACGTCATCGAGTAACACTCTGACAAACAACCTCGACAAAAAATCTCGCCGATTCAATTCGACCTCTTCCATACAAGTTAACGCATCGGTAACACTCGACAAACAACTCGGATAGGTCAAAATCCTCGATTCAAGACCTCTTCCATAGGTTTACGTCAGTAACACTCGACAAACAACCTGGATAGGTCAAAATTGGATTCAATTCGACATCTTTCATACAGGTTAACGGTATCGAGTAACACTCTCACAAACAACCTCGGATAGGTTAAAGATCCTCAATAGATTCAATTTGACATCTTCCAAACAGGTTAACATCATCGAGTAACACTCACATAAACAACCTCAGATAAGTTAAAAATTCTTAACGGATTCAATTCGACCTCTTCCATACAGGTTAATGTCATCGAGTAACACTCTGACAAATAACCTCCGATGAGTCAAAAATCCTCAACGGATTCAATTCGACCTCTTCCATAAGTACAAACAACCTCGATAGGTAAAAATTCGCGGATTCACTCCGACCTCTTCCATACAAAAGTTAACGCCATCGAGTATACGCAAACAACCCTGATGGGTCAAAATTTATTTAATTCGACATCTCCATACAGCACCAGTATCGAGTAACACTCTAACAAACAACCTCGATAAAGGCTGGTCAAAATCACGATTCAATTTGACCTTCCATACAGGTTAACGCCATCGTAACACTCGACAAACAACCTCGAGTAAAAAATTTCAAATTCTAATTCGACCTTCCATACAAAGTTAACGCCATCGAAAATACTTTGACAAACAACCTCCGATGGGTCAAAATTTGATTGAATTCGACCTCTTTCATAAGTTAACGCCATCGAGTAACACTCGACAAACAATATCACAAGTCAAAAAATCCTCGCGATTCAATTCGACATCTCTTCCATACAAGTTAACGCTGCCGAAGTAACACTTTGACAAACAACCCTGATAGTCAAAATTCTCGCAGATGATCTCTTCCATACAAGTTAACGCCATCAAGTAACACTCTAACGATGGGTCAAAATACTCGCGGATTCAATTCAATTCTTCTATACAAGTTAATGTCATCAAGTACTTTGACGAACAACTGATGGGTCAACCTCGATTTGATTCTTCTATGTTAATGTCATCAAGTAACACTTTGACAAACAACCTCAGATGAGTCAAAAATCCTCAGCGAATTCGATTCTACGCCTTCCATGCAAGTTAACGGCATCAAATAACATCATGGAGAATGATATTATGAAATTATCTATCGATTTTGAGTTACCAATGATGGTCTAATTGACGCTTTTCCCGCCATCTTGGTGTCAATCAGTTAACCATCCATTAAAGTTTCAAGAAATCCACAATTTTCCAAAAGAAGAAGTAGAAACTACGGGCTTGATCGCTTCCAACGACCTTCTCTTAAGAAGAAGAGGAACACTATAAAGATACGAGAGTGTGTCTTTCCTCGCTTGGGGATTTTATAGACCTCCTATAGGGGTAAAAAGATAAAAAATCAAAGAAAAATTGCAAAAAAATGAGTGAAAATTGTAGAAAATGGACCAAAACGGACAAAATCCTCATCATCCGAAGGGCTCAAGCAAGACCAGTTGCCCTCAAGGACTCGCGCCATACAGCATGTCGCGACGCTACGGCCCCACTACCACGATAGGTTCGCCGACGAAGCGCTCATGGGCGTCAAGCCAGAATGTCCTGATGAGTCCATAACCTCAAACTTAACCCGCACCTGCATATTTCCGCTCCCTACACTCGCTTCCGGATCATAATCTTGTACTCTCATGAAGATATGTTCTATCAAAATGTATGGTTAATGGACCCGCAAATTTCATTAAAGAATTTATTATTTTCAAGTATTTAGTGTATATATTTTTGGATGATTGAGATAATATCATCCAAAAATAAGGGGCAGCTCATATTACACTTAAAATACTATTAGTCCAAGCACGAATCTTGTTGTCAAAAGTAAGTTGATCCTAATTTGAAACTAGTTGAGATCATGCACTTAAAATATTATTGAAAATTTTGGGATATCACTTAAATCTCTAAATAGCTTTTAAACATGGAGTGTTTATAGTCAAATCGAGCATCTTGACGAGCCGGATCTAACAAGCCCAAGATCTCATAATTCTGATTTCGTATAAGCATTCAAATACTTAAAATATATCAAATAATTAAAGGAATCATTTTGAGCTATCTGATAGAGTAGAGTGGTTCAGATTTTGCATGTATTTACACTAATCTCTAATCTATAAATAGTCCCTCATTCTTCAGATGAGGAGAGCCCAAGCACAAGAGAAGAGAGAGTTCTAAAGTATGAAAATCCTCCAAGCATAATCGCGTTACCACTGATGCCGATCACCCCGCTGATTGCCAATTATCCATTGCCGGCCGCCGCACCGCCGCCATCGCTGATCCTCTCATCGTTGTCTCAATTGCCGATTGCCACCCACCGACTAACGCTGGCCAACCATCGCCGGCTATCATCGCCGACCATCACGCCAGTCACCACTATCGCTCATCGGTCCATCGCCATCATCGCGGCCATCGCCGACGATTTCATCGTCATTCTGCCGGCCTATTATACTTATCATCTACCACTAAACATTATAACTAACGCTTATATAATTTGTTGATTCGATTCTATTGTCAACCCTTCTCATAAGTAATTGAATCTCATTATTAAACTTTTGTACTCAAATGTATATATAGTAGAAGATACCTGATATTTCCTTTTTCGAGATTTTTCAGTAAAATTTTGAGTTTTCTTATTAATTCTTTAAAACGTGTTTTGATTCAGAACAAACCATAAATTTTTTATTCTGAACTGTTTTAGCAACAATAAGGATAATTAGTTGCTAAGTTAAATTTATATTCTATAAATATCTCATTTGGTTATTTCTTCCTAAACTTAAGAAATCCCTCTTCTTCTTCTTCTTCTTCTTCTTCAAACACAAACTAATAGTTCATTTCATCTGCAATTACTCGAACATTGTTGATCCCGTTTGATCTAATTCTGAATGACTTATGAAGAGAAATCACTCGAGTAGCAATTCGCTACTACGAACTTGAATCCTTTGAAGAACTGCCAACAAATCCATTTATGGTACCAGCCATTGACATCATAATCAAGATTTCATGGACTTATAATTAGTATAATTAAAAGTAAAATTTATGATAATAATGTTTAATTCATTATAGTAATCTGCTTTAGTAAAATTTCTTCTTAGATTTGGTCATTTGTGATACTATATATATGCATTTTGAATGTTATTAAGAATAAAAAAAAATATGAAAGAAATAAAAAACTATGAGCTCATGTTGACCCAACAAACCAAAAACTATTTTTATGCGTTTTTTATTTTTTTTTTCAAAATAAATTGGATTATTTTAAAACATTTGAAATAAAGTTTGAATGATTTGAATATTTTACAAATAATTATCTTCATCAGTCACTTACTATAATCTCTAATATCTACCGCCATCCCTCACTATATTGATCATTACTATTACTAGTTATTGTCACCACCAGTATCGTCATCATTGTATAAAAATAAAAATAACAAATATATTATATTTTAAATCAAAATATAAAATAAAATAAATACAAAAATTTTAAAATTAAAAACAAAAGTGAACCTTAATTTCCTAAATATTTCTATATTCTAATTTTAATATAGAATAATAAAGTGAAAATACAAATTTTTTTTTAATATGCATCCATAGAGAAAGTTAAAAAAAACTTAGCATGCATTAGAACTTCATGTGCCATTTGACCGCCTATTGCAACAATGATTCTATCTTCTTTTGTATGTACTTTTTGCATTGTGCCTCAAGTATACAGAAAGCCAAATCCTAAAGGATTTTACCTAAGTTTACAAATAGTGCAATATAATTATTTATATACAAGGGAGTTTTATTAATAAAAGGGATTAAATACATAAACTCATTTGCATCTTTAAGCTTAAACCTATCTATGAGATATAATGAATCGCATTTCTACGTCGGAAGCATTCTAATTTTTAGCAAATTCTAGTGAATTATATCAATAAGAAAATTATTCATTGGCACCGTTCTCATTCAACTCTTTCATTGTTTTTCAAACAACGAGAGCAAGAACATGTGGAAGACACGCCTCAAGAAGAGGTTGAATCCGAATCAAATTCTTCTAAAATCGAAACGAAAGATGAAAAGAGAGAGAGCTTCAACTCGATCATGGAGATTTCTTCAACATCAGTGTCGGAGTCATGCAATGAGTTCTCCTCGAGTACTGAATCATCATCAAAAGTGGAAATGAAACTTTCGTCCTTCTAAAGAAAATATTTTGGAAACCCCCCTATGGATCAAATTATCCAATTTTCTACTTTGTTGTTGGAATGAGGTGGGTTTTTCTAAAGTAGCCAGTAAGGTTGACATCCCTCTTACTATGACAATCTCACGGTTACTAAATCAAGAATTACGTTGCTAGAATCTGTGATCAAATAAATACTTTATCCCCTCTTCCAGATTCTATCTCCATTGATTTCAATGGTTACAATTCCAACAAAAAATCAACTATGATTGGAAACCTAAAGCTTGCAGTCGGTGTTACTTTTCTCTCATGATGATATATCATGCTCTCTCAACCGTCCACTACTAAATCCACACGGGGAAGAAGTAGAAGTCGTCCCCCAATCGTGAGACCCCACCCTCCAAAAAGACAAACTACTAATCATTTTTCTTCCCTTGATCCCTCCTCCAATCCGGAAGAGGAATCACAAGATCCTGTCCCTACAACCGACCCAGAATCCACTCAACACTATCCCCCTCCTTCTTCCCTCACCATTAATGACTTCAATTAGCCCCACTCTCCTCATTTGGAAGATCTCATTGATCCTTCCATTGATATTCAATCCAATACACCTCTCCCAAACAATAGTAATGCTTCCTCCTCCTCTCATGGCATTACCACAAGATCTGTGACTCTGTCCACCGGTTGTAAGCCTCAAAGTCTATGGAATTCACATCCTCTACTACAAGGAAATCCACTCAGGATTCCAACTTGGATAAAACTTAGCAGACTCAGACATTCATAAATCAAAAAAGCACCAACAAGAAAAAAAAAAGGCAAGAAGCCTTCCCCCTCCTCCAATTTCCAATGAATAAGGCAACTATGGGATGTTAGAATGTCCACGGCTTAATGGCATTAGGCAGATATGTGGAATGTTTATGCTTATTAAAGATTTTAAGCTGGACTTTCCTTGCCTCTTAGAGACAAAGCTTTCACTAGACTCTCTCACGATACTTTTCTTTTAAGAAAACTAAATCTATTTTCCTCAAAAGATAGCTTCAATAACTTTGACTGCTATTCTCACAGGTGTATATGGCTTAAATGGGACTCGTCAATTGTTTCTTTCAACCCCTTGCAAAATCCTTTCATATGATACATGGTGAAGCCATGTATCTTGGGTATTGCTCCTTTTGTGTTACTTAGATCTATGCCAATAATGATGTCAAGGAAAGATTGCATTTGTGGATTGCTCTAAGAGACATTGCTTCTTCTATGACTTCTCCCTAGATTATTTTGGGAGATTTCAATTGTGTGTTGTGTTATAATGAAAAGTGGGAGGAATCTATTCCCATCAATCGTACTAGGGATTTTAAGGATTATATGTAGAATTGTGGTATCTTGGACCTTCTTAGCACTGGACTTAAATACACTTGGTCTAACCAGCAAGTCGATTGAATGATTCAATCAAAGATATATCTTGCCCTCTGTAATATGAAATGGTTGGATCAGTTCCCTTCCTTTCTACAAAGTTACTGGCCCTCTTTCATCTGACCACTCCCCAATCATCACTTTCCTTCACAACCTTCCTTCATCTTCAAGCAGATTTATGTTTAAAAACTATTGGACAAAAAAAATGAAAACTTCTTGGATATTATTAACTCAGCTTGGCAAAAATATATGGCAGGAGATCCTCTCTTTGTGTTATCTAAGAAGTTGAAGTACTCTAGAGACCTTCTTAAGAATCACACTTGGGATAAACTTCCTTTCATAACAAATAGACTCTCTAAAGAGAGAGTAAGAAGATTTATTGCTAATGTTGGAAAGAGAACCTAATAATCTCTCTTTGGTAGGTGTTGCTAAGGAGATAAAGAATAAATATCATGATCTCATTATTAAAGAAGGTTGGGCAAGGCAAGTAGCATGGCTCATTGGCTTACCCATTCAGATGGCGACTTTAAATTTATGTATTATTCAATTAAAGAAATGAAAAATACTAATCTTATCAGGAGTCTCCAGTCCTCTCATGGATTACTATTGGACTCTAATGAAATAGTTGCGAAAATATGTGACTATTACAGTTCTCTTTTTAACAGAATTTTGGCTTCAACTTTAAACATTAATGCCATTCTCATTGGTAACACTATCGATCATGACCAATTTCTCTATCTGAATTTAGAATTTTCGGATAATGAAATTAGTGTTGCCCTATTTAGCATTAATGAGAATAAATCCCCAAGTCCGGATGAGTTTAATGCAAAATTTTCACAAGTTGGGATATCATTAGAAAACTATTTTTGAGAGTTGTTCATCACTTTTTAGAACAAAGAAACTTCCTCATACCTTCAAACATAGCCTTATTACTTTGATCCTAAGGTTAAACATTCAAACTCTCTCTCAGATTACAGACTTATATCTCTTTGTAATATCTTTTATAAGGTGGTGGCTAAAGTCTTGGCAAATAGGCTCAAAAAGGTGTTTCCCGATCTAGTTCACATTGCTCAATTAGCTTTCATTCAGAATCATGATATTGCAGATAATATGTCTCTTGCTCATGTGATATGTCATGACTTCCTTCCCTCCTACACCCAGGAAAGATTTTTAGCCAAACTAGATTTATGGAAAGCTTTGACTCGATCAATTATAAGTCCATTCTTCATAGGCTTCCCTCCTACCTTCATAAGTCTGATCGAAGCATGTGTAATGAAGATACCCTTTTATGTTGCTCTCGATGGGGAAATACAAGGTTTCTTTAATTCCTCTAATGAGTTAAGGCTAGGGTGCCCCCTTTCTCCTTTCTTGTTCACACTGACTATGAATACTTTCTCTTGTCTTCTTGATAGAGAGGTTAGCCTCAAAAGGTATAATCCAATTTTAATTGGAAATTGTGAGGTTTCTTATCTTTTTTTTTTTGCAAATGATCTGCTAGCCACAGGACAGGCTAATGACTCTACGATTTGCTCTCTCAAGTATGCTTAATCCTCCTTAGAATCTTATTTGGGGTTGGTAATAAATGGTGAAAAATCTATTCTTTGTTTCTCTAAATGTATCAATTTGGCTAATCATTTTAGTGAGATCCTTAGAGTTAATTTGGGTGGGTTTCTCTTCAAATATCTTGGCCTCCCTCTAGATGTAGGATATCTCAAAGTTTCTTATTTCAGCTCTATCTTCGACAAACTACCTTCTTAGCTTGCAGGGTGGAAAAGTAAAATTTATCTTTTGGAGGGCGTTTCCAACTTCTTCGGGCTTCTATTAATAACTATTTATCTTACTGGTTTAGATGTTTCCTATCCAAAAGGGATTATAAAGAAAATATCTGCTCTTACAACAAAATTTTTCTACCATAGTGGAGAATCCAATAAGCTTCATACTATTTCATGGGCTAAAATGACTCTCCCTTGAGACAAGGGTGGCATTGGTTTAACTTCTGCCACCATTCTAACAGATTTGTAAGGCTAATAGGCTGTGGAAAACTCTAAATAATTTTTCTCTGTTGGACTTGTGATTATTCAATAAATATGGATCAATTTGGAAGAAGTATCCTCTTGTGTTTCTCCTCTTTGGAAGGATTTAAAATTTTATGCTTCTTAGTTCAGAGGAAATATAGATTATAAACTAAGAAATGGATACTCTCTCTTTCCCTCTTCTTTGACCCATGGTGTGCCGATCTTTCTCTATTTGAGTGGTTGAGCCCAATCTATTTTTCTATCTTTGATCTTCCTCCTAATTCGGTGGTTAAGACTATCCTCTCAAACAGTAATTGGGTTTTACTGGATCTACTGAAACTATATTATCCTAGATGCTTTGAAAAAATTTTGAGCATTAACATTTTGCCTGGAGGGTACATCATGGAAGGGAAACAAAAAGATTGATGCTAGCTTGATTAAGTCCTCTCTCTTTGAGCATTTCCCTTTGGTTACTTGGCAGGATGAAATTTGGTTCAAAAGTTTTGCAATCAATTATGCCACTTTCAGTTGGATGGCTTACTTGGGAGGTCTTTGTACCTCTGATGCTTTCTCTAACAGGGGATTGGGTACACCTATAATATGCTGCTTCTGTAAACTAACAGATGAATTACATGCTCATCTCTTTTTTGAGTATTCTATTTCTATGGGATTAATTAGAACTCTTCTTCCAAATGGTTCTTTTTTTTTTCTTATGCAACATACTTTATAGCAAGTTCTAAGTGATGTTAATAATTTTGACCACAAGGTTATTAAAAGATTGGGCTTCCTGATTACGACAATCACTGTTTATCACATTTGGAGAGAAAGGAATCGAAGGTTTCATAATTGTGAGTCAGAATCACCTACCAATATTGTATCTAAAATCAAATTGGTGGTAGCCTTCATGTTGTGAAGGTGGAAATTCAAATCTTCTTGGCTAGCCCATGTTCACTGCTTATGGAGAAATGGTTGAATATAGAACCATAGAGTTTTGCTCTCTTTCTTTTTAGGTTTCTATTTCAGTTTTTCAGATGGATTTTTTGTTGGGTTTCTTTCCTCCTGGACGATGATGACTGCTCTCTCTGTTTTGTATGATACTTGTCACAGTGATTTTTATCCTGGAGGCCATATCTACAATCGGGTATCTTCTGATATGTTCTAATTTCTGGAATCGGTTTGGTTGGTGAGAATGGGTGCGATTGTCATTATGGTCTTGATTGAGTGGTTCTGAGTTGACTCACCGAGTGGTTGAACCGGCCGAGTTATGGATAATTGGGATTATTTAGCGGGTGCTTTGACCGTTTTAGCGCTGAGATTGGTGGATCTAATCACACTTGAGTTTCTCTTGAGCCGATTCTTGAACCATCGGATTGATTTGGTTTCCTATCTGCCCTTGGATTTGATCTTTGATCAAGTGGCTCTTGATCTCTATGGAAGTTAGTGGATTACACGCGTTGGTTTTTGCGCGATTTGATCCTTGGATTTGATCTGAGCCTTCGATATTAGCTGTTTCTTAGCCGTTGGATGAATCTTTCGGGAGAAGCTAACCTTACGTAGGCCTTTTGTTTCGTTCTTTGACCATTCTAGCCGTCGACGCTCCTGAGAGGGAAGAGGGGTGTGGGCAGGAGAACCTAGGGTTCTCCAAGGAAGCTGCAATTCGTGAGGAAAACTAGAAGACTTGAAGGAAGGAGGAGATGAAGAACAGGGAAGAAGAAGATAAGTTTCTTTTAAAATTCTTGATTATTTTTGGTTTTGATCTCTATTTATACTTTATGTTTAACTTTATTTAGCTTGGATCGAACTATCTATGCAAGCCAACTACTTTCTTACAGTTGTTACTTTCTTATAGTCATTATCAAACTTGCTTTCTCGATCGATAGTTGAGGTATGAGCAATCTGATCTTCATTATTACTCTTCTTCTGCTCGAGCATGTCCTCGTTTCTTTGATTATTTGTTATGGACTTAACATTGCCTGGATATGGCTTTGCTTTGGTTGCTTTACTCACATTCTTTGTTATTAATGTATAGCAATGGTTCTGTAATTCATTCTTGTTATTCAGATAAAATTGTTTAGTCTTATCATCTTTTGATTTCCTTTTGCTCCAGGATTTGAATTACTGTTTGTTTCTTGTACGTGGCTCTTGGAGGTTAATGTTCTTGTTGGTATTTGCATGACTTGTCTCCGGATATTATTGTAGGATTTAAATCTGAAAAGATGCATATCTCTCTATTATTTTGGCCCTCTGTAGTGTTGGTTCTGGAATAGCTGTTATTCTTGTTATGCTCTCTGATATTGAATAGTTTAATCCTTTGTAGTCGTGGTCTTCCTTTCATCAATCTGTCATTATTGTAATTCTTATGATTGTATGTTATAATTTTGCAATTTAGAGGATTTGGGATCATATCAGATTTTTTGTTGGGTTTCTTTCCACCTGGACGATGATGACTGCTCTCTCTGTTTTGTATGATACTTGTCACAGTGGTTTTCATCCTGGAGGCCATATCTACAACCGAGTATCTTCTGATGCCATTCTCATGATTTCATCTGTTGGATGCCCAGGACGGTAGTTTTTGGCCACCGATAAGATCCCATCGCAGTCCTACTCTGAAGGTCTGATTTCTAATTCTGCTGGAGGTATGATTGATTAGGTTTGATTGTATTATCCGGTGGTTTTCTGAGTCCAAGTGGGAATTTTTTTCTTCCTATTGTGTTTTTGGCATTTTCACACTCCTTAGGGGTTCTTTTTGTTTTAAATATTTGTAATGTTCTTCTTCTTCACCTTTTGGAATGAAAATTGGACAGCGGAGTTGAAGAGATTGAATAGAGTTTTTGGACTGAAATACTGTCTGTGAATGGCTGTGATTCACCATTGATGGAAACTGATTCAGACAATAAAGAAGATATGCAGTTTTGGTTGAGGATCTTTACGGAAGCTGGAACTCTTCAAGGATTTCCTGAGATCTGATTGATTGTAAAGTGTAAATCCTTTGGAGTATTTTTAGGCTTTTTTTTGTGGTGCAAGAAAATATTTTGAGTTCATAGATTTGTTCATTAATTCAATGTAATAAAAAAGGTTTAATAAACGAGTTGATTTATATATTTTTATGTCAGAAGTTTATGAGGTTATTGAAGTTAAAATATAGATCTTGTTTAAAAAAGTGTCTTCTCAATGCTTAAAGCGGACCAACTTTAGTCTATCAAATAAAAAAACATAGTTTTAAGGTTTCTTGAAACATATTCCTAAAAACCCATGCATTTAGGAATATTTTCTCTAAAGAAGTATGGCCTAAAGATAAGATTTCTTGAAATACTTATCTAAATGTTTTTTTTCAACAATTGGTATATCATTAATGTTTCTTAAGAAATTGTACTTTGAGTTTATACTTATGTTTCATGTCAAACTCTAATAGTACTACCAAGATCTCAAAACAACCATTGATAACTCTATCAAGGTTTTGAAAAATCTTAAATTAAGAGTGCGTTTGGGATAGCTTCCAGTTCTTTCTTAACGCAGTAGGAAAGCAAATTTGTTTTCGATTTTTTGGCTTCTTTTCAAAAAGCTTTATGGTGAAAAAGCTGTTTTGAGAATCAGAGTTGTTAGATTGTGGTGATTTTGTCTAAAATTTATTTTTTAAATTTTAAAAATATTGTAATATATCAATTTTTTAAAAAAATCTTTCCATAAACAATTTACAACTATGACGATTTTTGATTAGATTAATTTATTTTGAATGTATATCTACAAATGCAAATGTAGTACTAGCTTTAACATCTATTTTGAATGCATGTAATTTATACAAGAAATTGAGTCAACTATACTTATATATCAAACACAAAAAACACTAATAAAATAAATAAAACTAAAATAAATATATTTCTAATATAGATAGTAGATTTGAACGATGAAGCAACAAGATATTATTGACAAAGAGTAAGGATGCAAACAAATTGAGCTAAGTTGAGCATATATGTGTTCGAGTTCAAACGTGTTTATTATTATCAAGCTTGAGCTCGATTCAAGTTTGTTCACGAGCTCAGTTCAAATTAGATTATTAAGTTTGTTAATGAGCAACACATTTAATGAAATAAATGAGCTTTAATCAAGCCTTAATCAAGCTTATTTGGGAGTGGCTTGTTGAGAAATATATATAAGACATATCGATTATAGCTTATTAAGCATAAAATAATGAAAATTTGAACAATATTGTTCACCAACAAGCCTTAATCGACTTGTAATTGAGCTATAATTAAGCTCCTTAATGAGTTTGTTAGAAACAATATTATTCATAAATGAATGACTTTATTTTGTTGTTTTGTTCGTTATGTATTTAAAAGTCTAGACTTGTTTGATTAGTTAATCAAACAATCATGAACGAGCTCTAATCCAGTTGAATTATGAGTAACTTATCAAATGCTCGATTCATTTGCAACCCTTTCTCTATTTTAAAAATTTTCAGAGTGCTTGAGTTAGTTTTTTATAATTCTGTATAAGTGGGTGCAGTTGGTGAAGACTTCTCTTCTCAAATTTGAGAACCGCATTTAAGAGCTCAAAATTTCCAAAAAAAAAATAAAAAATCTCCCTATTATAGCACATTTTAATGAAAAAACATAAAGATTCCTCATTTTTACTTCTTTTTTAATTAAATTTTAATCACACCTATTTAAATAAACTAAATATTGATCATTACTAAAATTCTTTAGTAATTTCACTTTGATAATGCATCAATCATAAAAATTGATAAGAAATCACTTCCACAGTCATTGAAAAACAAATATACTTTTTAATTACAATATTATTAATTGAAAAATAAAATATATAATAATAATTATTAGGACTAATCAAGCTAAGCCGAGGCGAGTACTTTTTGGATTGGACTTGACTTAGATAAATTAAAAATTGTTCATGTTTGGTTCGAGTTCGAGCCGAGCTTTCATATAGATGTTCAAACTTAGCTTGCTTAAGTTTATTTATGTTCAAGCTTGATTTATATTTGACTTGTTTGAAATAATCTAATGAATATGTAATTGAGTTGATGAATGAGCTTTAAATGAACACTTAAATTTTCTCTAAATTTTCGTCTACAATTACTCTCTTAAATCTCATATAAGTTTATCACACAATACAAAATCTAGATTCTAAAAAAAAAAATTAAATCATCAAAAATTCTACAAGGGGTAAACTTGGCTAAAATATACATAAAAATCAAGAGCTAAATATTATGATAATATGATCCATATAAATTCTTAAAGAAAGATAATATACAGTTAGTCATTTTGAAATATAGGCAGATTGACTATTTTAAAATATGAATATTCTATTATTTAAAACAAAAACAGCTTTTTTAAAAAATATGAAGGTACACGATTGGCCTTTTTATAAAAAAAAAAAATATTAAGTCAAACAATCGGTCTTTCTAAAAAAACATAAAAGCATGTAATCAAATTTTTTTAACATATCTTATTATATGCTTCCAAATTACATCATTTTCTCTCTAAAGCAAATCACCTAAAATGAAAAAAATTGACAAATAACTTAATTTGAAAATAAAAAAATTCAAAAGAAAAATGAGTATATGCCTAGATAAGAAGCATTCTATATGGAATAGATTTATATTAACCTCTCAAAATAGAAAAATACTTCAAATTCATAAGAGAATGAAAATATATTGCTATTCCCCAAAAATATCTATTCATAATGAATCAAAACATTTATTATGATCAAAATTTGATAATAGTTCTTTTAAAAACTATACAATTATTTATATATTTAGTATATTAATAATAATGAGGTTGTTCATCAAATTGAATAATTGCACCAAAAAATTTGTAATATCACCTTCTATGACCCTTTAAGAAAGATTAATGACCTTGATATCTTCTTTGTCCTGTAAGTAAAATTGAATTTATATAATATAATATTAGAAATATATTATCAACTTAAAAATAATAAAGAACAATATACTATTGATTTTTTTAATTCCATAATAATTTCTAAACAATCACTCTCACATATAAGAACTTAAATAGTACTTGTACTCAAAGATGAACGATATTTATCTATAACTCAACTGTCAGCACTAAAAGTGAATTCTAATGCAATAGTAGTAATAGGTAATGAAAGTCAAGATAGCATAGAAAATTTTAATTTGTTGGCTTTCCATCACTCTAAAGCATCAAATTGGTAATGATCATTACTCTTATCAGGAATATGAACATTGTTCCAAGTAGACATCAACTTTAGATTTTATGTTCTCATTAACATCACTTCTAAGATAATTTTCAAAAATTTCTCTTCCGGTCTCAAAAAGATTTGCCTCTTAAAGTGAAACAAGTGTTGCATCCAAAGTGATGAATAAACTCCTTATTAGAAGTTATTGTATTTTATGTGAGATTAGAGACATGAGCATTTACAATTAGACAAGAGACTAACATTAAGGGAATACATAATATCTTCATCAACCTAATCAATCACCAGAATGCCATCTGTATATGTGATAGTGGGAAGTCTTGCTTGGGTCATTAGAAGAGTTGAATTACCCTTAGATTTTCCTAAGAATGATAATAAAGAAAGGCACATTGATAATGTAGGGAAAAATCCATTTGCTAAATAAAAGGGAGAGTACTCTCATTATGAAGTCTTTGTAGGATGGAACCACTCTTCTCATTATCAAAATATTTTTTAAGATCAATCTTAACACAAAATAATTTATTCAATGTTATACCTAATATGATCAAAAATTGAAACCTGAGAGAGAGAAAGAGTGACTAACCAACAAAAGTAGAAGAGGAAAAAGAGAAGTCAAAAAGAGATGTGAGAAGTCCAAGAGAAAGAGAGAATAATCGGTTCTAGCTATGGTTGACCTCCGATTTGCCTCATGAATCGGCTGAAAAGGAAGAAAGAGCGGTCGACGAAAGTCGATGAGAAGACCAGAGAATGACCGATGAAAGTTGAAAAGAAGATGAGGGAATACCGGTGGAAGTCGATGTCGAAGAAGAGTTAGAGCTTTGCTTCAAGGGATGAAGTCGGCTTAGGGCTTAGAGCGTGAATTACAAATGCGAGAATAAGGGAAAATCATGAGCCATAGGCCTCACTCAGCCTTTACTAAGCATTGAACCTATAAGATCATGAGCTAGTGTAAACTGAGTTGTGGCAGTTTGTTGGGTGAAATGGGTCACTCATTTATAAGTAATTCTTTAGACTTAATTAAACATTTTTATAATTCATATATGAGTTTTTTATTTTTTGATTTGAGTATTTATCCAATAATTTATAAAGCTATAATCTCAATTATATTATATAAATTCTTAATTAAATGTCTAATATATTTTTATAAATATACTACTAAATTATAATATATTTTTATTAAATATATAATTAAAAATTATAAGTTATATTTACTTATATTTTAAAGATAATATATGAATTATCATCAATCTTAATATTAATTATTTTACAAATTAGTTGTCGAACAATAAACGAGTATGTTCATGAATATAAATAAGCGAATAAGATCATATTTATATTCAGTTCATTTAATCTTCGAATTTTCAAAAATCATTCAAGTTTATTTATTTTTATTAATTTAAATAAATATAAATGAGCATTAATTAAGCGGAGTTCAATTAGTTCAAAGATTGCATTGATTTATTTATAGCTCTGATAATTATTAAAAAATAATATGACTGATTTAGAGAGGGTATTTTCTTTGCTCTATTGCAGCCTTTTAAATAATTGCGCTCGTTTAAATGTGAGTGAGAGCTCCATTTTTCACTTTTGGGTTGTTATTTATCTCTTTAAAATGTAAATTGATTTTAGGTGACTTAGGATTTAATTCTTATATATTTACAAATCAATTTTTTTATCTTCTTTATTAAAATTTTTACTTAAATATTGAAATTCATAATAAAAATTTAACTTATTTTTTTATTTATATAAAAATATTTAATAATTTGATTAATGATTATAGCAGCATGCACAAATATTAGTTTTGAGAATTAAAAAATTATTATATTTGTAAATATATAAAAATTTAATGATCTGTATGTAAATTTTCTCTTTTTTTTACTAATTGACCTGAGCACCTAAAAATAAATAAAAGCAAACCTATTCGGCAATGGATTAATGCTTCAATTATGTTTTGTAAAGATGAAATGTTTCTATATCCCCGTTTATGTATAAATCACAATTAAAAATATATTTAATTGATATCATTTTTTTCTTTATTATTTAGCTCTATTAAAAATAAATCTAAATTATTTATAAAAAAATATTTAAATAATCTTGGGATATTTTAAATACACTTGATTGCATCAATTCAAAATATATATTTTAAAGATATGAAAAATATTTTATTTTATAAATAAAATAATAATAATTGCAAATAATTTCATAGAAAAATAAAAACATTGAATTAAAAAACGTTTAATTGTCTGCATAAGTCTAATTTTATTATTTGTTGAATAAAGTTATATAGTAGAGCAGGAAAAAATTTAGTAATTATTTAAAGAATAATTAAGAAAAACTTTATTCACGACCACGGTGGGACTCGAACCCACAATCTCCCGCTCCGGAGGCGAGCGCCTTATCCATTAGGCCACGCGGCCAACTCTATTTAACGCCTATTTCAAGTACTTTGAACAGGAAGTTCAAAGCAATTACAATATTTTTTATGTTTAAACTTTCTTGATTTAATATTTTTTAATTGATTGAATATATATTCCATACTTTTTTTTTATATTTTGTTGGATGTCATACAGTTATTAAAAAATTTGAGAAATTTAATAAGATTTGTTTGTTGATCATAGCACTTAATCAATGCGTAATTGTCAATCGATGGGTTTGAAAAGATCATTTTAAATCATTCGGTTTTAAATTCAAAATCCGAAAAATTAATATATTTAATCAACAATATAAATTGAACCGATCTAAATTAAAATTTTTTCAGATTTTCGATTCAGTTTAGAAAAAATAAAAATTGAAAATATAAATTACTATAACAATTATTTATAAAAAAATACATCATTTTATTAAATTATTTCATATAAAATCAATAATATTTTAATAAATAAAATCAATAATATATAAATTTATCATTGAAATTATTTTATTGGGAGATATTTTCTAAAAAAAATTAAAAAAATTTGATTTTTGAACTATTTTTGATATTATCGATTTAATCAAATTGAGATGATATAAAATCGAATCGAAATCAGAAACCGAATATTACCAATTGAAATCTCAAATATTTTCTTAGAGGCTATTTGATAGTAAATATTAAGGGTATAGTTATATATATATAAAAGGAGTGTTTGAGCTCAATTTTTCTTTTTTTATTTTCGTTGGCATGTAGTACAGTTCTCCTTCTCCGTTCCGCAAACTGTCTGCTAAAGACCAATCAAAACCCTAATCCTCATCGTAGCAATGGCAAGGGTAATCCCAACGGCCACTTGCTTCCCGTCACGTCTGTCCAGTTGCGGGAGCCGACTTTTTTCTAGCTCAGCGTTTCCGAGCGCTCCCCTATTCACCTCAGTACGGTGAGCGTTCGCGTTTTAAAGTTCACCTCCGTTCGATCTGAAAATAGCCATTTATGTCTTTCTGAATTTTTTGTTTTAAGCATTAGGGTTTACCCTGAGTATCGTTTCTCAGCGAGATAAAATGCACATATAGTTATTCTTTGATTATTCATTTAAGCAGGTTGGGGGTGTGTGGATGGGGATGAAATATGGGATGAAAATCTTAATTCTTAAATGAATGGGTGCAGATTCAGAATTTGGTTATAATCTGCCTGTAATTATAATATGCCTGTTGATAGAAATATAATTTAATTCTTCATTATATATTTATCAAAATACACTTGATCATTTAATTTGATATACCCAACACGAAGACGTTTTCATAGTCTATGGGATTCTTTCTATTCTGATGTGCTTGGGTGTGTTATATTTAATGGACTCGTGTGGATGTAGGCTTTCTTTGGTGCCTAGGAGGTACCAGGGGATGACATGTATGGCCACATCTGCAGCGGGAAGCCCACAACTGGATGGTGATGAGAATCCATATGAGGTGACCTTGAATGCAAGAAAAAATTATCAGCCAGTAAATGTTTTGAATGATATAATTCCATGCTTTTGTGACTTCCTTTGTCATATTGTTAGGTTCTTGGCGTGAATCCAATAGCAGGATTTGATATGATGAAGGCAGCATATACAAGGAAGAGGAAGGATGCTGAGAAAAGAGGTGATGAAGTATATTTGGCCAAGGTAGGCTAAGAGGTCAACTTTTTCTGTTACTATTACTATAATTTTACCTGCATGTTACTTTTTTCATTATTATTTTTTTCAATAAAGTTTTCCTTTTCTCATGGTTACCACACATATAAGCATGGCTTGTTTCAACTGATTTCTTACATTGGTTATATGATTTTGTTAGTTAGAGAAGGCATATGATAAAATCATGCTGTCACAGCTTACAAATCGGAAGAAAGGTCTCACATTTGGGCAATTCCAGGTCAAACTCCTCACTTTGCTTTCACATAATATTTCTTGTTAAACTTAGGCTCGACAAGCATATTTTTACCTTCAATCCATGATCATTTATCACAATGATGCCCGATGAATTTGATGATGATTTAGTTTATCAGATAAATCTGAGAATAAATTTAATAATATGTGCCTCACTGTGTTTACCTTATATTTTTTTCTTCTTTTCGCATAGTTGTTACCTTTTTCACCACTATCACATATATAATCTTCCATTTTGACTAATAGATAGCCTTTTACCATCTTATCTAAACATGATAGCGTGCTCTCCATTTTTTTAGGTCTCGAAGGATATCAAGTATGCTGACAAACAACCAATTGTACCATGGGGACCCAGGTTTTTTTTCTTTTTTTGTTGCTTATATATTTTTAAGTTTTTTGCTTGATATTTCATCAAGATAGCTTAATTTGTACTTTAAGGGGCTGTTTGGGATCAATTTTATTTTATGTTTTAATTTTTGTTTTTATGCTGTTTTTAAAAACATGTTTGTTTAATGTTGTTTTACTTTTATTTTCAAAAACAAATAATATTATTTTTAAAAATACTCAAAATAATTTTTAGACATTTTGAGTGTTTTTAAAAACAATCATCATCAAACATATTTTGCTTTGAAACAAAATAAAAATTAAAAACAAAAGTGATTTCAAACAACCTCTAAGTTTTTGTTCGTGTGCTTGTTCTACATGGTACATGTTGATCCGTCACTTAGCTCTTGTAGAAATTATGAAATATTTGATATGGCATTTGATTCAAAAATTGGGGAAGGGTAATGATGATACTTCTGTGAATCCTGATACTAGTATTATAAACTTAAAAACATTTGGTTGAGTAATCCCTCTAAGTTTAGTCATTGCTATTAAAATAGATTATGACTCAATGAAATTTCCAGGGGAACTTAAAATAGAGATTATTTTTAGGTCAATATCGGATAAGAAGGAGAGTGTGCAGTCTAACTCTTAAGGTTTAGGTTAAATATTAACTCCCTTTATGAGGATTAGAACGCATGATTGGATTGGATCTTCCAAGATATCACCTTGCTTGCACTTGAATTAAGTTATTCTTTTCCTTCAGAGAGAGCACATCAGTTTATCCCATACACCGAAATTCTACAAAGGTTGATGTCACGTATACCTTTTCCTTCCTTTTTAGATGCATCATTTATGTATAATTTAAATTTAATTTACTATATTGTAGGTATTCAAAATCTAGCATAAAAGACATGCGGATCAATATGGCTATTTCGGCAGTCTTTGTAAGCATTTTGAAACTTGCAATGTCTTATTCCTTGCTTCATAATTTATATTGTTTCAGAGCGCCATGTAGAAATAATTTAGTAATCAAATAGTTGTCACTATAGAGGATCTCTTATGTTATTCTATCTCAATCTGTGAAATCATAGCTGCATATCAGTGATTTTTTATGAGAAATGGATGAAAAAAAGCAAGATCTGTATATGAATGACTCCACATACACTAAGATATTTGAAATATCAAAGGGACTCAATTAGCATCTATGATTCCAGACACTCTGATCTACAATTTTCATATGGCCCATCTAACTTTTAGTTTTACGTTGAAAACATTTTTTAACCGAAAAGAAATCATACACAATATTCAACAAAAATATGCAGCTATGATTGTCTGCTTTCTATCTTTTCCTTTATTTTATTCTGTAACATTTTGACTGCTTGTTGTTGGGCTATCAGTTGGATGTCGGATTTTTAATTCCTTTGGTGCACATTCAAGTGCTGCAAACAGTAATGAATGGTGATGGTGGAATCATCAGGCAGTCACAAAAAGCATTCCTTTTAATGGGGATTAAAAAAAAAACTAAAATTCTGTGCTTTCATATGGAAGAAATTTGTCATAAAGCTTTTAAAAACATTGATGATTAATGTCAAATTTTACCATTTGGTATTTTAGTTATTCTCCTACTTTTTGGAGCTTCTCGTAAAGAGTTCTGGCTTCTCTATCTTCTACCCATCTATTGTTGGTAGTGTAATTGCTTAAATACCTATTTTTTATTATTTAGATTGGATTATTATGTTAATAGGTTTTTGGGAAGAAAGGAATGAACTTGCAAGTTGCTCTAAACGGATTTATTTCTATTAAAATTGGCTCCAGTATTGTTAGGATATCAAGCAAAGGGTACAGTTCTTCAAATATGTAACACATTTATATTCAAGAGAATTTACACACATATAGGACAATTCTTTTGTATTTGTGTAACTAACACTTAAACTTTAATAATTATATATATATATATATATATATATATATATATATATATATATATATATATATATATATATAACATTCAACATTACATTATAAATATCATTAATATTAACTCTTTTAAGTAATACATATTTACATGCATATATTTTGTTGTGATTTTGACACTAAAGTGTGATATTATAAGGGAGATTTACATACATGCCTCATAATTCCTATATATTTACATATCTAACTCGCAAACTTTAATGTTATATATAAATACACCTAAATTTTTAGCATCACTTCAAAAATATCACAATCACATTTGTTTAAAGTGAAATACATCTTTTTATGCATAGAAAAATATATATGAAAATATCAAACTTTGAGTATTAGATATATAAATATATATGAATTATGTTGTATGTATGTGAACCTTCCTATCGGTAAATATCATGGTTTGTATATATATATATATATATACATACATACATACATACATACATGTGTACATAAGAATTGTGCTGTATGTAATCCCTCTTATATTTATTACCTGCTCTTTTGATGCATTCATTTTCTGTGGTTTCAATCATTTGATTTTGTTGACATAAACATCTCAACTTAATCTTTCAGGCAATATGGATTTTTGTCAAGCGTAATGCTGAATGGAGGCCTCTGCAATTTCTGGCGTTCATATTCTTTTACCGTATCTTTGAGAAGTTAAAAGCTTTTGAGCCAGCAGTGTCTTCTACATTAAATGTGAGTGAAAGAAAAGCTTTTATTTTATTTTTTTGTTTTATCTCTTCTGCTTGATCACACAGGTAATCTAACAAATGTTAATTTTTAATTTTTTTTAAAATTCTGTGCTTTATTAGAAAAAAATTATCTAAGAATTTAAGAGAATTATTCAAAGTTATGGAAAATTGCTGCAACTGAGTTCCTTCTATGTACTGACCCTATGTTGCAGGAATATGGTGAGGATGAAGGCAGGGGATTGCGCATGGGAAAGCGTATGCTTCGCTCTCTCTCACTTGTCTTTGGATGTATAGCTATTTCTTCTTTGGTAAGTGACATAAATCCTCTCATTTACTTAAGTAATGGACGCTTTAACTTTATTGGTTGGAATTGTGTTTTTCAAATATCTCATATATTTATTCATGCCATTTTTTTTTTGTTTCATCTTTTTCTTGATCTAGGGGTACACAGGAATCTTAAATTTGATTGAGTTTCTTGGACATTACATACCAGTGTTTTTGTACAACAATCAGGTAATCTCAATTTTTTTTTTTCTTTTTTATGCTAGATTATTTTATTAGGTTGTGTGAAACAAGGGGAACTAAGGTTGGCCACAATACAATAGTGCAGAGCTCAAGTCTCTATGAGAAATAGCATTTTTGCACCAATATATTTTATACTATTTGATATGTGTAGACTAAATCTAATACTCGCATGCGTCTTAACAATCTCCCATCATACACCAGCAATCACCCCCAAATAAATGAAACTTTTAGCTCCTCATAGATCTTGCATCAAGTGAAGCTTTCGTCAGAGTTATCTGCACTTAAACTTTAATGGACCATTATAGAAGGCATCAATGATTCATGAGTCACAAGCATATGAACCGCTTGTTCTCAGCCGAACCATTTGCACGGATCCCATTTGTTTGGGATTTTGATTTAGAAGAGAACTAGAGTTAGACATTATTCTCCAATGCTCAAATTCATTTTCAATTTAAAAATTTAAGGCCATGAGAGCGAATCTCAACCAATCGGTATTTTTCAACTATTCAATGTACAATGCTCAGGTGGATGAGTGGCCTTATACTTAAAGACAAAATGCGAAACGAATATATACGTGAAAAGGTTGGAGTAACTTTAGTGGTAAATATGATTAGAGAGACTCTCCTTAGATGATTTGGTCACATAAAACATTGGCCGTCTGTTGACCCAATTAGGAGTAGATGTTTTAGACATAGCTTATGTTAAGAAAATTAGAGATAGATCTAAAAAGATTTAGTTAAGTATAAAAAATGATCTTATTTTATTAAAATTAAATGAAAATTTGACACTTGATAGATCACAATGAAGAAGGATTCATATAGCCAGGCTTGTTGTTATTGTAATGTAGGATTAAAACTATATTACCACATGACCTAAAATGTTCTAGTTTTTCATTCTAAAGCAACACAAGACCATTTTATATCTGAATACAAACGGACTTGCGCATCACTGCAAGGTGTTTACAGTCTCTTGTTATACCAACACTAATATGAATGCAGTTGGTTCACCAACGCCTGATCTAATAATACAATTTGTATTAATTTATCCTTGTGCATGTCCAGGAACTAATCGTTACCATAGCAACATCAATTATGCTCTACATCATGGCCTCCTACTACAAATAAGAACAACTGAATCATAACATGATTAGCCATCCTACTTTATAATGAAGGTAAGATTTACTCAGTTATTAGATTGGATTTTTATGTGTTCAGGCATTCTTAAATTTGAGCCTAATTCAAATTATATCATATTATACTCTCTCTCTCTCTCTCTCTCCCAGCCAGCAAGCAATTAGCTTTCAGAATGGAAGTGTGCTCTCTCTCTCTCTCTCTCTCTCTCTCTCTCTCTCTCTCTCTCTCTCTCTCTCTCTCTCTCCCTCTCCTCTCCCTCTCCCTCTCCCTCTCTCTCTCTCTCTCTCCCCTCCCTCTCCTCCCCGTCTCTCTCTCTCTCTCTCTCTCTCTGTGTGTGTGTGTGTGTGTGTATATATATAATTGTGATGTGAAATCCTACTATAGTTAAGTTTGATTTCATAATGATTATTTTTGTGAAGGTTGGAGAGTATATGAGGATGAGCCTGGAAGCTATGAGTAAGTTTGTGTATGGTTTGATGTGGTGGATTGCCATGCAGTTGTTCTGATTATATGTCACTGATTTCGAGTTGCTGAGTGAATTTTTGATCATAATATCTTTTTATTGTTTTTTATCTCCTGTTTGTAAATTTTGCCGGTTTTGTTGATTTTGTGGCTCATTGTGTAGTTGTGGGAGGAAGGCTTGGCAATAATGGCAGGACTAATCAATCTATGAAGTCTGCAATATTTTTATGGAAGGTAGAAGTTTTTTTTACTCATGGTTTAGGTTATTAGAATGTGAAATGTGTGTATTCTATTCAATAGTATATATAGGGTTATATATGATAATAATAAAAATGTTTTTTAAATAAATAAAACTGTAGTTTCCTAAGATTGAAGTAATGCTTTAAACAGGAGTAAAAGTGGTAAAATCATATGTAAATTATGTTAAAACTAAGTCTTAAAATGAAAATTTTGAGTTTATTTCTTCTTAATTCCCAATCGTGTATTGATATGTTTTTAAGAAATTTGAGTAATTGCCACAAAAAAAAGAGGATATTAGACTAGATTTTTTTTAATGTGAGGTAATTAATACAAAAATGTGCATTAAGAGGTAAAAATTTAAAATTTTCCCTAAATGATGTTGATGGCATTAAATAAAGGTTGAATGAAAAGAAATAGGGCTGCAAATGAACTGAATTGAGTTAAGTATATATATATATAAATAAGTTCAAATTTGTTTTTCATTATTGAGCTTGATTCAAGCTTTTTAAGATGGTGTTTAAGTTTGAGCTTGTTTATTATTATCGAGTCAGCTTGATTCGAGTTTGCTCACAAGCTCGATTCAAATTGGATTATCGAGCTATTTAGAGTAGTTTGTTTAATGAAATAAATAAATTATAATCTAGCATTAATCAACCTTGTTTACTAGCAATGTATTGAGAAATATACATGAGTGATATTAATTGAAGTTTATTAAGTTTTAAAAAAATTTAAAAATTAAATAATATTGGTCACAAATAAGCATTAATTATGTCATAATTAAGACAATTGAGCTTCTTAATGAATTTGTTCAAGAATTTTGAATGATATTGTTCATGAACATAAATGAAAAGAAATAAATTATTAAAATTTGTTTATTTAACAATTGAGCATTTATAAAAATATTCAAGCTCATTTGATTAGTTAATTAAAAGATCATAAATGAGTTTTAATTGAGATAAATGAGTTTTAATTGAGTTAAATCACGAATAACTTATTAACTCTGAATCAATTGTAGCCTTTTAAAAAAAAATGGAATATTTTTTATCAATACAATATGTATGTATTGAAACTAATGAGTTTTACTCTGGCATCGTATTGAGAATCTTGATATATATTTCATTAATGCAAAGCCTATCTTATAAAACCCAAACATATAATTGTTTTTATTTTTATTTTTTTACTTAATAAATTATTACTTAATTTTATAAAAATCTTAAATATCATTAGAATTATAGTAAGAAGATTTACATGCAAAACACAATTCTTATGCATTGACACCAAAAACCTAAAATTTGATATTTACAAATGTGACATTTTTTTATATGCATGGAAGTGTTGGTTTTACTTTAAAAAATTAATGATGATATTATTTTTGATGTAATATTAAAGATTTGAGTTATTTATGTAAATATTAAATTTTAGATGTTAAGTATATAAATATATAAATATTGTGTGCTATGTATGCATATGCCCAATTATACTATATATCGAAATTATAAACATATATCTTAAATAAAAATGGGAAAATTTAATGTTTTGATTTTAATATAAAAAAAAGTAAATGTATCAACAACAATAAGCTTTTATCCCACTATGATCGATTACATGAATCCTTCTTCTACATTAAGTCTTATAAGTAGTCGAATTCTCATTAATTCTAAAAAAAGTAAGATCATTTTTATACTAATCAAGTTTTCTTAGGTTTATCTCTACTTTATTAACATAGGTCAAATCTAATACACCAACTCTTCTAATTGGGTTATCAGATGACCAATATTTTATGTGGCCAAATCATCTAAGGCGATTCTCTCAAATGCTACTCCAATCGTTTTAAATATATATTAGTTTTGCATTTTGTTTCTGAGGGTAAAATCACTCATTCATCTGAGCATCTTCATCTCTACAACACTTAGTTTTGCATTGCATGTCTCACCACCAACTTATAAAATTTTTCTTGAAATCTAAGCAATACTATCTTATCATATAATAGGCCTGATGCATTCCCCCACTTTAATTGTCCAACTTGAATTCTTCTATTAACATCCACATCTATTTCACCATCATTTTGAACAATCGCCCAATGTCAGAACCCCATCACGAGATCTTTTACAATTAAAATTACACTACATATATTTGATTTTAGATCTATTTAAACAAAAGCTTTAGACTCTAAGGTTAGCCTCTATGACTCATGTTTCTCTTGAACTCCTTTCTAATCTTATCAACAAGAATATCATCAACAAAAAACATACACCAATGTACATCCTCCTATAAATGTTTAGTAATAACATCCATAACTAAAGTAGAAAGATATGAGCTTAAAGTTGATCCTTGATGTAATCCAATTGAAATAGGAAAATTCTTGGTCAATCCTCCTTGTGTTTGAACACAAGTAATAGCTCAAGTATACATATTCTTAATTACTTGAATATAAATAATATTAACTTCTTTCTTTCTAGAATTCTCCAAAACCCTCCTTTCTCTCTCTATACATCTCCATCAAACCTCACAACAAATATATAACATCAATAGTAAACCTACTAGGCATGAATTCAAGCTAATTTTGAGAAACTTTTGTATGACATTATAATCTATGCTCAATCACTCTTTCCCATAATTTTAATGTGTGACATAGTAATTTAATTTCTCTATAATTTGCACTCTTGTGTATCACCTTTATTCTTAAAAATTGAAATCAACAAACTTTTTTTTTCACTCATCAAATATCTTTTTATTCTTTAAAATAATATTAAAAGATTTGTTGGCCAAGAAATTCTTTGATCTTTGAAGCAATTCCACACTTTTATTAACTATCATTTGGTCATATTATTTTTTCACACTTTATTTTATTTAAAGCTTTTCAACTTTTATTTTGTTAATACGACCACAAAAATAAAATTTTTTATTTTCATTTAGGTTATTAAGGTCGTTAATTTCAATCATACTCTCATAATCTTCATTGAAAAATTTATCAAAATATTTCAATCCATATTCAATAATTCTCTTCTAAGAAAAGTACTTTATGATTTTCATCTTTAATATACCTTATATGAACTAAATTTTTATTTCTCTTATCTCTTTACTTGATTAATTTATACATTTATCTTTCACTATCTTTAATATCCAACTATTATATAAATCACTAAAAATTAAATTCTTTGAATCACATATTATTTCTTTAAAATTCCTATCAATCATTTTATATATTTTTCAATTCTCCAAATTTTTATATTTAAACTAATTTTTATAACAAAATTTCTTATTTTTGATATTTTTATATTTTTTTTTCTCCTTCACAAATTATTTTTATTAAAAAAACTTTTTATTCTATATATAATATCTAACCTTTAATGTTTACAAATATAGCATTTTTCTATGCATGAAAAGATATAATTACTTTAAAAATTAATCATCAAAATATTTTTAATATAATATTACAAATTTAATTATTATTTATGTAAATTTTAAAGCAAAGATGTTAGATAAATAAATATATAAAAATTGTGGTATGTATGTAAACACCTATATTTATATAATATATTCACAATATATATATATATATATATATGCAAGTACCAATACATGTATACATATATTTGTATAGAGCTATCAATTCAAGTCAACGATATTCGAGGGGTGTGATCTGAGGTTGACCCAACCTAAATAGATATAATTTGAACTCGACTCATTTATTAAATGGGTCAAAAGCTTCAACTTTAACTATACTTATATTCAACTCAATTGACCCAAACAAGTATAAATTACCTTATTTAATAAATATTTTAGGTTGAAATTAATTTTTCAAGTTAAAATTAGATCAAATTTAAATTGATAAATCAAAATTGAGTTAATTTTGAGTTGACACGTTAACCTTAACCTGACCATAAAAATTAAATAGTTTAGACTCTTAGATTTAAACCTGACATGAAAAATAATCAACTCAACCCAAATTCAAATTTTTTTGAGATAAATCAATATAAAATTATTATATTTAGTCAATTATAGAATATCACCACCAAGCCTCCCATTAGTCATTTAAAGTCACAAACTTTCATCTTGGCCACCAACCAAGTGGAAAAGAGTTCAAAGTCTTCGGAAATAATCAACACATCAAAAGGGAGAATATTAATAAACATTAATTTCATACAATATTTACACATGGGAGAATATTAATAAACATAATTAATATGCTAAATTTAGAATTAATACATTTACATTTAAATCAAAAGGGCAGGTAGTTTTTCTTAATTGTATGCAATCTCCAAATCAAAGCTGTTGTAATGAGATGATGACCTGATGATTCTTTGCATAAAGGAGTGCGGTGGGGTCTCTGGACCGATGGATCAACAACCTCTTCTTTGCTTGAGTAACTAAAATTTATGATCCCAACAACTGTCATATTATATTTATTAATCTAAAGTCATAATTTAACCCTTCTTGCTCAGTTGATGGATGGAGCGGCGAGAACCTCTGAACCAGTTGAATCCTCCGAGGCGGGCGTTTATACCTAAGTAGGAAAGTAAGTGAAGACCTGACATATGTGGATGATGAATGTGATCTTTGAACGTGAGATTAGTGTATATACATAAATAGTAGGGTGTTGGGTGAATACTCATTACAAAAAAAAAAAAAAATCATAATTTAGATTATGTTTGAGACAACTGTAACTGTTTGAAAAAATAATAATGAAAATACTGCAGAAAAAGTTAATACCTAAAAAATTATTGTATGTATTATATTTTTTTATTATTTAAAAAAAATCAGATTATAATTTGCTGACAGTCATCACATTCTGTTAAGTCAAATTAAAAACGCATCTTTCTCATAATAATTTTTTTAAAATGCAGTTTTCTAAATGCTATCAGCGGTACGGTTCAGACTACACCGCAGATAAAAAGCTATCCCAAATATAACCTTAATTAGTAAAGTGTATGTCCATATAAAATATTACCTGTGGTAAGCTAATAAGAGCTCACGGCATGCGACGCCAAAATGCAAAGCCTCCGCCTCTGCCTTGAGCAACAGCAATCTCATCATCAATGTAAAACCAAATGAAGAAGGGGTCTTTGGCGCTTGGCTCTCGCTCCTGCTTTCCTAAGCTTATTTTGAGAGGACCGAATGGCCCTACTTTTATTTTCAAGTACTCGAACAAGAAAGCCAACATTTTCTTCTTCCATGAGAACCTCCCTTCAAATGTTAGAGAACCAATTGGGCTAAGATAGATTCCATTCTCAATTCTTTTTGCCTGACAAACATTATATGTATTGTTAATGTTCATGACTATGCATCAAATATATATTATAAATAATTAAAATTTTATATCTTTGGGAGAAAATTGCATGCACACCACTCATAATTTATCTATTTACAAAATAAACATACATATCATTTTTTTAACTATCAAATTAGTGTATTTATATCGTGCATTGATTGAATTATTGAGAATTTGTCAAAAACGAAAAATATTAGTTTATATTGGTTATGAATTTTGATATTTGACTAAGTTTAAGAGTATTAGTTCTGCAAAAGTGTTGTTAATGTTTAAATTTCAAGTATTATATATATGTAATTGCATATATTTTCTATTGTTTGCAACATCTTAAGTCTTGATGTACTTTCTTATGGATAGAGTATTATTCCAAAACAAAAAATGTTCTGTTTCTGAGCATAATTTCATCATTAGCTTTATCTACACTATTTATGCTCTCAGATTTATATTTCATGCAGCAATATTAAAAACCTTGATTTATCTCATGAGATGTCATAATGTATGTCATAAGTTTAATATTAAAAAATTTAAGCATATTTATGGTTGCTTATAAAAGTTAATATGTACAAATTCAAGCATTTTTTTAAAAAAAATCCTCCTATTATTTTCAAAACCATGAACATTATTTTATCTGACATATCTTTTGCATTAACAACATAATGAGAGCAACGTTGTTGGATATTATTTTAGAAAACATAATTATGAAATTTAAATTTCAAGATCATTTGTTTATTAATCAAGAGTTTTTGATTGTTGACATTTTTAAGCACTTTTTGGCAATATTATCTTAATTTTTTTTTTTAAATGCATTATCATGATAGTAAATCATAAAAATAGTCATTTCTAGCAATGATTTATGGTGCAAAATATTGGTCCCAATAAAAGAGAAGCATAAGACTAAGTTAAGTATTGCAGAGATGAGGATGGTCAGGTGGATGAGTGGCTTTATTCTTAGAGATAAAATACAAAATGAGCATGTTCGAGAAAAAGTTGGAGTAGCTCTAGTGGCAGATAAGATTAGAGAGAGTCGCCTTAGATTATTTAGCCACATAAAGCGTCGTAGTCCGATGACCATTGACCAGGTTAGAGTAGATGCATTAGATTTGCCTTAGTATACTTGAATTAAATGAGAATTTGACACATAATATGGCACAATGGAGACGAAGGATTCATGTAGCCGACCCCACTTAGTGGGATAAAGTCTTATTGTTGTTGTTATTGTGACTTATGTCTAGCAAATGCTAAATCGCCAAGAGAGCTTTTAAGATGTATTTCCCCATCTTAACACCTATAAATAGCCATTGAAATCTTTAGGGATGATAACATATCAATCCAAGTTGATTTGCTCACTCTATATAGTTATTTTCATTCCTCCATCTCTAAAAGCTATAAGCATTATTATATAATCTTTCATTGAGCTTTATATGTTGAGATCATTTGGTATTGGATTCTCAATTCTCAATCTTTCCATTGGTTTGTGATTACCTAACGAGTTGTGTTTTAAGTGGCTAGCTTCATATATTGAAGAATTGTCAGGTTTCTCCACCCCGTGAAGGAGGTTGTTGTGATAGAAGGTTTCTTCATCAGCTAATTGTAAAGGATTAAATTAGTAGAACTCTTAAGGAGATTTAGAGAAAGAGATGTAGGTTAAGTGGGACTAAACTACCATAACTTTGATTTGCATTGTCTATTTATTAAATTATTTATTTTAATTATGTGACTTTTACTTGCATCTAAGTTTATAATAGTTACTTTTCACATTTCTTAGATCACACTTCACTTACTATAAGGTACAATTTCAAGCTTTTTTTAATCAAAATCCTCAAAGTATTTTCAAAACCATCAACGCTATTTCATCTGGCATATCTTTACATTAATAATATAGTGGAAGAGCATCATTTATTGATATTATTTTAGAAGGCATTAATTCTGATATTTAAATTCTAAGACAATTTCGTTTATGCATAGGGTTGTCAAAATAGTAAATAATAAAAGGGGGATTTAGATACATAACACTCAAAATTTCATATCCCTCTCTCTCAATCTTCACCTGGCTAGCTCGTTTCTCTCTATCTCTTCTTAATTACTCAATTTCAAGAAGCATGGTGAGGATGAAATGAAGAGATTTTGAGATGAGAGAGGGAGAAAGAGTAACCTTGACCTTTTCTTACCTTTAAGAAGGTGGGAAAGATCTCGTGCGATTCTCATTTAGGAGTCACGAAACTCTCACAAGAAAGAACACCCTTTTGAATTAAGGGAGAAATTACCCACTGCTTTAAGGGTTTGCTGCTTTCATCTTTTAAAGGCACATTTACTTGTATTTTTTTTTTAATATTTTTCAATATCTTCGACGGTGAGCGACGTTGATGACGGCCCGGTGAAATGCAACAAGGCAAGTGGCACAACGGCAAGATCAGTTTATTTTAATCGAGAATATTACTTTTGTTAGATTTAGATGTCTTAGATGTTATAAGTATAATATTTGACTTTTAGGTGTTGAATATGTAATATATAAAGTTTAGAATGTATGTAAATCCCCTATAATAAAAATGGTCTTTTTGACTTATGGCTAGCAAAACACTAACAAAGATAGTTTTCAAGAAAAAGAAACTATAAATACTCCTTGAAATCTTAATGATTATAACGATTCAAAACAAGCTTATTTACTCCCTCTACACATTTATTTTTTCTTCTCTCTCTCTCAAAGTTATAGGCATTGTCATGTAGTGTTCTTATAAGTTGAGATCATGGTGTTAGATTTTCAATCTTTCCATTAATTCATCATTAGTTGGCAGCTTGTGTTACAAGTAGCTAGCTTCTTTTTGGGTTTATCCTCCTCATGAAGGAGGTTGGTGTAGAAGGACATTTCCTCTTCTACAATTTACAAAAGAATGAATTAGTGGAACTCTCAAGGAGATCCCAGACAATAGACATAGGTTGAGTGGGACCAAACCACTATAAATTCCATTTGCATTGTATACTTAATAAATTATGTGATCTTTATTTACTTACATTTGTGTTTACAATAGTTAAAACAGTTGGTGGTGAAATCAAGATGAAAAAGAAATAATAAAAAATAAAATATTTTATTATAAAAATTGATTTAGATATAAAAATTCGGAGAATTGAGAAAGATGTAGAATGACTTGTAGGGATTCTAACAAAGTAATATGTGATGCAAAGATTTCAACTTTTAGTGATTTATATAATAGATTGGATATTAAAAAGGGCGGAAGATATATGTATAAGTTAACTAAACAAATAGATAAGAAAATTAAATATTCAATTCTTGTGAAATGTATTAAGAATGAAGATCAAAAAGTATTTTTTTAGAAGAGGATATTCAACATAGGTAGAGATTTTTTTTATATACTTTAAAACGAAGGTTATGAGAATACAATTGACTTTAGCGACCTTAATACCCTTAATATTTTTATTTTTTATTTTTTATTTTTTTTTACCGTCATAATAGTAAAATTGAAGTTTGAAGGCTTTAAAAAAATGAAGTAGGAAAAAGCAATAGGACCTGATGATATTCCAGTAAAAGTGTGAAAATATTTAGGAGAATTTGTTGATGCCAGATGAGTAGAAAAAAAGTTTGATAATTGCAATTTTTAAGAATAAAGATAATGGACAAAAGTATGCAAATTATAGAGGAGTTTAGTTAATGTGCCATTCAAATTATGGGAGAGAGTAATTGAGCATAGTTAACAACGTGATTCAAAAATTTCCCAAAACTAATTTAGTTTCATGCCAGGTAGGTCTATTATGGATGGTATATATTTATTAAGTAGTTTGATGGAGAAGTATAGAGAGATTATGGAGGATCTACATATGCTATTTAATGATTTAGAGAAAACATATGATAAAGTTTCAAGAGAAGTGTTTTGAAGAATTTTAGAAAAGAAATGAGTTAATATTATTTATATTCAAGTCATTAAGGATATATATATTGGAGCTTTTACATGTGTTCAAACACAAGGAGGTTTGACCAAGTATTTTCCTATTTCAGTTGGATAACATCAAGGATCATTTTTAAGCCCATATAATTTTACTTTAGTTATGGATGTTCTTATTAAACATTTACAAGAGAATATACCTTAGTGTATGCTTTTTACTAATGATATTCTTCTTGTTGATAAGACCAGAGAGGGAGTTCAAGAGAAACTTTTTTTTTTATGGAGGTCAACTCATTTAAGTAGATCTAAAACAAAATAGATGGAATGTAATTTTAATTGTAGAAGATCTATAGGTAGGGTTGTGACAATGAGTGATCAAGTCATTAAAAGACTAAACGATGTCGATATCTCAGGTTTATTGTTCAAAATGATAGCGAAATAAATGGAGTTGTTATTAATAGAATTCAAGTTAGAAGGTTGAACTGAAAAAATGCATCAGGTCTATTGTGTGATAGAAAAGTACCGCTTAGACTTACGGGAAAATTCTATAAGATGGTGGTGTTACCTGCAATATTTATGGCTCATAATGTTGGTCGATAAAGAGAAGCATAAACTTAAGTTAAGTATTGCAGAGATGAGGATGCTAAGGTGGATGAGTGGCTCTACACTTAAAGATAAAATGCGAAACAAATATATATGTGAAAAGGTTGGAGTAGCTCCAGTGGTTGATACGATTAAAGAGAGTAGCCTATGTTAAGAAAGGTAGAGGTAGACCTAAAAAGACGTCATTAGAAAATATAAAAAATGATATTATTTTATTAGAGTTAAATGATAACTTGACACTAAATAAGATACAATAGAGAAGAAGGATTCATGTAGCCGACTCCACATAGTGAGATAAAGGCTTCTTGTTGTTGTTATTGTTGTGTTTATAATAGTTCTGAAATTTCTTAGATCACACACTTCACTCACTATAAGGTAGAAATTAGAGCATTTTTTTAATCAAAATCATCTTGTTATTTTCAAAACCATAAATATTATTTCATCTGGTATATCTTTACATTCACAATGCTGTGGAAGAACACCACTAATTGATATTATTTCAGAGGCATTAATTTTGATATTTAAATTCCAGAACAATATCTTTTTATCAACTAGGATTTTAATTGCAAATATTTTTAAGTTCTCTTTGGAAATATTATCTTATTTTTTATCTATGGCATTGTTAAAATAGCAAATCATTAAAATGGCCTTTTTGCTTATGGATAGCACATGCTAACGTCTAGGACAATTTTTAGGAAAATCACCTATAACTACACCTAGAAATCTTAAAGATGATAACATTTCAATCTAAGCTGATTTGCTCACTCTATACACTTATTTTTCATTCCTCTCTCTGAAAGCTATAGACATTGTCATGTAATCTACTTTTGAGTTTCATAAGTTGAGTTCATTTGATATTGAAGTCTCAATCTTTCTACCAATCCATTGTTACCTAGTAAATTGTGTTTCAAGTGGCAAGCTTCTTATTAAAGAAATGTAGGGTTTATCCAACCTGTGAAGGTGGTTGTTGTAAAAGGAGATTTCTTCAACTACAATTTGTAAAAGATTGCATTAATGGGACTCTTAAGTAGACCTCGAGGAGTAGACTTAGGTTGAATGGGACCAAACCATTATAAATTCAATTTGTATTGTCTACTTATTGAATTATGCATTTTAATTATGTGATCTTTATTTACTTGCATTTATGTTTACAATAGTTACTTCTGACATTTCTTAGAACACACACTTCACTAATAAGGAATTTTCAGAATAACTCAATCTCCCACCTCTTCTCTCGCCCTAAAGGTTGTTGTAAAAAGAGGTTTCTTCATATGTTATTTGTAAAGGATTCTCTTTTTCATCATAGAAATTTATTTCAAATAATTTGTAAAGGATTGGACTAGTGGAACTCTTGACAAGTAGGTATAGATTGATGGGGACCTAACCACTATAAACTCGATTTGCATTATCTTCTTATTAAATTCTGCAATTTAATTACATGTTATTAATTTTCTTGCATTTGTTTATGATAGTAACTTTAGATATTTCTTAGATGACACAGTTCACTGCAAAAAAATTTTCAATGGTAACTTGAAAAGTTTGAAAAGCCAATTTCATCCCTTCCACTCTTGAGTTGTGACATAACTTTCAAATAGTATCAAAGGGAGTTGGCCTGATTGTAAGACTTAATATCCCAATCGATGATCCGTCTAACACATTTTAAAAATAATATTGTGTTCTAACTTATAAAGGATGCTCAATCACTTGCCCCTCCATGCTTGAAAACATCCTATTTGATTTCATGTGTTGTCAACATTCTTGCAGTTCCTCAACATCTCCACAAGGACTTAGTTGAGGTGGAATATTCTCGTACTTCCTAAAGTTGTAGATGGAATTTCAATCCTTGACACATACATATGGCTTTTTGATGCAATATACAATCATTCGGAATTCCTACAATAATTATATGATTATCAAAATCTCTAATGAATGCTTCTCTGGCTATTATGATGCCTATGTTAGGCTATAAAATCCTCTTAAACTTCACCAAAATCAATCTTGAGCATTCATTTCTATATTTCTATACTATTATTTTTCATCTAAATCTTCAAAACTCTCAAAGCAAAATATCTCGAGGTGAATCCTGATAAATCCCATAGGATAATTGGTTCAACGCTGTGAAATAAACACTTCAGAACAAAAAAGACTGGAATCCAAGACTTCTGTAAGTTTTCTGCATATTCCAACATTAAGATAGTGTTAGTGGAGCCAAGTGAAGCACAATTGTGATGATATTTTTATTCCAAGTGAAGCACAATCATGAAGAATATCAAGTGATCTGTTGAGCCAAGTGAAGCACAATTGTGATGATATTTTTATTCCAATAGTTGTTTTAATCTTCACTTTTCAAAAACTTCTTTCCTATCAAAAGTCCTTAAATTTTCTTCATTTAAAAAATGCCTTTCACAAATCAAAATTTGTCTTCCAGCTTCTTCTAAAATGCCTTTCAATTGTTTTTATGTATGAAACATGAATCACAAAATTAAACTCATCTTAACGTATATTCTCTCTATAAGGCCATGAAACAACTTTCTGTTCCATCAAAAATATCAAAGAAATTGAGAAGCTTAAGGTATAGAGCATCACTTAAACAACCGACAACACATTAGTTAAATTTTAATGAAATTAGAAGATTAATTAATAAATGGAATTTGGATTGAATAAGACAACATATAAAGTATGAAAAGCTTACTGTTGCATCAAATCGCTGCACCGCAGTGACGGGGAAGTAACTCCCTTTATCCAGCCGACTCTAAAGACAACAAACAACATCAAACCTGTCATATCAGCGAGGGATAGAAACAAACACTTTGTGAGCATCAGCAAGTTACCGCCCAAATTAAAACCTAGCCATACCTGAGCAGTAAAGATAAGCATCCAAGTCCTCCCTGGAGACTTCAATCCCCCAAGTGTCTCCAAGAAAGACGATGAGTCCACCTTGGCCTTCTTGATGACCGAGATGGCAGCGAGAACATCCACTGCTGGAACCATCCGTGTTTTTGCGGCCTGCTTCAGGAGGAGCACACTCTTCTCAAGGACCTGGTCTGAAACAGCTTCCGGATCTTTATAGGATGAAGTGGGAAGCGAAGTTTCTAGTTTTTCATCGACGTCCGCGACCTCTGATGATGGTGAGGCCGCCGTCAAAAACAGGGGCCGGAATCCTCGGCCGGTTGTAGCGGCGACAGAAAGAGAAGGAAGGGTGATCGGGAAATTAAGGAGATGAGATACAGGCTTTTGGCTTTTGAATGGAAGAGCGAGTGGTGGGTTTGGAGAAGAAGAGAGAAGAGTGAAGGCCATTGTTGCATATTGGGAGGGCTAAGCTGTTCGATTATCACTTATCGCCTTTAGTCCTTTTATATTTTATTTTATTTTATTTTTTTTGTGTGGAGCCCAGCCATCTAGGTACTAGGTAGTACGGAAAAAGCTGATTGGCTATTTCTTTGCAAGTATTTAAATTCTATATTATTTTAAATATGATATTAAGTAAAATAAAATTTAGAATTTAATTTTTGTTAAAAAAATTAGAAGTTAATTTTTTTTAATGTTTAGTTGCTTACAAAGTATTTTAATGATGTCAAAAATAAGAGATAGTTGAGAATGATAGTGAGATTTGGCTTAAATTTCACTTAATTTTTATTATTTTTAATATATTAAAAATTAACAAAAGAGAAAATTTTAAATACATTCACATTTTATGCTGCATTTATTTTTCTTTTGGTTGAGATTAAAATATTTAGGGATTGTTTGAGATCATTTTTTTTATTCATTATTTAATATTTTTATTTAAATTTATTTATATTTTATTTCAAAATAAAATATATTTGATTGTTAAAAGCTATTTTGAGTATTTTTAAAAATAATATTATTTATTTAAAAAAAATAAAAAGATATAATATATTAAATAAACATATTTTAAAATAGAATAAAAATAAAAAAAATAAATTACAAAATAAAATTGATCCTAAATAGCCTCTTAAAAGTCATGAATTTTATTTGCATTGTATTGAGAATACACGCAATCAAACAACCTCTAAAAAATTTCTAACTTTATTTTGATTTAAAATAGAAAGTATTTTAAAATTATGAGTTCTTTTATTTCATAATATAAAAAAGAAAATAATGATAGAGAATTAGTTTGTTTATTAATATATATATATATATATATATATATATATTTCATAAAATAGAAACTGGACAATAAAATTGAAATATAAAGGTTAACCTACTTGTTTTTGCACTACATGTTTAACCTCTAAAATTAAATCGGGATATATAAATGGTTATTATTATTATTATTTTTTGGCTTACATATTTTCTTAAGTGTTTGACTTAGTGAACACTTCAATATACATATAAGTATCTGTTCTTTTAAAATATTGTATAGATATTAAGATGTCTAAATTGAAATAATTGTATTTGATATGACAAATGTATCAAGTTGCAAGTATATGTTTTGATGTTAATTTTTAAGTTTTGTTAACTCGAACCCGATCCTAAGATTAAACAGGAATGTAGATATTTGTTCTTTCATCTTTACATATGATTTGCATATTTCTCCTAGATGTTTGATCTAGTAACTACTTCAACATACATATAAGTATATATTCTTTTAAAATATTGCATGGACATTTAGATGACTAAGTTGAAGTAGTTATGTTTGGCATAAAAAAGCGTGTCGGTGCAGTATATATTTTGATATGAATTTTTTGGGTTTTGTTAACGCGACTGATCCAAGACCAAACCGAGATATATAGTTATCTTTTTTTTTTTTTTTGCATGATTCACATATTTTTAGATGTTTGATAATGAATACTTCAATACATACAGTATCATTCAAGTGCTTATGGCGTTGAGATATCTAAGTTGAAGTAATTATGTTTGAAACGACATATGTCTCAAATCTAAGTTTTGATACCTAGAAGAAATCACGAATCAAATGTAAATCTATTTTATAAAACATAAGAGCTTTGATTCATATAAATACTTATCATAAAACAAGTGAAGATCTGTTCTTACAAAAATATGAGTTCAATATTCTCAAATACATATTGCAAACTAAATGAACATTTCTTCTAAATGATCAAGCATGTATCTGTACTGAAGTATATAAAAATATTTGTTTGCAAATCAAGTGGGCCCCTATTCTAAATGATCAAAGCATCTATTCATAATAGATGACACAAAATATCTATTTGTACATCGAGTGAGCATCTGTTTTAAATTATGTAAGTTTTAATCCTTCTCAGTTTGTCATGAATCAAATATATCCATTTTTATAGGATATACATTTAACCTTTCAAAACACTTGCTAAGCATCAAATGTAGTATCTTTTCTTATTAAAATTCTTAAAAAAAATTTGGAGGAATGCCATAGAGCTAGTATAAATCTCTGTGATAAAATACTTTGTCATAAAATATGTTCAAGCTTACTTTGTTCAATGCTCACATATGTAAACAAACATATATGATTCTCCCATACATATATCATATATCAAAATCAATAAAGTAATGGAATGTTATGACATACACATGAGAGCTATCATATGTATAAGTATTTGAAAGCATGAAGATTAACTCAATCGTAAGCTCTCATATGGGCTTGGGCTTAATGAGCTTTCTATTAACTTTTTTTATGGACTTGGGCCTTTATGAGCCCATTTATGAATTTGGGCTCAATGTACCTTTTATGGGCTTGGGCCTTTATGAGCCCATTTATGAATTTGGGTCGAATAGACCTTTTAGATTTTAAGAAAAAGAAAGCTTAATAATTTCAAATGGGCTAGTTACTTTTCCATAAGCCCACTTAGGGAATTTAAAATGGACCAAGCATGGAAGAAAAATATCATGACATTATTATTATTTTATTTTATTTGACATGGATTCCTTTTTTTTGTCATGACACAATTCCATTAAGAAGGGAAGTCCCCCTCCCCATTTTCCTCTCCTCTCTTTCCCTTCCTTTTTTCTTCTTTTCATTTATTGTTTTCTTCTTTTCTCTCTTTTTTTTATATGACATAATCTCATAGAGATAAATAAGAAGCTCTTTTCTTCTCCTTTTTTAAAAAAAAAAAAAAAATTCATGCTTATGGGTTATTTAAAAAGAAATGACAAAAGAGAGTAAAGGGGATGATGGACTTTTTTTGTATCTTATCATGCACTTATGTATGTGTATTTATGTGTATATATATTTTTTATAACATGATGCTGTGAAGGGAAAGGAAAGGAGGAAGAATTTTCTTCCTCTTTATTATCATGTAAAAAGAAAGTCATAAGACTTTAATGAGATGACATAAATTTTATTTATGCATTTTGTCATCAAGCCCATTTCATGTGTAACTTATATATATTTTTGCATGACATGATGTCGTGAAGAGAAAGGAAAGGAGGAAGAATTTTCTTCCTCTTTATTATCATATAAAAAGAAAGTCATAAGACTTTAATGAGATGACATAAATCTTATTGATGCATTTTATCATCAAGCCCATTTCATATGTAACTTATATATATTTTTGCATGACATGATGTCATGAAGAGAAAGGAATGGAGGAAGAATTTTCTTTCTCTTTATTTTCATGTAAAAAGAAAGTAATAAGACTTCAATGAGATGACATAAATCTTATTTATGCATTTTATCATCAAGCCCATTTCATGTATAACTTATATATATTTTTGCATGACATGATGTCATGAAGAGAAAGAAAAGGAGGAAGTATTTTCTTCCTCTTTAATATGATACAAAAACACATAAGAAATAATGAGATAATACAAATCCAATTTATTCATTTTGTCCTTATGATTTAAACATTTTTGGCCTCATGCAAAAGGGCCTAAATGACATTTATTTAGGAAGAAGGCTTAAGATTAAGCTAATATTTACTATAAATAAGAAAGCATTTCATTTGCATGAGGATTTGCTCTCCTCTTCTCTTTTCATTCTCTTTCACATTCTTAAAATGTGTTGTGGACTTCGAAGCATCAAGGAATTTGACATACACTTGGAATCAAATCTCACTTTCATTTTTATCATCTTGTGAGTTATATTTGACTTGATATCTCTCTCTCTCTCTCTCTCTCTCTCCCTTTTTTGTTATCATTACTTCATTTGAATTCTTCCTTTCTTTACAAAGATATTATTTAGATTTCTCCTTTCTTTTCTTTTCTTTTTTTACTTAATGAACTATGCATGATGTTTTGAAAGTTCATAAAAAAATAGAAAAGAAGCTTTCAACCTCTCATGACAAAAAGAAAGGAATTTTTACATTCTATAAAAGTAGGGATTTTGCGACTTTAAAGAAAAGGTAGCTTAAGAAAGCATTAGAATAGGGCCAATAAATACAAGTCATTCTCAAATAGAGTAAAAGCACTTTCTTTTGAGCATTTCAAGCCCCATGAACAAAAATAAAATAATAGATAATGCTTATAAGCAATTTCACCTTTTTCAAAGATATGAAAGAGGTAAAGAAGAGTAGAGTTGTTTATTCAAGAAGCATTTTACTTTCTTTCTCTTTCTTTTTACTCTCTTTTTAGATTGAACAATTGAAGTGAGAAATTTAATATCATATCAAATATTGGAGTGTAATAATGTTTATATACTATAGAATCTAAGGTTTCATTTCAAGTCTACCTTATGATAATATAAAGGGAAGGATAATGAATATCCCATGATGAAACTTAGGTAATATAATCTTTTCAATTGCAATACATTTCTTAAACCAAAGAATCATTTTGGACTTGATCCTTAACTTTCGTTCATATCACAATAGGGGTAAGTTAAGAAAGTAATTTAACCAATAAAATCATAAGGCAAAAGAAACAAGAATTTCACATAGAAATGAGTGCTCAAGATCAATGTTAAACTCCATGTTATTTGCTAGAATTACTTTGATGCCATGATTAGCAAAACCCAAGCTTGAATAAATATTTCTTTTCTTTTCATAAAGTGAATATAATATATCCATGTGTAGGTGTTGACCTCCACATATGTGTCATAAACCAAAACAAGCCCACAAGTCAAATTCGACGGACTACGGGTGACTCGCCTCGAGAACACACTGCGGTATCAAAATTAACTCAAATAACCTCCAATCGACAAACAGACTTCACCATCGCATTCAAAATGTCGAAATTGGTCAGGATATAAATATTGTAGGACTTGATGATCAATCGATCAAGCGCTTGAGTCGTCAATGTGCCTGCACACATATCGAGGTTAATAGGCACCAAAGAGGATCAAACGATCTCCAATCGTGAAATTGATCACTCCATTGGCTTCGAAATGCCAAAATCTATCAAGTAAGACACTCAATTCGGATGAGTTTAAAATTTAGCGGTTGCGGCGGCGCATATAAATGGACTCAATTTCGTCATCGAACCAAATATTTCCGTCATTAAAGCAGCCATTGTGTTAAACAATGTAATTACCTTGTCGATATATATATTGGTATGTGTATTTTTTAGGTCGAAATCCATATTAAAATCCTTTTAATTTACATTTATTTAAAATCCTAAATTACCCCTCACAGCCGTTCCCCATTTTATTTTTTTTTTTTTATGAGTAACCTCTCCAAGAAAGAAAACTTCCCCACTTTTTCTCTCCTCATTCTATCCCACTCTCCTCTCTCCTACAGCCTCTCTCTTGTCAGAAAATAGAAAACATAAGGTAAAATCCATCCCCTGCTCTCGGTTTTCACCGTCCGGTGTGATCTCGCACCCACCGCTCTAGGAGAAAATATTACGTCGGTCCACGTAGCTTTTACGTCACTCCATCCTGACGACGTGTCTCACTTTTTTCCCGTTTTAGCGATTGAAGATAGGGAGTAAAGACATTTCTCGGCGACCCGGCAGCGTCGATGGCGTGATGACGTAAATACATTTCCTGGCAACCAGCCGTAAGCGTCGTTGGAATCTTGGAGGAATTTAAAAAATATAAACATTTAGGGTTTAGGGTTAGTTTTTTTTGAGCAACGAGAAGAAATAGAAAATCATTTCTTTTATAAAAGCATGAAGATGGAAACATTAAGGAAATAACAACCATTTTAGGCGAGGATGTATTAAATAGAAATTCATGTAATCTTACCGTGCTTACGGTTTGTTAGTGATGTAAATACAACAGTCATTTTGACCTTTTTTTTATTTATTTTGTCGATTCCTTATGATTATGTTTAGGGCATTAGGAATCATTTGATGCGATTTGGGTGGTTTTATTTAGGTGGTATTTTGCATCACTACGTACCTCTTTTAGAATGAGACCATTTTGATAGTTTTATTTTTTTTGCCAACTCCTTATAATTATGTTTATTATAATGGAAGCGTTGATGGATTTGGATGGTTTGGGTGGGTATTTTGCATCGTACTCGTGTACCTCTTTGGAGATGAGATCATTTTTGATTCTTTCCAGGTTTTTTTACTTCTTATGATTATGTTTAGGGGTATTCCAAAGGAATCATTTGATGGCGGTTTGGGTGGTTTCAGGTGATATTTTGCATCCCTTCTGTGCTCTTTGGAGAGTAGACCATTTTGATTTTTTTAGTTTTTTTTGCCAACTTTATGATTATGTTTAGGCATTATAATGGAAGCGTTTGATTTTGGGTTGGGTAATTTCGGGTGGTATTTTGTATCATCTGTACCTCTTTGGAGGTACACACATTTTGATAATTTTTTCCGGTTTATTTTGCCAACTTCTTATGATTATGTTTATGGCATTCAGCATTTGATGGCGGTTGGGTGATTTTGGGTGGGTATTTTATTCTATGTGTACTCTTTGGAGATACATATCAATTTTGATTTTTCAAGTTTATTTTGTCAACTTATGATTATGTTGACATTACAAAGCATCGATGGCGGTTGGGCGGGTGGTATTTTTCATCATACTCGTGTATAACCTCTTTGGAGAATTCTGAATTTTTTAATTTTTTTTTATTTTTACTTCTTATGATTATGTTTAGAGGCATTAAAGAGCGTTGGATAGTTTGGATTTGGATGGGTATTTTGCATCGTATTACGTGTACCTCTTTGGAGTCTATCATTTTGATTTTTTTTATTTTTTTTTGCCAATTCCGATTATGTTTAGGGCATTAAAGGATTTGATGATTTGGGTGGTTTTTTTGGTATTTCTACGTATGTCTTTGGAGGTACACATTTTGATAGTTTTTTTTAGTTTATTTTTACTTTTATGATTATGTTTAGGGCATTGCATGAAGCATTTGATGGAGTTTTGGGTGATTTTGGGTGGTATTTTTATTACTCGTGTACCTCTTTGGAGAAGATCATTTTGAGATTTTTGAGTTTATTTTGCCAACTTTATGATTATGTTTAGGGCATTGCAAGGAAGCATTTGATGGCGGTTTGGGTGGATTTGGGTGGTATTTTGCATCGTACTCTGTATACCTCTTTGGAGAGTCTGAGTATTTTTGATTTTTTGAGTTTATTTTTTGCCAACTATGATTATGTTTAGGGCATTGCAAAGGAAGCATTTGATGCGGTTTGGGTGATTTTTTGGGTGGTATTTTATCGTACTCTGTGTACCTCTTTGGAGAATGAGATCATTTTGACCTTTTTCTTTTTTTATCTTATGATTATGTTTAGGGCATTAAGGAAGCATTTGATGGCGGTTGGTGGTTTTAGGTGGTATTTTGCATCTTTGTACCTCTTTGGAGAGTCTGACCATTTTGATGATTTTTTTTTTTTTTTTTGTCAACTCTTATGATTATGTTTAGGGCATTCGAAGCATTTGATGGCGATTTGGTGGTTTTGGGTGGTATTTTGTATCATACTGTACCTCTTTGGAGAATGAGATCATTTTGACCTTTTTTTCAGTTTTTTTATCAACTCCTTATGATTATGTTTAGGGCATTAGAAGGGAAGCATTTGATGGATTTGGGTGGTTTTGGGTGGTATTTTGCATCGTACTCTGTACCTCTTTGGAGAATTTGACATTTTTCGGTTTTTTTCTTCATGATTATGTTTAGGGCATTAAGGAAGCATTTGATGGCAGTTTGGGTGGATTTGGGTGGTATTTTGCGTACTGTGTACCTCTTTGGAGAATTACATTTTTTTAGTTTATTTTTTTGCCAACTTATGATTATGTTTAGGGCATTCAAGGAAGCATTTGATGGCGGTTTGGGTGGTTTTTTGGGTGGGTATTTTGTATCATCTACTGTACCTCTTTGGAGTCTGATCATTTTTTTTTCAGTTTTTTTGTCAATTCTTATGATTATGTTTAGGGCAGCATTGAAGCATTTGATGTGATTTGGGTGGTTTTGGTATTTTGCATCATGTACTGTACCTCTTTGGAGTACGCATTTTGATAATTTTTTTAGTTTTTTGTATTCGATTATGTTTAGGGCATTAAGGAAGCATTTGATGGCGATTTGGGTGGTTTTAGTGGTATTTTATACATGTACCTCTTTGGAGATGACCATTTTGATTTTTTCAGTTTATTTTGCCAACTTCTTATGATTATGTTTAGGGCATTATATCATTTGGAGATTGTTTGGATGGATTGGGTATTTTATCATGCTACGTACCTCTTTGGAGATTGACCATTTTTCAGTTTATTTTTGACATGATTATGTTTAGGGCATTGCGAAGCATTTGATTGTTTGGATGGATTGGGTGGTACATGTACTCTGTACCTCTTTGGAGGTCTGAGACCATTTTTTAGTTTTTTTAGTTTATTTTTGCTTTTTATGATTATGTTTAGGGCATTCAAGGAAGCATTTGGAGGTGTTTGGATGGATTTGGTATTTATCGTACTCTGTACCTCTTTGGAGAATTTTTACCATTTTTTTTTTTTATTTTTGATCTTATGATTATGTTTAGGGCATTATATGGAAGCATTTTTGGTGGTATTATATTTCTTTGGAGGTATATTTTGACCTTTTTTCATTTTTTGCTGATTATGTATAATTTTAGCATTTGAAGTTTTATTTATTATTTTTGACCTCTTTAATCGAATAAATTCACCTCTAAAATTGATATATTATAAAAAATTTATTATATATAACTTATTTAAATCATTAAACTAATATCTAAAATTTAAAATATATATGCACATGAATAATAGAAATTCATTGTTTTAGCATTATTGTAATAATAAGACAAATAATAAGGCATTATCACTTTTATAGGGAGGACTTTCTCAATATTTCGAGTTACCATAAAATGAAGTTTTGTAAAATTCGAATAGATTCATAAAAGCATCACAGAAATTTATATAATTGTTCAAATCAATGATTTGATTTTGATTTAACTCAGAAAAAGCCCACTCCATAATGTATTAATCATTATCATCACAATCAATATCAACCCTAATGTGACACCACATAAATTCACGACATAAATATGTTCAAAGTGAGAAAAAACTACATGTTAAGCAACTAAGCAACAATCTACCTAATAAATAGAACTAATCAACATTTAGCTCAATCGAAATATAAAAATATATATAGGTGCAAACCACATACTTAATTAAATCATCACGAGATATAACTACCTATCAATATATTTAGCGGTCATTAATCATAAAACAAACAACGAGCCATTTCGGGGCGAAAAAAACCTAAGCATTCATTCAAAGGGTACTTGTGACTCACGAATATTTGATCTTACGAATCGGTGTTGCTTTTATTTTGAAAGGTAATTTTTTATAGATCCATCTCAAGGCGAACACGAGGTATCAATCATCACTCTCAAATATAAATAGATCCATATCATATGTGGAAATATACAATGCGAATCACTCTTTATGTCGAAATGCTCAATATTCAAGGAAAATATACAATGCATACTCTTTATGGCAAAATCACTCTTTATTGCATTCTTTATCAATTCCACAAGCATTCTGGTATTAAACAAGGAATGACACATTAGGCGAGTGAAGGAAGAAGGTAAGAAAACACACTAAATCATAAAATAGAGAATCAAACAGAAACTAGCTATTAAACTTGTTCACCTCCATTCCAGTCATCTTCTTCTTCTCATTGTGTGACTTGCACGAGGAGAAGTTGAGCGAGTAGAGAGAGGATGAGTTCCCTCCCATTGATCTCTTCACACTACTTGAAGAAGAGCTCTTGGATTTAGCTTTGGGAGCTTCACTGATCAGATTGCAGGAACAAAATCCTATATCAAACAAAATAATATTGTTCTCACTTTGGATTTTTAAGTCCCAAACAAAATGTAAGCGTGGCGAACTTCGATATTCATTTTCTTTGGCCAATCTGTTGGTCACCCAGGTTTCACGATTCTTTTCCATGTATTTGCGAAACATTCATGATCGACATATTTTCTTGGGTACAGCATATGTCGATTGGCCATTTCCCGGATATCATGCACTTGACATCTTCAACAAGTAATTTGATCTAAATAGCGAACAAATGTAATTAAGTTGGGAGGAAAAAATAGTTAAGAAGAACCAAATTTGAAAGCAGTTCTTACAATTCGGGAAGAATGCTCTTATGGGTGGGTTTGGGCAATGAGTCATAAAATACGACCTCGACTTAATATACCCAACTAGTGTCGATTATCATGGCGGCGTAAGATTAACTTCGACCTCGACACCTTGATGATATCTTTGGATGAACATTTTGCTTTCCATCTTTAGGTAGGTACACAGCATAACTCTGCAAGAGAGCGATTACACATTACAACTTTCATCTAAACAAATCGTGTCTGAACATTCGCGGTAGGTAACATACGTCAAGCATGAAATGTACAAATATGGGACATCTGACCCGGCGAGCGAGTCTTGGCGGTAAGAAGGTGAAGGCATCGATGCATCGAGAGATATTGATCAGGTTAACTCATCGATCGCCTCGTGCAATAATGATATTCAGCCATGAATCTTTATCACCCAAAGTAATAAATTTTTAAAGGATCTTTGAGCGAATAGGTTATTTTGTGAAGGACGGCGAGGCTTGACTTACTTGTCCTCGAGCGGGGAGCATGACATGTCAATAAGATCGAGCATCGCTTAGGCAAAATAGCTCACGGATGAGAACTCAACAACATGAAGTACCTCGATGCACGCGAAATTGCGATGGCTAGTGATGAAGAGCTACACTATGAATAAATCCTCGATCTCTGAGATGATGCATACCTCCGGCGATGCTCCTCCACGCGATAGTAGTCATGGGTCATTATCTATTGGCTCATCTTTGCGAACTATAAAAAAAATTTAGTGATGAGCTAGATTAACTATGAATAAATTGATCTTGAGATGATTCATACCTCGATGATGCTCCTCCACAATGATAGCGACTGTGGGTCATCGACCTTTATTGCCTCATCACTGCGAACTATAAAAAAAATTTAGTGAAAACTATTTTATTATCTCAAATTTAAAGAAAGTAACTTAATACCTCTGTACCTCTGCGGCAGTGGAGCCACCACATCATTTATTCTTGCTCGAGACTTCAGTAAGTGTGTGTGAAAGGGGAAATGTTTTTCCTCTTTCTTATCTGTGACACACGCTCAATCTGCCAATTCTGGGTTTGAGCATCGTCATGTGTAGTGGTGGCCTCCAGAACTTCTCTGGTCGATTCCGCGTGGGCTTCCCCTTTTGAAGTATCCAACTCATGATGGAAGCTCACGTGGTAGAGCTTCCCTGTTGTACTCCTGTGCGTGGTAGCCTCCCAGGTGGGTACCCTCCACGGGAAGCTCAGTGGTAGCCTCTGAAGAGTTTCCCAATGGTGACATAGGAACCTCCCACATTTGGGGTGGTAGGACCCCACAGCTAGAACATCCTCGATGCGACAATCAAGCCCATCCAACCTCTCTATTGTTGTATGGAAAGGCGATGTCTCTCTCTGGTCCTTCAAACTGCAAACATCCTCTCCACCTGAAAGTCTGGTGGGGTAGTAGAAGGCTAGAAACTGGGGAGAATATGAGGAGATATAAGGAGAGTCGTGGCTGCGATGGTGGACTTAAAAGCGGACTACTAGCTCCATGTGTAGATTGTTGGGCGGGGACGGGAAGGAGCCCGTCTTCCAATAAGTCCCGAATGAAAGGTACGTGGTAAAGGATAAAAATTTTGAAGACATACAACATAAATAAATACATTCTTATATGAACTAAGTGATATTATTATATGTCACGTCCTCCCAAACCGGTGAAAGCATTTTTTGGAAACTCTATTTTTATCGCGATCGTGGCTTTCAGGTTAGATGATGAGCTTATGATGCTTTATGTGCTCGGCCCTATCTGATGAATATATTAAGAGTAAACTTCAAGACATTATATTTCACAGTAATGGAGATATAAAATATACCATCAGAAGAGTGACAAAGCCACTCATGTAAACCCTCAGATTACGAATCTTGATCTGATAACATATTGGGAAAGCTAAAGTCCCAAATGGCATGTTACTCGAATCTATATATCGTCGTAAGCAATCAATTCGATGCCATGTGTGATATACAAAAATAGATTTGAGAAGAAAATGTATATTGCCTGTCTTTGCGAGCAAACCATCGAATTCTCAGTGATTCTTGTAGTCAGATGGTGAGCGGCGACGGGGATTTACGCCATACAACCTTCTCCCCTCTTTGGCATCCCTATCATCAATCTTCATCGGGGTGAAAGGAATGTCACACCCAAAAGCTTGCTTTTCTATGTCCCAAGCGGGATCGATGTAATGGCGAGTCTTGCTTAATCGTGGAGTCTAATGAATTGATGGAGATGAAGCCTCTTTAAAATGTCGGTGGCTTCATCGTAGCTTTATAATATTATCGAACACATTTCTGGGTGGTAGGCACATCAGTTATCCAGAATGATAAAGAAAAGATAGGTCAAAATAGTACGCTCCAAATGAGTCTGAATCTACCACCCAAGCAAGCTAAAATCTTCCATTACAATGCATAATAATCATAAAGTTGGCAAAATAAACTTGAAAAAAGCGTCAAAATGATCACCCTCAAAGGGTATATGATACAAATGCAAAATCACCAATGCGCTTATGCAAACATTATAACATAATCATAAGTTGGCAAAATAAAGCGGAAAAAAAATGGTCTGCACTCAAGAGGTAGTAAGATGCAAATCTTACAAAAATCCATTAACAATCTCAAATGCTTTCAATGCACAAACATAATCTTAAGAGTTGGCAAAAAATAATTGGAAAAAAAGGTCAAAATGCCTCAAAGGGAGTCTGAGTCTGCATCCAAATCTCGCTTTGAAATGCCCAATAATAACGTAATAAGAGTTGGCAAAATAAAGCGGAAAAAAAAGTCAAAATGGTATCCTCAAAGAGGTACAGTCTGGTAAAATACCCATCCAAAACAATGCTTCCTTTGCAATGCCTAATCAAAGTTAATAAAGCGGGAAAAAAAAAGGTCAAAATGATCTGTACCCTCAAAGAACACAGTCTGAATACAAAATAACCATCACCATCAAATGCTTCCTTTGGAATGCCTAAACATAATCGTAAAGTTGGCAATAGGAAAAAAAGCTCAAAATGATGTACCCTCGAAGATTATGAGTCTGAATACCCCAAACCACTAAATCAATGCTTCTTTGATGCCACAAACATAATCATAAAAGTTGGCAATAAAAAAAAAAAAAATAATCGTACCCTCAAAGAATACACAGTCTGAATCTTCTACCCCATCAGCGCCAAATGCTTCCTTTGATACCACAAACATAATCATAAAGTTGGCAAAATAAAGCGAAAAAAAAGCGTCAAAAATAGTGCCTCAGTCTGAGTCTGATGCTAAACCAATACCACAAATGCTTCCAATGTCACAACATAATCATAAGTTGGCAAATAAATTGGAAAAAAACTTTAAAATGATCAGTACCCTCGAAGGTACAGTCTGATACACCCAGAAATCAGCAATGAATGCTTCCTTTGCGATCTAAACATAATCATAAAGTTAATAAAGCAAAAAGCTCAAAAATAATTTAAAAGAGATGCAGTCTGAATCTGTCATCCCATCACTGCGCTATCAAATAATCTTTGAATCTGCATGCATCGTAAAGTTGGCAAAATAAGCAGGAAAAAAAATGATCACCCTCAAAGTGCAATCTAATCACCTGAAATCATCAATGCCATCAAATGATTCCTTTGGAATGCAAACATAATCATAAAAGTTTCAAAATAAAGCGGAAAAAAAGGTCAAAATGTGCATCAAAGAGACGAATCTGAATCAAAATACCACAAAATCAGCTATCAAATGCTTCCTTTGGAATGCTAAACATAATCATAAAGTTGGCAAAATAAAGCGGAAAATCAAAATGTCGTACCAAAAGTGCAGTCTAATCTAAACCACCCAAAATACTGCCAAAATGCTTCCTTTTGCACATAATCATAAAGTTGGTAAAATAAAAGAAAAAAAGCTCAAAAATATGCATGCCCTCGAAGAATTCTGAGTCTGATCATAAATCCCAAGTATCATGAAATGCTTCCTTTTCTGATCCTAACATCGTAAGGTTGGCAAAATAAGCGAAAAAAAGTCAAAAATGGTGCACCTCAAAAGTGATCTGAATCTACCTTTAAAACCGCTATAAATCATGCTGATACCAAACATAATTATAAAAGTTTACAAAATAAGCGGGAAAAAAAGGTCAAAATGGTATGTACCCTCAAGAGGTGATCTGGAAATATCACCGAATTTATCCAAACTTCCATCTTTGCAATGCATACATAATCATAAGATGTTGACAAAATAAAGCGGAAAAAAAAGGTCAAAATGATCATCCTCCGAGGTACCTGTCTGAGATGCAAAATACCAAAACCATCAAATTCTTTACCATTTGAATATAATGAACATAATCTCGAAAGCGAAGGAAGCGGTAAAAGAGCCTAAAGTTCGTACTCCTCTAGAGAGCAGTCTGAATCTGATATACAAAAAAAATATGCGATCTTTCTTTGGGCGGTGAGAAAGAGCAGTAAACCTAAATTCATTCAAGTTGAATATATGTGTAAATACCTGTAGTCACCCACTTAGATTTATGATATATATCAGTCGGGACGTCGGCCGTCGACGGAGGCGAGAAAAAATCGCCGTCGAAGAAAGCCTTTATTACGATGATGAGGAATGTCGCGTCGGTAATGTTTCGTTCTTCTTCTCCTTTTGAATGCTTATGGGCGGTGGGGAAATGTATTCTGATCGCGTCAGTTAATCATCATCGGCGTTTATGGGTCGGGCGGAAATGTCTTTCTGACGTCAGTTATCTTTGCTTTCAGTTAATTCTAAAGCAGAAAAAAAATTGGGATCGTCGTCAGTGGATTGGAGTCATACGTAAAGCTACGTGACTTGACATATTTTCTCGCTTCAGAGGAATTCCGCAAAACTCATTTCCATACGGCTCGAAATCCGCATCCGTGTCCGGCCGGGCGGGCGTGTTGCCACGCTCAGCCTCTTTGCGCCCGCGTTCCGCGTGACCGTTGCCACGGCCAGAACTCTGGTCGGCGTTCTGATGACGCTCGCGAAACCCATTTTTCCAGTGACCCGACTCGAGTCCGTCTTTGCGCATCCGCGACCTGCGACGCGCTCCCATGTTTAACCCGTTGCTCCGTATGTGCCTCCAGTAGCGTTCCCACCGGCTATCCCGGGAATCAAACTCCTTCCTTGACCATAAACCTCATCCTCCCATCGATCTCGGCGTTTTGATCTAGCCATTCTCTCCAGTTCCCTCCTATCCGCCGCATCCCACCGGCCCCATTATCCGTGCCTGCCGCGTCCACGCCGACGTCTGCCGACCTCATTTAGCCATCTCGTTTCCAGCATGCCGTCGGAAAGAACATCATCGGCAGATTTCTTCTGATTTTACTACCATCTTTCGGTAGCTTCACGCGATCGAGAGCACATCGATAAATTCTTTCTATTTTGTGGCATCACCACTTCCGTTTTTCCCTTGATCGGGAAGAAGCGTGATTAATGAATTCTCGATTTTCTCGTCGATCACTTTTACTGTCACCTTCGCCATGTGGAAGAACATCATCAATGGTGAATTCTTCTCTCATTTTCATATACCCTCATTTTAGCCATCTGTTTTCCACATAATGGGGAACATGTCAACATCAAGCGATTTTTTTTGGTGTAAACCTCGCTTTACCCATCCGTTTTATTGTGGTAATTGGGGAAGAACATCGTCAACACAATTCTTCTTCGATTTAGTGTCGCCTCCTTAAATGCGTCAAAGCGTGTGTGATCTATGAATGTGGATATATATATATATATATATATATATATATATATATATATATATATATATATATATATATATATATATATATATATATGTTCTTTCGGGTTTGAAGACCCGTTGTCAGCAGCATGACGAGATGTAAAATAAATGTGATGTTAGACACCATTATGCTCAACCGTCTTGAGTAAGTCACCACTTGTTAAATCGCGCTCCCAGGCGGCTGCAGAAATTTTGTTATTCTTCTTAGAAAAAAAGGGGGAGAAATGTTACTATGATAAACTCATAATAAACTTGCAATAAACTTACACTCTAAGGAGGAATCTAAATTGGGTTTAATAATTCTTATATGAATATGGATGTGATTACTATGCTAGCTAATAAGCATGAGTAAGAATTTAAGCGATAACAAGAAATCCTATCAAAATTGATGTAAATTAAGCATAATCAAATTGGGAGAATTACAAAACTCAACAAGTAAAGTAGTCAAGTAATATTTTAAACTACAATCTAAATTGAAATATCTTCTTTGGATCGACAGCTTTGCAGAGCAAAGGCGATACTAAATAAAATCTACAAAATCATAAGACTTTCTTTGATAAAATTAAGGAATTTCATTAATTATGATTTTCAAAATCAATGATTTTATTAATTAGATGAAATTAGCTATAAACACCGCGTGGAACTACGACTTATGCTTAACTTCAAGTGTCAAGAGATCTTTTGCAATTCTTGGTTTAGTCTTGGGTAGTGTTAATAAAACCTAAAATTTATTATAAGAATTTCAACTCAGTAAAATATCTAAAACTAATCACTAAATGATAGTAGATCTAATCCTATGTTAACAGTTAAACAGAGTTGATAGGATCTAAAGCTCTTAATTCAAGCATAAAATTTTTTGAATTATTAATTACACCAGCGTGTGCCCCGACACTATCTTGAATCTTTGAAATTGTGTTTAAAGATATTGTCTTTGGTTGTTTCCTTTAGTCTTGGGGCTTAGTTCCTACACCTAAAAAACATAATAATAGTTTCAAATCAATGAAATATTTGGCTGATTATTAGGTGATAGTAGATCTAATATTATTACTAAACAAAGTTAAAGGATCTAAAGCTCTTCATATTCAAATTAATTAATTTTTTCAAATTAAGTAGAATCAATCAATCTCATAACTCATAAATAAAGCGCTTAAATTCTTACATACATATTACGTGCTTATCGAATGTTGAAATTCAAGTGTCGAGGATCTACTTGGGTTGTTTAGTTTAGTCTTGAAGTCAGGGTTAACAAAACCTAAAACCTATAATAAGAGTTTCAAATCAATGAAATATCTAAGATTTTGTCGGTGATAGTAGATCTCTCGCATTTAGTAAAGATCTAAAGCTCTTAAGCATATTCAAATTAATAAATTTTTTCAAATTAAATTAAAGAACGCTTAAATAAACTCATTAAAACTTAAATCCAACTCAATCTATCCACTTTTATCGCTTGTTGTTAGGGGTAAAATTAAGAAAACTTCAACTCATAAAGGAGCTAATGTCACTCAATCAATCTCATGTCATGGGATGTGGGCCTGTCTCATGCGTGGGCGATGAGCTCAGATAGCGATTCAGGAACCTCTCCATCGGTGGTTTTTGGTCGGCCCAAAATTATATTATGATCACGATCGTGGCAGTATGCTCAATGGCTCGCTTTGAGTTATATCATGGGGTATACTTGATAGAGCAAACAAGCCTCTCACGGTAGACTTAAGCTGCTTTACAAACACCCTAAGTCTACAAGGATTTCGACGGCGTAACCATGTGTTCTTGATGAGGATCCTTCGTGGTTGGGTCATTCTCCTCAGTAAGTACCCAGGGGCCTGTGCAGAATGAGATGTGATCATGTCATCATTCACCATCCGGTTTAAGCTGAAATGATAAATTTCATATCTTAAATTCATATCTTCTATGTAGCGCACATTTAGCAATCTTAGCCTTGTCGAAAGTTCTCTCTCGGATAATTGCTTATTGCTATAGGAAACACGGAAGATCTAAAGCCTCCGAGGATGAAATCTCGGGTAGTGTCTTATCTACTATTCCATCCTTCTAAAATTACATTGACACTTTCAAATCACTCTCTTGATATTCAAATTCAAAATTTATCGAGAGTTAGGTGCGCAAAGGATGATTTTCTTCCATCTTTGAGTCGAATTTAAGCTATAGTAGCGGTGGAGCATGATAAAATTGATATTTAAAATCAATCATCAATGAAATTAAATTTAAATCAATCATATTCTTATGACTAATCTATTTGTTCTGTATATTGATGGATCTTCAGAACACCATTTATCACAAGCTAGGTTGTAGAGCCAATATCCGTCTAGCTAATGCTCTAATCAATATTGGGGATGTTGGAGCTACTATTCAATTTAATAATATAGACTTCCCAACCATCACTGCTATAAATAATCCTCCACCTGAGCATCTGCATATTATACAACTAACCTATGCAATGGAGGAGGACAATTAGAATGACCACTACTACTACTAATATTCCTCAAAAGAGAGCCTTTGTACTTAAAAGATTGATTCATTTTAAGGCGCCAATCTTGAAGAGAACCTTCACTAGGCAGAAAGTTTCAATCATACCTGTGAATGCGACAACCCTACTAGTTGAACCTTTCACACTAGGAAGGTATGATACTAAAGCCTCCTATTCTAAAGGAAAATTGAGTAAAAGACAAAGGAGAAGAAACACTAAAGCTAGCTAGTTATTGTGAATCACATAAGTCATACAACTAAGTGAGTATTTCTACCCTAAAATAAATTTGAAAATTTTGAGATGGGTGAAAAGGAATAGCTCTACTGGTGATATTAAATGGTGTTTTTGGGCTCAACAATAGTTAGTTTCAACCTTTCTGAAGAAACAACATGAAACTCTATCTACTCGAACACATAGAGTTCTGAAAGTTATTAAGGAAAAAATATCTTATGAAAAACAGGTATCAAATGTCAATTATCAAAGAAGTTAAAATGCTCCACTACAAAAGCTACAATCGATTGGTAATAAGAGCTCAAGACCGTCTAAGTAATTTCTACGGTGAGCATCGAGTGTGATACTGACACGTGTTGAGATCCATTAGAAGGTCCAGGTAGAAAGAAAATAAATATGGAGGCCAAAGCCTCAAAAAGAAGTTGCGATGCAGAAGCTTCTTCATTTGGAAACAAGTTAACCTAGAGACATTGAGGAAAGAGAAATGCTAAACTGCATGCTCAATAGCTATTGTTTAAGCAGAAAATTGTACAGCTAGCTGTAGAACTAGAAATGAGTATTTTAATCCATAACTGGTTTGACAACCTAAAGATAGGTAAAAAAGGATAGCTCTACTACCCAAATAAAATAGTTCTTTTGGACCTAATAACTTCAAATCCCAACTTCTCTAGTGAGAATTTGAAACTGTATATGCAAGAGTGCATCAAGTTCCTAATGTTGCAAAGGAGAAAGGATTGATAAAAAGAAAATATCAAAGTTCAGTCATCAAGGAGGCCAAAGTTTCTCCTTCAAGGAGACCTCCTCCAACAACCCTGACAAGATATCAGCCAATCCAAGTCCCGTACGGTGAGCATTGAGGTGTGACACTTGGACCACAGGTCCAAGAATCTGTCAAAAGGTCTCGATTAAAAGATAAGAAAATTTGGAGGCTAGAGCCTCGAAGTGAAATTGCCTTACATAAAGACAACAACGTGACATTTGGACTGTACTCCTATAAAATTCACTCATTATGCACTAGTATTTAGAGCTGAAGTTGTCTTGTCACTTGAAGTTGACCTACCTTTACTCTAAGTAGCCATTCAAAACAATCTCACTCAAGATGAGAATGCTCATCTACGGATGGAAGAGCTTGACGTGCTTGACAAAATTTGGCTCCAACCTCAAAAAAATTTGGAAGTTTATCGAGCAAAGATGTCCAAGGCTTTTGATCATACGGTGCGGCTCCGAACATTCCAAAAAGGAGAATTGGTTTTGGTGCTGAGAAGATCAATTATCCCAATCGAAAATTGATTTGGCAAATTTGGTAAGGCCTTTTGTCATTGAAAAAGTATATCGAGGAGGTATCAACTTATTGAAATGATGAAGACCAATCACGATTAATGGTCGATACTTGAAAAATCTTATCTTGACCCATTCTTGAGGTACTGATAGAAATCCCTATAAGACATGGGACATTTTTTAGTATATTTATTTAGGTTTATATATGCTTCATGAGATCTAAATAAATATACTCCAGATGAAGAACTTTTTGTGAAAATTCTCCTGTTACACAGGGGGCATTTTTATATTTTTATATATATATGAAATCAATGTTGTATGTTAAAATCTCCTTTAGAGTACATCAATTTAAATATGGATGTATTTGGATAGTTTTATCATGAAAATTCTCCTAAATGTACTTTAGAATTCCCCCTGCAAGATAGGAGAAATTTTTTTAGTTTATATTAAGTTTATTTGAGTTGACATCGTGCCATAAGATGAGATCCTCAAATATATTCTAATTTAGATGGACATCGAGCGTTACGCTGAAATCCTCAAATATATTTGACGCTCTCTCTCAATAGGCGCAAAGAAGCATGAAAGAGCGTTCGTCAGTCAAAAATCAAACCCACTATAGCTTAAGTCAAAGACTCGAGTAGGTTTCAAAGGTCGAACTAAACAAGCTCAAATTTGGTAGAAATGCGGCGCTCTCCTCACCAATAGCGTAAGAAAAGGCAAGTGAAAAAGCTTGTTAGTCTAATGATGATAAGCTTCAATCTCAAATCAGATCCGACTTAGTGATTACAAGCAAGCGATCAGAGATCTCTCTTGATCGATAGATCAAGGAAATTGGAGGAAATACTCAATTCAGGGCTACCTCAAATTAATCTATATATTACCTGCAGGGTGATATCTCAATTTATTATCAAATGATCTAATCAAGCTCTAAGTCAAAGCCAATCTCTCGCCGATTAAGTAGAAAAGTTTGAATTAAAGGAATTTGTTGGTTATTCGATTCTGATCTGCGTTCTTAATAATAACAACATTGACCATATAAAATGGTCATATGTATGTACAATTCATCAAAGCGGCAAAACGGGGATCATTGGTGCATACACTTCCAATAAGTCAATAGAGATAAATCAGGTCAGTCCTTCATCAAGTCCGGCAAGCTCAAAGCTGGATAGAAGGAATTTTAAATCCGATCAAGCATGGATAAACTCATTTCCTAGCAGAATCCTTCATTAAAACAAGCAGACTAATTCCTCCATCAAACCCAATGCATGAAGCGGTGGGAGAATCTTGAAAGGCATTTAAAGTAGATAGTAGATAGTAGATGGTGTAAAAGCTCTTAACAATTCGACAAGTCAATTCTGACAAATCGGTCAATCCCGTCATTTAGCATGTCACGAATAAAGCATCTTAATGACAAATCTATCAAAGCTTCAAAGTATTCAGTTGAAATGATCTAAGTTTTGTGGCTAGCCCAAAAGGTCAACTAATTTGCAATAAATGTGACTCGCTCCATACATGAATCATATTTGTTGGGGGACATTTGTTGACCTCCATATATGTATCATAAACCAAAACAAGCCCACAAGTCAAATTTCACTTGGGAGTGGCATGATCGAGGAAATGGCGATGTCACCAATCAATCAAATGACCCCCGATCGATGAATAGACTTCTCCATCATGTTCCATCAAAATTGATCGTGATATAAATATTGCCGACTGATGATCGATCAGCTTCGATCGATGCATCTACGGGGTCATGGCGGTGAGGATCAAACGACCTCCATTTGCAAAATTGATCATGCCATTTGCTTCAAAATGCTGAATTCTATCAAGTATGACTATTTGCACTAAATTCGGATGAGTTTGCATGAAAATTGAGCGGTTGAAAGTGGCGTACTTGGTGAAATGGATTGATTTGATCTTGGCTTGAACCGGCGGCCGATCGTAAAGCGGATACAATAATTATCTTAAATCGATATATATTATTTATGTGCATTTAGGTAAATCGCATTAAAACCCTTTAATAAATTTAAATTTAAAAAATTGTAAATTACCCCTCACGACAGCGTTCCCCATTTTATTTTTCAATTTTTTTTTAGGTAACCTCTCCAAAAGAAAACTTCCTCCTCATTCTCTCCCACTCTCCTCTCTCCTACAACCTCTCTCTTGTTAGAAAACAAAAAACACAAGGTAAAATCCATCCCTTGCTCTCGGTTTCCACCGTCCGACACGATCTTGCACCCACCGCTCGGTGATTTCATAAAACCATTTTTGCGGCCTGGAACCATGATCATCCGTGATCCGCCGTGCGCACGACTGCGTTGCCATAGCCTGCCGCCGCGTTCTGCGCCGACACATTGCGCAGACCCGTTCCGTGACCGCTCGACCACTTGTTTTTCGGCGATGACAGCCCGTCCGCGCGTGTCCGTGACCCATAATGGGCCGCTCCATGTCCCCTTATGCTCCGTTGTGCCTCCTGCCGTTCCTCCGGCTGTCCGGGCATTGCCCTCAGCCATTCCGCCGCTGAATCCGGCAGCCCTCCTTCCCGTAAATCGAAATCCAATTTCACGGCCCGTTCACGTACAATCCGGCTGGCCCCTCTGTTCCCTCCATTGTCCAGACCCACTGCCTTCCACCCGTTGTCCACTACTCCACTTTTAGCCATCCGGTTTCCTTTACCATGATCGGGGAAGAAGATCGTCGGTGAATTTTTCTTGATTTCGATCGTCCCTTCTTTAGCTAAATCCGCCACCGCCTGATCGGAAAGAACGTCATCAATCGAATTCTTTCTCGTTTTCCCCGCTTTAGCGTCCGTTTCCACCGGCCGATCGGAAGAACATCGTCGATAGGTGAATTCTCTCGATTTTGGCATTACCTCGCTTTTATTTTCACTTTGCCTGATTGGGGAAGAACGTCGTCAAGTCTTCTCTCGATTCCGTCACTTTTCGTCATTTCGCCGTCGGGAAGAACATCATCAACAGCATTCTTCTTTTGATTTTGGCGTCACACTCCTTACGCTACATTCGATTTCCTCACAACCCGATTCTTTCTTAGAGCATTCTGGCCAGAAAATGTGTCGAGCGTAATGCGATATGAATGTGGATATATATATATATATATACGTGTTCTTTCTGAGTTTGAAAGGCCGTTGTCAGCGAGATGAAAAACGGTTGTGGTGTCATGACAGCTCATATCTTCCAGACGTCTAAAGTAAGCAAACGTTAGATGTCGCTCACTCAGATGAAATCTTTGAAATTTTTTGTCCGATTTTTAAACATAGAAAAAAGGGGAGGAATATATGCATTATATATCTTCTTTCGGGTTTAAAGGCCTCATATTTACTTTCAGAGCGATGAGATGAAAACTGTGATGTCATGAGCAGCTCTGACGAGGCATCTTGATAAGTCAAAATCACGATCTGACCCCTGGGGATGATCTTGAGGAAATTTCTGAAATTAAATCAATTTTTTGACTTACAAAAAAAAGGAGACTGAAATGAGCTGACTTAAGAATGCTAAGTAGTGAATCCTGCAGCTAATTTTAAATTAAAAGCGTCAAATAAGAAATAGAAGGGAGCCTTTAAAAAAAATTTTTTTAAAGAATAAAACACTCATTCAAAATGCAAGTAAAATTTGGGAAGTATTAAACTCATGGCTAATAACGATTATACATGAGCTTAAATTGAAATAATGAATGAGTTCTCTTTTCTTGTAAATTTCAAAATTAAACAAAACTTTAATTGAATTTTGGGAGACTAATCTAAACTTAATAAACTTGCAATAAATTTACAGGTCTAAGGAATCCAAATTGGGTTTAATAATCTCAGAATGTGAAGGTGATTCTTATCTTGGTAATAAGCGTAGAGTGAAATTTAAAAGCAAATAAATATTGAAATCGGCATAACGTAATATCAAAATTGATGTAAATTGAGCATAATCAAATTGGGAGAATTGCAAAACTCAACAAGTAAAGCTAGTCTGATGTTTTAAAACTATAATCTAAATCGAAATGCCCTTTAGGTACCGCTATGACCTTTATTATGACGAAATCTATAAAAATCATAGGACTTTCTTGATCAAAATTAAACATTAATTATGATTTTTAAAATATTAATGATTTTATTAATTAGATGAAATTAGCTGCTATAAACACACGTAGACGACCTTATTGAATGCTTAAATTCAAATTCGAGGATATTGTCTGGTAAGCTTCCTTTAGGGAGATAGGGTTAACAATATCTAAAATCTATTATAAAATTTAATTTGGTAAAATATCGAAAGCCAATCTGTCGGTGATAGTAAATTTGATCACATGTTATGATTAAGCGAGTTGATAGGATCTAAAGCTCTTAATTCAAACATAAAATTATTTGAATTATTAATTACACGTGTATGTGCGGCTATCTTTGAATCTTTGAAATTCAAGTGTTTGAGGATTGCAAATTATTTCTAATTTGGTCAAGGCGTGTTGGGTTAACAAAACCTAATTACCTATAATAAGAGTTTCAAATCAGTGAAATATTTGAAAACTAATTCTAACAAGTGATAGTAGATCTAATCCTCTGTTAATAACTAAACAGAGTTTACATGATCTAAAGCTCTTAAACATATTCAAATTAATTAATTTTTTTTAAATCAAATTAAGTAGCAATCTAAAATCAATCTCATAATTCAGAAATAAAAACTACCTAAATACTTAAATACACCGCGTATTGCCCCGTATCTTTGAATCTAAAATTCAAGTGTTTGAGGATCTTTGCGAGTTTTTCGTCTTGGGGTTAGGGTTAATAAAACCTAAAATTTTAATAAGAGTTTCAAATCGGTAAAATCTCGAAAGCGATTATGTGGTGTGATAGTAGATATAATTATATTAGAGCTAAGCGTGATCTAAAGCTCTTAAACATATTTAAATTAATCAATTTTTTAAATTAAATTAAGTAGTAATCTGAAACTGCTTAATGAAACTTTATCATTAAAAATTTAAATCTAACTCAATCTAAGTATTGTTTGGCGGGGTGACAAGAAAACTCTAGTTAAGCGAAATCAAATTAAGTGTTCTTATGTTATCTCACTAGTAAGGGCGTGACATGTCTCGGCGTGTGACTTGGCCGTAAGCCAGGATGAAGAAATTATGGAGAATCCTCATCTGGTTTGGCGGTCGCTCCATTATATCACGCGATTCGTGGCAGATGCTCCCCAATGCTCGCCTTTGAGTTGTGAATCATTCTTGATGAAAACTCCTCGTATTAAGGTAAAACTTGTCTCCTTGAAAAATCCAGTCTGGAGGATTGGATGACAACATGTGTTCGATGAAGATCCTTCGTCGGGGTTGGGCGACCTACCTCCACTAAGACTAGGACCGCGCCGGATGATGGGCCTGAGATCGATCATTCATTTATTGTTAAAATGATAAATTTCATATCTTAAATCTTGAAACTCTATATCTTATTATACTTCGCATTCAACTATCAATAGTAGCCTTGTCGAATTTCTATCTCACTTCTTGGGAGGGGTAATTAACTATAGCTTACACTATAGGAAACACAACCATATCTAAAGTCCTCACCAAATGAGGATGAAATCTCTGGGTAGTGTCTTATCTACTATTCCACCTATCTTCTGAAAATTACACTGACACTTTCAAATCACTCTCTTCAATTCAAATTCAAAAAATTATCGAGTGGTCGGTGACAAATTTTTGGAGCCCCCAGTAGGTTAACACTTATATCCAATCTAATGATACACAGATTTGAAATTCTAGATCTAATCAAGTGATTGCTTGCATAACATTAAAATTCAAGTAAGAATCAAGCTAAACATGGTTAGGTGATGTAAATGAACAAACCACTTTGTTGATTTTCATTTTAATCTTATCCCATAGCTTGGAAAATGACAACATAACATGAATAGATATTTATAACAAAGCAAGGTTAAAACCATGCAACTATAGGATGCTTCATTTTCATCTTCAACCCATTCACATAGCATGTAAAAGATTGTCATAAGATAGGCAAATGGGACATGGTCAAGCATCCATACTAAACTTGTAATACATAAAATGAAATTGAACTTAATCAAGTAATCATCTATATGACATCAAGGTTCAAGTAGTGATTAAGTTAAGCATGGATAAGTGATGCAAATGAATAAATCAACTTGTTGATTTTTATCTTAATCTCATTGCATAACTTAGACAAAGGGAAAACTAACATAACATTAGTATATGATTGATAACAAGGCAAGGTTTAAGTTATGTAACACATAGGATGCCTCATTTTCTTCTTCAACCCATTCATATATACAAGAATACATTTTCATAAGATAAGTAAAAATCTATTTTCAAATAAGTAATTGCTACACAACTTCAAGATCCAAGTAGGAATCAAGTTAAGTATGGCTACATATTGCAAAAGAACAATAAACCTTGTTGATTTTCATTTTAACTTTATTACCAAATTTAAGCAAAGAGAAGAGTAGCATAGTATGCATGATTATTTGATAATAAAGTAGGGCATCTCATTTCTATCTCTCACCCACTTATGTAGCACATAAAGAGGAATATCACAACTTAAGTGAAAATATGAATGCAAATAAATAATTTCTACATGAGATGAAGGTTCAAGTAATAATCAAGCCAAGCATGGGTGAATAAATCCATAAATAACACTTGCCCTCTCTTCATTCTTCCCAAATTAAGAAAAAATAAGCAATCCTCATGATAATATTTAGGCTAATAAAACTAGAATTTCATTATCACAACATGCTTTTATAATTTGAGAATAAGAAAAAGATATATATTAATTGAACTTGCATGATTTTCTTTCTTCTCCACTTTTATCAAAATTTCGGTCTCCGTGTCCAAGTTGGTTTGGGAGGCCACACCAGAAAGGCGTCATGGTAGTGTCATAAAGACAACAAAAATTTTATTTGCCACACCAAGAAAGTGTATGGGTTCACATAACATATCATTTTTAATTATAAGGCATATTTTCTTTAGCACGTTGGACACGTAGCAAAATATCCCTCCCATCGTTGGAACAATGTGAGCGCACTTATCAAAGATTTTCACATTGGAACAATGAGCAGTATTATGCACAAATTATTTCGTGTGAAACGATGTGATGGGCTATCAAAATAAATTTCCATCACATGGAATATGAACATATCTTATAAATTTCTCCACGATGGACTTATCACAAAACATATTTACAAGCTTACATTTATATATAAGCATACATATACATGTACTTGGGAAAGACATATGATATTTGTGATTTTAACTAAGCATTACATTAGAAACATCACAAATAAGAAGTCATTACATGAGTTTTTAATTGCATATGAATGTAATAGACCCCCCTTTTCTTATTTCATTTCTCTGTCTTTTTTCTTCTTTCTCTTTTTTTTAGCATAATGGATGAAATACCTTTCCTTGAATTGGAAAGTAAGATAGCTTTCATGTGTTAAATCATAAGCATATGTTTCATTCTTTGCTATCAAATGAATAAAGAGAACATTGTACTTTATGTTTACCTTCTCGATTTCATGAACAATTGCATTTAAATAGGATTTGATTGAATAAAACATTTAATAGCAATTTTGTATAACATATGATAACACTTTCTCAAAATTAGCAAATGGAATGAGGGTTTTATGCCAAACATATCTAAAGTTTCAACTTCTTATGATAAAAAGAAGGAAATTTCAAACTCTACAAAGGTAGGAAGTTTATAAATCTGAAATCACCCTTTCAATGCTTGCATAAGTTTAAGGAGGTATCAAAGTAAAAATGATAAACAAGACTTATGTTCATATGAAGAGAAAACTGAAATCCCATTCACTTTTGCTTGCTTCAAACCTCCCTTTCAATTTTTTTTAAATGATAGCCACAAGAATTTAAACCACTTAAAATGAATAGCCACATTAAGCTTGATATCACATAAACCCAAAGGAGAGTTTTTAGATTTAGTAAAACATTTATAAAACCCACAAGATTTGAAAGAAGCTTAAATTGGATCTTGCTAAATAATACGATATGCTTGATATTACACTAACCCACAAGGAGATTTCAAATTTAACAATCATCTTCAAAACCTTAAGTTTTGAAAGGAGATCAAATTGACTCTTGCTATATGGTAATAAGAGACAAGAGGTAGGACAAAGATAAAAAATCTCACATAAAGATCTCACAATTCACTTCAAGAGCTCATCAATTGATGATGATAGCAATTAGTACAAAGATAAACAATGTTAATAAATCAAGACCATGCCTTTCAATCCTCTTTCTTTAACAAGATACTTAATGAAACTTAATCTATATGAAATAAACTATCTCTTTTAGACTTAGCAAATCTAAAAAATCAAACATGAGGTAATACTTGGCATTTGGATTTGCCAAACCAAAAAAAAAAAAAAAAAATTTGAAAACAAACTTTGCTCAAATCCTTATCTCCATGATATCAAAACAACTAAAGGAAGCAAAGTAGGACAGTCCTCATGAGATTAAATGAATGAATTCAGAAAATTAACATATAGTGGCACTTGCATTTGAGTTTAATAAATCCGGAAAATCTAAAAACTAATCCTCACCCAAACCATTATTTTATGATAACAACTCATGTAATAGAAGCAAAGCAAGATGAACATCATGAATAACTTCCTAACAATCAATTTCCCCTCTTTTTTTTTAATAATCCAAGGCAATGACATATTGATCAACAATTGCAAGAGAGTCAAAGCCATGTTAAGCTCATTTATAGACTTTAGAATTTCAGATTTGGCTAAGAGGCCTACTTGCATATTAATGAAACCCATTAAGTAGAAAGCTCACACTAATCAATGATGATAAAGAAACAAGCAAACCATTATACTAGGCTAATATGCATAAGTCCCTTTCCCTCTTTTTTTTTAAAAAAAACCAGTACAACAATACAACTCTCTACATACCATCCAAATAAGAAATCTGAAGTATGAAAAGAGAAAGAAATCCACATATAACTTAGGGTTAGAGCCATACATCATCTTTAACCCCATTTTCATATTTCTAACTTCATGTTAAACATGTAAAAAAAGGCTTAGCAAGTATTATTCCATCCAAACAACAAAATTATAACATGAAAAGAGAAGGAAACTTACATATAACTTATGGTTTGAGCCATACATCATCTCAAATCCTATTTCACACTTCGAATCCACTTCAAACAAGTAAAGAAATGAATTAGAGAAATTATTTCACCCATAAAGATAGAAGTAACCATATGCAAAGAGCAAACCCTTCTTCTTTTCATTTGCAAGAAAGCAATCCAAGAATAATATAGATTCATAAAAGGAACATTTGATCAACCCATTTCATTTCAACCAAGCCAAAATAGAATGATAATAATGAGCTTAGGGTTGAAAGGAAATGACCAAGAGTTTTCGATTGCAAGAGAGAAAGGAAGGAAGAAGAGTTTCGGATAGGGCTTGCCCGATTGGGTTTCACACGAGGGAGGAGAGCTCAGATCGGGGGGATTTTCTTGTGTGTTCTGCTCAGGTTAAGAGGAAGACTGAATGATCATGCAAGAAAGGGAATCGCAGGAGCTTGGGGACGAGAGGAATCACATGGAGAGGAAAGACGGAATGATCATGCGAGAGAGAGTGCTCGGGAAAAAAAAATTGCGTGAATGGGGCTGGACGGTTCATTTTAGCATTTAGGGTAAGCCGACCGTTTTGATTGGCTGCCCAAATAGTAGCCAATGAGATTATTTGGGCGGCTGCTTTGATTGGGTGTGTTTGAAATTTGATTGATTCGATTAAAGCCGGATTTATGGAAGCATATTAAGCAGTGTTATTAATCAAATTTGACGACTATTAGCTTATGACAAAATCATTAATATTACAAATAATTTGAATCAAATTATCCAATTAATGAACCTGCATCAAGTTAGATATTTTTTTTGCATACGCAACGCAATATTTTAATAAGTCGTTTGGGACAAACGTGAGAAAATTGGGCTTAAATTACGACCGCTTTGAATCGATCTACGCTCACATGAATTTCTTGAATCGACGCATGATCGCTTGACATTCGACATTTCAAACGATTTGCGGAGATCGTCGACGCGCGCTTCAATTATATGACGGGACGAAAAAATTAAAGATTTTATTTTACCAAATTGATATTTCATTTTATTTTTTAAACTATTGCGATGCTCTCTAATTATTTATTTTAATTTTTTATTATATTTTAATTTCAAGGAACTATGTGAGGCCAACAGGTACTAAAATATATTTCTTCCAAATATCATAAAGTAGCTCTCTCTCTCTCTCTCTCTCTCTCTTGGACTCACTTTCATTTATTTATAAATTTACTTCTTATATAATAATAAAATGGGAATAAAATCAATTAAGTATCATTCTCGACCACAAGGACAAATACAAAATAAAGTTCATATAATTAAAGAATTTTTTTACTATGTTACTTGATTTCAAACCCAAAACCAACTTTATAGATATATAACAAAGAATTTTATATACATTTTAGAACAACAATCTTCATTTATTTATTCAAAAATTTCATCCCTATGATAATTGATACTAAGGGATTATTTGCTCAAATGAGTTTTTTTATTTAAAATAAATCAAACACAAATTTAAAAATTTTGCTTTTTGATCAAAGAAAACAAAATGCAAAATATTCCATCCATGTATTTAGAATTCAACCTCCAACCTATTTTGAATGAATTTCAAATTTATTAAATATAGATATCTTTCTAATATAAAAGCTCATATTTCTCATCATTATTACCATATGCTATTAGTATCATTGGCTCTGACCACCAACCATCATCACAACAGCTATACTTAGTCATCACTTGCTATCAAAGATGACTGCCACTATATTTAAAATATTAATTTTACTTTGCAAGTAAAAACAAATAAAAATAATTCAAATTTTATTTTAGTTTGGCATACAAAATTAGTTTTTTATTATAAAATTATTATTATATAAAATAGAAAGTACTATTCATTAGTTTACCTATATTTGTATCAAATTTTAAAGTTATCAAAATATTCATAAGTTGTTAAATTTATACATAATATATAATACTTCACAATTAATATATAACATCTATGTATTGACTGAGCGTTACATAATACTATATTATTAAAGTCCGGACATAAAAATTGTATCCAGATTCTGCACGTAATAATTTTACTAATCTTAAAGCTATCAACATAGATTCAATGATCCAATCTAAATCTTGTACTTAGAAAATAATTGCGAGACCAAAACCTCCATTAATCTTTTATTATATCCAAGGATGTGGAGGTCCAACATCAGTCCTAAGGTTAATGTAACATATTTCAGCCATTTAATTATTCTTAGGACTAAAACATCCAAAATTAAGATGAATTTTGATCCAAAATAAATCTTGATGATGAGATGCTTCAAAATTCTTATATAAATAATCAAACAGTGATAAAATATTTTAAATGCATAATTATTTTGCTTCCAAGTGGACATAAGACTAACTCTTAAATTCTATTAAATTTCACATAGGAGAACATCATAAAGGATTAAAAAAAATTCTCAATCGACCAATTTATAGGTTCTTATTCAAAAAGAACTATAAGATCAAATAAAAAATTATTTTGTAAAATATAATAAAAATTCATTTTATGCAAGGCAAATCAGTGCTATTATTATTGAGTAAAGAGTTGTCAGTTTAATTATGCAACCAGTAATTATATCTCTTTGTATTGAAAATTTTCAACTAATTTAATTTCACCTCATGCAAATTTGACTCAAAAAAAATTCTAATTTAAGTTATCACAATTAATTTTCAAGTCGAGTTGGGTCCAAGAAATTGACCCGTTTAATACTTCAAGTATGTTTGGGTTGACCCACAAATCTAAAACTAACTCGATTTTGACCTATCAACTTGAATTTGATCCGTGAATTTAAAATTGACCCAACGTTTTGCTTGTGAATGAATTTGACTCAATTTTGATTTAATTTTGATATAGAATACATGTATAAATAGATTATTCTGATCATGTTCAAATCAAGTTTAGGTTGAAGTTTTAACCTATTTAATAAATGGGTTGAGTTCGAGTCAAACCAATTCGAGTCCGATCAATTTCGAATCAAATCTAAATTTGTCTCACTGACCTAAATTAACACTACTACCAAAGAGTCTATAAGCGCATCAAATAGAGCTTAGAGTATAATGAGAAGTGAAATAAAAAAGAGAAACAAAGAAAAAGCTCCACATAGTCTAAATCTCAATGGGTACAACTAAACTACATGAACAAGAACAAGATGCTCTTAAGCTAAGTAGTAGGATAACACAGCGGAAATAACTTTAAATATATTTAATTAAGAATTATATTTAGAAATATTAAAGACAAATAAGTTAATTATAAATTATAAAAAAAAATGGATCAATAGATACAATATTAGTATTTTTTAATTATGAATTATCCATGTTCACCTTTCAAAAGATTATTTGTTTATGTGAAAAAAAATGGAAGGCATAGATTTGGCCACACAGTTGGAAAAGCTTGTGATCAAGTCATAGGATGGAGAAAAATATGTATGAGTGGATGTAGCTTTCATGGGACTCAACAACATAACGTCATTACTCAAAAATGCATTTTTTTTTTACTTATGGCACTGAGCTTTAACTTATTTAATTACCGCAGATCCCGACTTGTCCGTTCTAACGGTGGAGGAGAAAATAATACTGCATTATTCTTCTGAGGACGTTTAGGATTTCTTTTTTTTAGCATAAATTCTGTTTCGACTCCCACTCTCTCTGTGCTTAGACCTTCCCTGATTTGCTAAATCTTGGGCATTAAAATTGAGGTATTATAGGCGCTGAGGTATATCTTCGCATTCTTGAATTATATAATGAATTTAGGGTTTTTTGTTCTCCATGTAGGAGAACATTTGGAATATTTGAGTTCTTTAAAGGAAAGGAGCATCGTATTTTCAGATGTTTTTTGAACTCTCTATCTCTCGTGATGGTACATGTCATTATTTTCAAAATTTTGAACCGTGGGACTTGTCATATGTTTAGTATATCCCATTGTAGGATGCTTAGTCTTTGTTTCATGAAGGATTTGATGAAATCTAGATGTTTGGGTTATATATATGTTCTGGCATTATAATTTATTATAGGGTTGCTTGATGGTTGTTTGCGATTGAATGGTTTGATTTTTTTTTATGGCTATTTTGCATGTGTACTCATACTCTCTTGAGAATTTATACTAATTTTTTTCCGACTTTTAAACCATATTTGTAGAAAATATATTTATTACATTCCATTAAAAGTAATTTGAAGGCTGATTGGTTTTTAGAGAGATTTGTATCGTACTCTATACTCTCATGAGTACATATTATTTTCATTTTATTAGATTTTTTGGCTGTTTGGAGAATATGTTTATTATATTTCATTAGAAGCAATTTAGAGGATTTGATTAGTTTTAGGTGTTTTTGTACTCTCTCATGAGAGTAAGATTAATTTTTCGATTTTTTGGCTTGTTTGGAGAGAATATGTTTATTACATTTCATTAGAAGCAATTTGGAGGCTGATTGATTGATTTTTAGGAGAGATTTGCATATACTCTCTCATGAGAGTATATTTTTCATTTTATCAATTTTTTGTCTGTTTGGAGAGAATATATTTATTACATTTCATTAGAACTAATTTGGAGGCTGATTGGTTAGTTTTAGATTTTTACATCTTTTGTACTCTCTCTCATCTATTATTCATTTTATTTGGCCTGTTTGGAGAGAATATATTTATTACATTAGAAAAAATTTGAAGAGGTTGGTTTTTAGGAGAGATTTCTCATACTGTTTTCATATGGCCTTTTAATATTTTATTTTTTGATTGATTAGTTAGTATTTATATTACTCTCTCATGAGAGTACATATTATTTTTTTATTTGTGGATTTTGGCTTGTTTGGAGATATATTTACATTTATTATTTGGATTGGTTTTAGGGACATATACTCATGAGAATTTATATTCATTTTTGTCATTACTTTTGGAATATATGTTTTACATTGAAGTAATTTGGAGGTGATTGGTTGGTTTTAGGGTGTTTTTTGCATTTGTACTCTCATGAGAGAGTCATTATTTTCTCATTTTTATTTTGTCTATTTGGAGATATGTTTATTACATTCTAATTTAGATGTTGATTGGTTAGTTTTTTGGAGAGATCATCTCTCTCTGTACTCATGAGAGTACATATATTTTTCATTTAGATTTTTTGGCTGTTTGGAGAATATGTTTATTACATTTTATTAGAAGTAATTTGGAGCGGTTGATTTGGTTTTATGAGATTTTATGTACTCTTTGTACTCTCATGAGAGTATATTATTTTTCATTTTATCAGATTTTTTTTTTGGCTTTTTGGATATTTATTATTTTCCATTTTTTTGGAGATTTGGAGTTTTTGGTTGATTATTTTAACATATTCTCATTACAATCATCATTTTTTGGCTTTTTGGAGATATGTTTATTACATTCCATTAATTTGGAGGGATTGGTTTTTTTGGGAGATTTGCATGTACTCTCTGTACTCATGAGAGTATAGAGTATTTTATCATTTTTTATTTTTTGGCTGTTTGGAGAATATATTTATTACAGTATTTAGTTATTGATTAGAATTGAGAGGTTAATTGATTTTGGAGATATATTTCATTAGAAATTTGAGTGATTGGTTTTTTGTGATTACATTTCTCTCATCTCATGAGTAATTTTATTTTTATTTTCAATTTTTTTGGCTGTTTGGAGAATATGTTTATTACATTAGAGTAATTTGGAGGTGATTGGTTGATTTTAGAAGATTTACATGTACTCTCCTCATGAAAGTTATTTTCAATTCATGATTTTTGGCTTTGAGAGAATATATTTATTACATTCCATTAAAAGAAATTTTGGTTGATTTGGTTAATTTTTGAATGAGATTATTTTCAATTTTTGTCAAATTTTTTGGCTTTGGAGAATATGTTTATTACATTCCATTAGAAGTAATTTGGAGGTTGATTATTTTAGGGAGATTGTACTCTGAGAGTCTGATTATTTTATTTTTTGTCAGATTTTTTGGCCTTTTTGGAGAGAATATGTTTATTACATTCCATTAGAAGCAATTTGGAGGAGGATCGATTGGATTTTAGGGGTGTTTTGCATCTGTACTCTTATGAGATTATTTTCTCATTTTTTTTGTCAATTTTTTTGGCCTGTTTGGAGAGAATATGTTTATTACATTCCATTAGAAGTAATTTGGAGGATGATTGGTTGGTTTTTATGGGAGATTGTCATATGTACTCTCTATATTCTCATGAGAGTATAGATTATTTTTTCATTTTCTGTCAAATTTTTTGGCATATTTGGTGAGAATATGTTTATTACATTCCATTAGAAGCAATTTAGAGGTTGATTGGTTGGTTTTTAGGGGAGATTGACATCTGTACTCTCTGTACTCTCATGAGGGTACAGATTTTTTTTTCATTTTTTGTCAAATTTTTTGGCCTGTTTGGAGAGAATATGTTTATTACATTCATTTGGAGGCGATTGAGATTAATTTTAGGGTTGTACTCTACTCTCATGAGAGTACATTTATCATTTTGGTTTTCTAGAATATGTTTATTACATTTTAGAAAAATTTGAGGATGATTGGTTTATGTGGATTTATTCATCTCTGTCTCATGAGAGCATTTCATTTTTTCATTCTTTATTTTGTTTACATTTTCCAATTTGGGTAGTTAATTTTTGAGATTATAGACTCTCTATACTCATGAGAGTATATTATTTTTTATTTTTTTGGCTTTTGGAGAGATATGTTTATTACATTATTAGAAGTAATTTGGAGATTGATTGATTTTTAGGGAGATTGACATCGTACTCTCTGAGTTGATTATTTTTTATATCATTTTGGCGTTTGGAGAAAATATATTTATTACAATCCATTATAATTTGGGTGGTTAGTTTTTTAAGGATTGCATGTGTACTCTCTAAACTCTCATGAGACATATTATTTTTCAATTTTATCGATTTTTTGGCTTTTGGAGAGAATATATTTATTACATTATTAAAGTAATTTGGAGGCTAATTGGTTGATTTTATGGTTGTTTTGCATCTTACTCTCGTGAGTTGATTATTTCTCTCAATTTGGCTTTGTTTGGAGAATGTATTTATTACATTCATTAGAAGCAATTTGGAGGTGATTGTTGGTTTTTTTAGGAGATTTTTATTTTACTCTCTCATGAGAGTCTGATTATTTTCATTTGATTTTTAGCATGTTTGGAGAGAATATGTTTATTATATTTCACTAAAAGTAATTTGAAGGCAGATTGGTTGATTTTTAGGGGAGATTTATATCTATACTCTATGTACTCTCATGAGAGTACATATTATTTTATCATTTTATGTTAGATTTTTTGGCCTGTTTGGAGAATATATTTATTACATTCCATTAAAGTAATTTAGAAATTTGGATTGGTTGGTTTTAGGGAGATTTACTCTGTAAGTACTATTACATTTCTATCATTTTTTGGCTTTTTGGAGAATATTTATTACATTTCATTAGGATTTTGGGGTTGATTGGTTGATTTTTGAAAACATTTTCACATTTTTTTCTAGATTTTTTTGCCTGTTTGGAGAAAATATGTTTGCTATATAGCGGTTGAAGCAATTTAGAGGTCGATTGATTTTTTTGAGCGCTTTGTCATTTGTACTCTTTGTACTCTCAAGAGTACATTTTCTCAATTTTTTTCCAACATTAGTCCCCGCTTTTTTAGTTTGCTGCTTTGTCCTCCGGGCCTCCATTATGTCGAAAAATCTCATTGAATTTTCATTTTGAAGTTTAACATGTCTAGGAAAAGGATAACTTCCATATGCAGGCCTACCACCATTAGAGCGATGTTCGATAATATCTCAACACACTTTACTGATGAAGTTATTGACATTTTAAGGAGGCTTCCTTTGCATCAAATTTATTAATTCTACAAATTCACACTCATGCCATCACTTCAATCTGTTTGGATATAGAGAAGCAATCATTCTTTTGGTGGCCAATGCATTCCTTTCACCCCAATGAAGTTGCATTAATTGTAGGATGCCAAATAGGGAGAAGGTCATAAAAAATCCTCACAAAGTTCAGTTGGACTTTAAGAATAAACTTGGATTTGGATTGCTTCTTAACGACTTGTGCAGGTAATACATATTTTTGCTTTCAAATCTTTTTTTTATATATCACAACCAGAGTGGCATAATTGATTGCCTATGACATAGACAAATTTGTCAAGTACAATAAGGACCATTTGGCCTTTCTCACAATTTGATGGTATTACATCAAAGATTCAAACACAGAAGGCACCCGGGTACATGAGTGGCTTCGTCACTCTTCTAATGGTACACTCTACATCTTCAGATATGTATTATTTGATGCATTGAAGTTAGCTTATATAAATATTTGTTGCAGATCTGGGCGTCAAAGCACATAACCATCATAAGGCCGCCCTTTCCTTCTACAAAGCCACGTATGTTATGGCCAAAAATAAAGTTTGATGACTCCTTCACTTTGAAGGTCATGATACAAAATAATTTCACTTTATTTATATTAGAATGTATTCATTCATATTATAAAACATCACATTTTTTTATCTGTAACGGTGTCCCTTTCATTTGAGGACATATATAAGAGGAGACCTTCCTTGAAACATTGCCCTACCCAGACAACCCATAACAAATTCCCATTCTAGTCCACCACTAAATCTCCATATGTCACTCCTCGATATTCTCCCCTACTAGTAGAGCCCTCTGCTAGCCATTTAGAAAGCTCATAGAGGATACTTGCGTTTCGTATGAGAGAGAGAGTATCATCTTTGAAGCATCAATGACCGAGAGAATGAATGGAATTGATTTGAATGTAGCTACTATTGAGGTGGTGGTTGTTGCAAGGTCCCAAAGATCCCTAACATGGGGAAGCCCTGGAGGTGACCATGGGGAATCTCTGAGGAAGCTATCGGGCAACAGAGGATACCACAGAGCTTCCCCATGGAGGCTACCATGGCTCACGTGTATACAGGAGGCTCCCCTGTGGAGGCTACTGAGGGCTTCCCCAGAGATCCAGAGAAGCCCCTATGGAGGCTTCCACTGGGAAACCCCACATGGGAAGCTCCCCAGGAGGCTTCAACCGCATGAAGATGCCATGCACCCTTACTCGACAAAGATGGTGTGAAGGCTCGAGATAAGGAAGAAGAAAGCTATATCTTCCCCTTCACACTAACATACAGAAGTCACGGGTAATAACTCCTAGCCTCCACCAGATGAGCAAACTAAGAGGTATTGCTTTTACTTTTTTAATTTAACCTAATAGTAGATTTCACTAAAATTTTTATAATTTTGCAAAGATGCTCCAATATCAAGGTCGAACCACCGATTGTCACATGGTGGTTGAGGAGCATCGCGAGGTATGCATCAACTTAGATTGAGCCTTACTTCAAGGAATCTAGCTCTTCATCACTAATTTCTCAGAGGCACATCATATCATCATTTCTCATCAAGAGATGTCCCCAAGATAATCAGCTCATCGACACTTGCTCCCATTCAAGGAGAAGTAAGTCATTTTCATTCAACTCTTCTATACATAAAATCACCTATTCATTTAATTAGCTCATTCCCATATTTCTCACATGGATGATAATATTTCATGGAATATCATCATGCGAGGCCGATTGATGAGTTCGTGATCGATCTGCCGATCGGATGCCTTCACCTTTTTACTGGCCGAGAAGTACTTAGTATGTCATGGGCTATATGTCCCCTATTTGTATGTTTCATGCCTGCACTGGGTAAGTTACTCCATAAAACTTTGGGTAATATGATCCTTTCCTAGTTTAGATTATTAGAATCCACTAATTATAAACTTTCCTTCACTTCTTGCAGAGTTATGCTAAATAAAAAAAGCAAAATGTTCATCCAAAGATATCATCAGAGGTATCGTGTATGGTCTACTACTTCCGCTATAAATAATCGACTTGGACACTGGTCGCATATTAAGCAAGGAGCTTGGTATTTTTATGATTCATCAAACCCAACTCATAAGGCCATTCTTCAGATTGTAAGAACTTTCATTTCTTGCCTTTTGTATATTTTGTGCCTACTTATTGACTTATATATTCTTACTATTTATAAAAATTACTTTGTGAAGATCTTATTTGAGAGCGATCCCACAAAATGGTCAATAAATGATGAGTGGGCTACCACCAAGAAAATAGTGTTGATCATGGGATGTTTGTCTGAATATAGGCAAAGAATCGAAACCTTGGACTGCACCACCAGATTGGACAAAGAAGCTGAATTGCTTCAGGGCTGAGTTCACTTATGCTATCTTTTGTATGGGTATGAAATAACTGATTTGACAAATGTACAATCAAACTTTGATATGTTGGGAATCAATTTTAGAAATGTATCCGTGTTTGTGGATGCCATTAAGAACTATTTTGCTTTTGAAGTTTTTTGAGATAACATGTCTAGATGTCATGTTTAGTAGATAATAAATGCTTACATCTTTCATATTTCTTTTAACCTGTTTTGAATCTATCCTTATAAGTCATTTGCTTATGGTTTGATTTGCATGTACTTTCTGACTCTCATGAGTATAAATCATTTTCATTTATTTCCACATTATTTGGACTGTTTGGAGAGAATATCTTTAAAAGATTCCATTAAACATAATTGGGAGCCTGAATATTAGTTTCTTTAGGTTTTGTAGTATTTGTACTCTCTCTGAGAGTACACATTATTCAATTTTTTAACCTTTTAGCTGAGAGGAAAATGTTCATGACATACCATTTGAAGCAATTTGAGGTCGATGGGTTACTTTTTTTGAGTTGTTATTCATTCTCAGTTCCCATGAGAGTACTTAAATTCATAATTTTTTCCAATTTTTTTGGCATGTTTGGAAAGGAAATATTTACTGGATTCCATTACAGGTTGATTGGAGCCTTATAATAGCCTTTTGAAGCATGTGTACTCTCTGATTCTCAGAGTACATATTTTTTCAATTTTTTCACTTAATGCCTTTGGAGAAAAGTTTATGACATACCATTTCAAGCAATTTGGTCGAGGGTTACTTTGACCTATTTTGCATCTCAGATTCTATACTCTGAGAGAGTACAATTTCTTAATTTCTTCAGTGGTGTTTGGAAAGAATATGTTAACTACAAACCATTTGGAGCAATTTGGGTCATTTATTTTGAGCTATTTTCATGTATTCTCTCACCCCATGAGTACGTACCATACATGTACTTTTGTAATTTTGGCGGTTTGAAATATTAACTAGATTCCATTACTATACATTTTATTAGCTTTTTGACCTATTTTCAGGTGTACTCTCTCTGATGACTTTTTCTCAATTTTTTTCCTTATCTCTGTTTGGAAAGAATATGTTTACTACAAACCATTTGGAGCAATTTCTGGGTTACTTTTTTGTTATTTTAGACTCTACTCTCATGAGAGTACATACCAATTTCAATTTTTTCCCTTATTTGGAAAGGAAATATTAACTAGATTCCATTATGTTTATCATTAATATTAGCCTTTTGACTTATTTTGTAATTGTTTTCTTAAGAGTTTTTTTTTCTCAATTTTTTTCCTGCTTGGAAAGAATATGTTTACTACAAACCATTTGGAGCAATTTGGAAGTTACTGGTTATTATATATTTTATCAGTACTCTCTCATGAGAGTCACTAATTTTCACTTTTTAGCTTTGGAAAGGAAAATATTAACTAGATTCCATTACAGTTTATTGGAGCAAATATTAGCCTTCCTATTTTTAATATGTACTCTCAGAGTGACTTTTTTCTCAATTTTTTTCCTTATTGGCGTTTGGAAAGAATATGTTTACTACAAACCATTTGGAGCAATTTGGAAGTTGGTTAATTTTTTAAGTCTTTTCATCTCAGACTTTGTATGAGTACTAATTTCATAATTTTTTTCCACTTTGTTAGTTGTTTGGAAAGGAAATAACTATACCATTACGTTTATTTGAGCATTAATATTAGCCTTTTGACCTATTTTTCAGATTCTCGTACTCTTGAGAGTACACTTTTCTCAATTTTTTCTTATGGCTTTGGAAAGAATGTTTTTACAAACCATTTGGAGCAATTTGAAGTTGTTGGTTACTTTTAAAGATTTCAGATCTCAGACTCTATACTCTGAGTACATATTAATTTAATAATTTTTCCACTTTTTATGTGGAAAGGAAATATTTACTATATTCAATTGGTTGATTGGAGCCTTAATATTAGCTTTTGAGCTATTTTGAGATTCTCACTCGAGAAATTATTTCCTTTTTTCAATTTTTTTTACTGGGAAGAATGTGTTTACTACAACCATTTGGAGCAATTTGCTAATGAGTTACTTTTTGAGCTATTTTCAGATCATCTCTACTTTCATGAGAGTACCAATTCATAATTTTTTCACTTTTGTGCTTTGGAAAGGAAATATTTACTATATTCAATTACATTTGATTGGAGCCTTAATATTAACTTTTTGAGCTATTTTCATTGTACTTTTATACCCTGAGAGTACTTTATTTTCTTATTTTTTTTTTTTTTCTGCCCTAAGAAGTGTTTTATACAATTTGGAGCATTTAAGTTGGATACTTTTAAGTTATTTGATATTCTCTATACTCTCAGATATACCAATTTCACAATTTTTCCATTTTATTAGCTGTTTGGAAAGAAAATATTTATTATATTCAATTCTGTTGATTGAGCCTTAATATTAACTTTTTTTGCTATTTTCATTGTACTTTTGTACTCCGAGAGTACAGATTATTTTCTTATTTTAAATCATGTACTTGGGAAGAATGTGTTTACTAAAACCATAATTTGGAGCAATTGAGTTTTTCTTATTTTACATTCAGATTTCATGTACTCATGAGTATGACTAATTTCAATTTTTTCACTTTTATTTGGAAAGAAATATTTACTATATTCAATCAAAGTTGATTGGAGCCTTAATATTAACTTTATTTTTCAATTGTATTCTATACTCCCAGTACAACTTATTTTATTTTTTCACACTTTCTGCTAAGAATGTGTTAACTACAAATCATTTGAGCAATTTGGAGTTTTTTTGAGCTATTTTCCAGACTCTCTATACTCTCGATTAATTTCATAATTTTTCATGCCTATTTGGAGAGAATATTTTTTTTACATTCCATCACAAGCTGTTTGGAGCATGAATTTTAGCTTTTTTAATCTAAAAATGCTTGAAATCATTTCAAATAAAATTTGGAAAGTGAATCACTAAAAAAAACAATGATATTAAGCTCAAAATTTTATTTATTTTTTAAATATTATTTCGATAAATTAAGATAAAAGGTTTATTAACTTAAATTTAATACAAAATATGCTTAAAATTTTGAATATATAATGCACATAGAATAAAAATTTATTTAAGAAAACTCATTATGGAATGTTAGACAACCATTCAATTAACTTTAATTTACTTGAATTACTTTAATTTTATGGCTTAGTGCATGGATTACTTTCATTTTTTATTTCTAGTCATTTTTATTTAATAAGTTTTAAAAAAAAAATTTTTTGCTTTTTAAAAATAAAAATATTATTTATAGAAATATTTGAAAAATTTTTATATATTTTGAATGGTTTTGAAATAATTATCATTGTCGAATAAATTTTATTTTAAATGAAAATATAAATAAAAGTAAAATATAGAAAATTAAAAATAAAAATAATTCCAAATAGCTTTTCTTGCTTATAACGAGTATTTAGTGATCTTAATAGCTTTTTAATCTTTAGTTTTAATTTTCTTAAATTGTATATTTTGCACAATTGCTTTGATAATATTTCAGATATATGTGTCAACTAATCATAGATTGACATAGTCAATATTGTTAACTCAAATCGAACCTATTTATTAAATCATTAGAACACCTCAAGTAGAATTTGAGAATCAACCACGTCAAGAGATACACGATTTCTATTAAATTTTTTTTTTTTAATTTTGCACATCTGACTAATCATTGTAGCTCAAGCAATATCAACCAAAATCTAAAAATAAAGGATCAAAGATTGATACAAAGTTACATAATTCAATATACTCTCTCTCTCTCTCTCTCTAAAATTTAATGTAAGTTCAATCAAGCTGATTCAACATCATCACTTACATAATTAAGCCTTCATCATCATCTACCTAAAATTGAAACAAATGAACTACAAATTACCAAATTTATTGCGAAGAATGTAAGAATGAAGGATTAACACATTTTCATTTCACATAGCACACATTGTTATAAACCCTTCAAAAATATTAGACATGTAGCATAAAAAAAGAAATTTGAAAATAATGATTTGGTATATTTAAAGAACATTTTTCATGAAAATAACCCAAATTGATTGAAATAATGCTTTCATCTCTAGATTGAGTTGGAACACATTGTTACCTCATCGAGAAATAAACAAGCAAAAAAAAAAATTATGAACAATGGGACCCTCAAGACGCACCTTGCACGCTTGATGTCCAAGTGTTAAGTCAAATATACATAATCAAATTGGAAAAAGATAAAAAAAATTGCCTCATGTAATTGATGATTTGTACAACTAGTTTTTTTCCCTCATCAACACCAATCAACAATGAGTAATCCATGAATCAATGGATAGCAAAAAAATAAACCAAAAGTAAATAAATAAATGTTGAGGAAGAAACAAGCAAAAAAAAAAATGCATGGAATAGACAGAAATTGCTCATTAAGCAATTTATTTAACATGATTCTCATCTTCTTGCTTCACAAATTAATGAACTATAATAATGCAAAATAATAGAAAAAAATCATCACACAAAATCATTACTAAATGATACTTGATTATATCAAACCAAATGCATTAATAAACCATTATTCTCATTCACATACATGCTACAAACGAAAGTAGAAAGGAGAAGCACAACATATTTACTGGAACAAACCGGTTGAAGCACAAGCAGCTTCAAAGCTAAAGGAAATATTGTTAAAGTTACGAATGTCTCTAACTTATTCATTCATTGATCATCATTATTACATCTACTTATTGCTCTAAATTTACCTTCATCACACACAAGTAAGGATAATAGGTAATGACCACGTCTATGGGTATTGAAGTGCTTTAGCTCCTCTCTATGCTCTCTTGTGCCGCACAACATCTCCAAACTAATTCATCATTTAATTCTAATGGCCCAAAAGCTTAATGATTATCTAGATTTTTAGAAATCTTAAAGAGAAGAATAGAGCAATTATCGATATAATGAGTCATTCATAAGTTAATCTTCTTAAAGTTCAAAAAAGGAAATTGGACCGTTAGTTCAGAGCTTAGTACTACCTGTTTATTTCAGCCTTGTCTTCTAGAGATAATTTCATAGCAGCGCCAAAGAAAGCGACTCTAACAAAGTCTTCCTCAACGAATCCCCTAGATATGAGTGCTTGTGTGCCTATGTTAAGTAAAAGAAACTCATCAAGGAATCTCTTTGTTCTTACATAAATGATTGTAATGATGTAATTATGATTGTAATTAACATTAATGTGTGTACAGTCGAAGAACACACAAATAAATAATGTCACGCACTAAAATATTTCCCTGTAATGATATCCATTATCATTTATGTACCATCATTGATTGTTGAGCTTGAGTTAAATTCCTAGAAATAGAACATCGATTAGTTAATGATATGTAATAGCATGTTTTCCATGCATACCTCAAAAGCACTGCATATGTACAATTGGTGACTCTACATGTTCTCCACCCTCGATTGTTCTTTGACTCTGTAACAACAAAAAAGAAGTATGGTTTAAAGTTTAAAAATAATATGTAAATACTATAACTTCAGAGGAAAATAGAAAATTACTCTTGGCTTTCTTTTCTCCCAATATTCCTTAAGCCTTGCATTTGAAACACATTTTGCCGCTTAATCCTTTTAACATGTCATTTCTTTATCTCTTGGTTGACTTCTTCTTCTTACTGTTTGGAGGTGAATTCCCACATAATATAGAGTCGCCATTATTAAATAGTTTTTTTAAGGATCCAATCATGTACTCCTCTACTTTCTTATTACCCTGTACCCTGTTGCTTATTTGATATGCATATCGATAGTTCCAAATAAATAATGATTTCCATCATTGCCTTCCACATCTTTTAAGTTCTTGTGAGCACTGCCAAAGTATATCCCTATTTGCTCTGGACGCATGAGAAGGTATCCCAAATGCACAATATCTTCTGACTAAGAACTGATGTGCAAGCAAAGCAATCCCATCATTTCAAATTTTTACAACTACAAGTTATATTTAGGCTTATCTTAAAATGAATAGTCCATGTTTTGAAGAACTCTTATTCTCTAAAATACCAAATAGGATTGTATCACACATTTGCTAATCCTCCAACACCATGCAAAAATTCTTCCTCAACATTGTATAAAGCTTTAAGCTTGTTTAATAATGGTCTTAAATAATAGAACAATTGTCGCTTGAAATCTTCATCATATTCATTACGGTGCCATGTGTCGACAACCTTCTCCAATCCCAAGAAATAATCTATGATTGAACTTGTTGGTTTAGAGATTCTGTGACATACATTATTCATGGGCTCACTACGTTACATTAATAAGATTATCATATAGAATGAGTCTTTGCAAAATGCGATGGACCACTTGCTTCTAATTTTATAAAGCTGACAACAAGCATGATCGTAAATTGCCCTCATCTAGCATAGTATACCGCTTACTGAACTCATCTCCGGAGTCACACTGCTCATGCATGTATAGAATAGACTTTGCACTGTCTTATTACTATTAAAGCAGTGTACCTTTGAAGGAGCTTTTTTTGAAATATGCTATCACAACCTATGACGATATGCGATAATGCAATGACAACTCTCGCCATTGTCTCAGTGAATATTATTATAGGATGATCACACTCATTAACTGGAGAAATGTTTTGAATAGCCATGTAAATAACTCAATTATCTCTTCTGATAGAAAGGTTACTCCAAATAAGACATTTTGTCAGTGATGACTCACTCCAACGAAAGGGGCACCGATAAGATTATATTTATTGAGTCGATAGCTTGTATCAAAAATTATGATATCCCTAAAATAATCATATTCTATCCTTGACATGCCATTGCTCCAAAAAGAACTAACCAAGCTGTTCGACTCATCAACTTGGACATCGCATGCAAACATCCCATCCTCCGCTTGTCTTTCCTTGAACAGTTGTATTAATGCATTACTATCACCATTCACAATCCTTGAACTTCTCTCTTTTTGGATGAAATTGAATGCATCTCTTTTTGTGAAGTCAATATTCTTCACTCCAACTTTCACTTATATAGAACGCATCGTTGCTCTATTGATCATTGTCTTCAACAAATGCCTTCATCGTGATGCCTCGTATGATCTAAGAAGATGTAGTCACCTGCCACAATGAATGATTATGACTTTCTATATATTTTTTAATCTTCCAATTCCTATCTAAATCAATAGAAAATCTAATCATGGCTGGACAACCACTCATGGTATCTGCTTTCTGGAATTTAACTACACAGTTTAGATTGGTAGCTTTCTTCCGACCTACTTTTGCACATAAATAATCATTTGATTTTAATTTCTTGGAGTTTGGCCAATAACAGTATGATCCTTCCTAATCAATCCGCTTTGATGTATAATCATAAGAGGTATAGATTTCCATTCAGGTGCAAGAAGTTTCCACATTTTGGTCATTAGACATCACGCCTTCATCATCGCTACTCATTTATCGATTCACCGCACAAACACTAATATGTCACATGTAATGTTTCAAAATGAGAAAATAATCTATACTCAGAGTATAGAGTATGTAAAATATATCTAAAATCAACCAATCGCTCCAAATTGCTTCTAAGTGGAATATAATAAATATATTCTCTCCAAAGAAAAAAAATTTGAAAAATGAAAATAATATGTCTCATGAGAGTACATGAGTACATAAAACACCCCTAAAACCAACTAATCCTCAAATTACTTAATGGAATATAATAAATATATTCTCTCCAAACAGCCAAAAAAATGATAGAAATGAAAAATAATTTGTACCTTCATGAGAATATAGAGTATAAATATAAATCTAAACTAAAAACTAACCAATCAGCTTCCAAATTACTTCTAATGGAATGTAATAAACATATTCTCTCCAAACAGGCCAAAAAATTTAATAGAAAATGAAAAAACAATCTGTACTCTCATGAGAATACAGAGAGTACATATATAAATCTCAACTAAAAATCAACCAATCAGCCTCCAAATTACTTCTAATGAAATATAATAAGTATATTATCTCCAAACAGGCCAAAAAATCTGACAGAAAGTGAAAAAATAATCTCTACTCTCATGAGAGTATAGAGAGTACAGATGCAATACCCCTAAAAACCAATCAATCAGCCTCCAAATTACTTATAATGGAATGTAATAAATATATTCTCTCCAAAGAGGCCAAAAAAATATGACAGAAAATAAAAAAATAATTTATACTCTCATGAGAGTACAGAGAGTACAGATGCTAATCTCCCCTAAAAATCAATCAATCAGTCTCTAAATTATTTCTAATGGAATGTGATAAACATATTCTCTCCAAACAGGTCAAAAAATTTGACAGAAAATGAAAAAATAATCTGTACTCTCATAAGAGTATGAGAGTACGATGCAAATCACCTAAAAAATCAACCAATCTTCCAAATTCTAATAATGTAATAAACATATTCTCTCCAAACACAAAAAATTTGAAAATGATAAAATAATATATACTCTCATGAGAGTACATAGAGTACATATATAAATCTCCTAAAACTAACCAATCACTACAAATTTTATAATGAAATGTAATAAATATATATCTTCCAAACCCAAAAAATTACAAAATGAAAATAATCAGACTCATGAGAGTACAGAGAGTACATATGTCAATCTACCCCAAAAACCAACCAATCATCCTCCAAATTACTTCTAATGAAATGTAATAAACATATACTCTCCAAACAAAAAAAAGAAACTTGAAAAATGAATAATTCTCATGAGAGTACAGAGAGTACAGATGCAAATCTCAACTAAAAACCAACCAATCATCCTCCAAATTACTTCTAATGGAATATAATAAATATATTCTCTCTAAACAGGAAAAAATATGATAGAAAATGAAAACAATTTACTCTCAGAGTACAAAAGTATGTAAATCTCTCATAAAAACCAACTACTTAGCCTCCAAATTACTTCTAATGAAATGTAATAAACTTATTCTCTCCAAATAGTCCAAAAAATCTAATAGAAATTGTAAAAATAATCTCTACTCTCATGAGAGTACAAAGTACAAATGCAAAACACCGCTAAAAACTAACCAATCACCAAATCTTTCTGAATGTAATAAATATATTCTCCAAAAAAGGCCAAAAATTGAAATTGAATAATGTACTCTCATGAGTATAGTACATATGCTAATCCCCAAAACTAACTAATCGCCCTCCAAATTGCTTCTAATTAATGTAATAAACTTATTCTCTAAACGCCAAAAATGATAAATTGAAAAAGTAATCTGTACTCTCATGAGAGTACAGAGAGCACAGATGAAAATCTTTCCTAAAAACTAATCACTCAGCCTCCAAATTACTTCTAATGGAATGTAATAAACTTATTATCTCCAAACATGCCAAAAAATCTGATAGAAATTGAAAAAATAATCTGTACTCTCATGAGAGTACATAAAGTACAATTGCAAAATACCCCAAAAATCAATCAAACAGCCTCCAAATTACTTATACTGGAATGTAATAAATATATTCTCTTCAAATATGCCAAAAAATTTGACAGAAATTGACAAAATAATCTATACTCTTAGAGTGAAAGCAAATACCAATCTCATAAAACTAACCAATCCTCCAAATTCTAAATCTAATGCAATAAATATATTCTCTCCAAAGCCAAAAAATCGAAATGAATAATTTGTACTCTCAGAAAGACAGAGAGCTGTGAGAAATGCAGAAACACCCCTAAAAACCAACCAATCAGCCTCCAAATTGCTCCAAGCATTCTAATGACGTTTCTCTCCTCTGCTTTGAACGCCGAGACCGCAACGTAAATGGCGCATTAAGTGCCATCCAAGAATAACGCAAGTAAAAAAACATATTTTTTTTATAATAGCGTTCATTGCTATGAGGACGTAAGCTACGCCCGCATCGCGACGTAATATTTTCTCCATAGGATGGGATATGGATAGTGTTTTCCTTCAGTATTCCGCAGGAACACTTAGTAGAAGGTTTGACAACATAAGAAGAATTATAGGAAGCCAACTCATAAAATTATAAGGTTAGAGATAATATATTAAATAATGTTATATATTCTATATAATTATTTATTGATGCACGCATAGAAAGTCTTATTCATGCATGATTATACGTTATATAATTATTTGAAATACATAGGAATTGAGATTAATGAATTTAACAAAGCATATCATGACCTTAATTTTTTTTATTATTCTTGAATTTTTAAAATTTTAGAAGGCATAAAAATACAAAAAATATGCCATAACATCATAAATAAATTTTATAGGTTAAGGACAAACCATATACCATTGTCATTATATTTATGTCACAGTTAAGATGTCTCCCCATTTGATCGTTGCCACCCAACCACCATCATCAGTTGCCACCACCAACCATCATTACGGTCGTCAACATCATATCATTGTCCAACCACCATCACGTGGTCATTATAAGATCATCACTGCATAGTCGTTATCTCCCAATCACAATCACCACCGATCTCCGTCTGATCCTCACTCGACTAACTTCATAGACAATTGTTTGACCACCACAATAAATTTACCGTCCAACTGTCATTGCCATATTATATGTCGATCATATTACCGTAACTATCAGCACGCGCTCTGTAGATGAGGCGAGTACATCGTCGTTAACTTGTCCCGAGTAAGGGACTCCTAGCAAGTCATCCTGCAGTGGTCGTCGCATTCTCTTTTAGAGTGACTTTAATTTGTAGGGAATCAATCGTATGGGCAAGTGGCGAGTTCTCTATGCTAGGCTAAGGAGAATGGTCTTCAATGGCCAAGTACAACAAGTGACCATCCACTTATTGAGTCGGCAGAGGAATTTTGCCCTTCATGCCATGCAAGGAGATCTTGTCCTGTCTTTTGAGGGCAAGTTCCCATGCTGAGGTCCTGGTCCTCTTATGAGCAAGCATTCTTCGTTCAATGGTGCACTCCAGATATACATATATTATAAATTTACTTGACTAAGAAATATGGAAGACAAAGGTATAATATATTCCAAACAATTTCAAGAATGTATAAAATGTTTCCGATGAGTTGAAGATGTCCTCTTCGAACCATAGAAATATTCATAGGTTTCTTGGACTTATATGCAAAATTTTAATAATTTTAAGTGCATGAAAAATGCACTAAAATGTAAAACAGAAGAAGTTATAAATTTCAAAGCATCTGAAATATCTTTCATCGACAAAGACAGTACTGCAAACCCGTATAAGTATTTATACAATTTTATAAACAATGTAAGCATTTTAAAAACAAAGGCAATCAATGTGTATATGAAAATTATAAAATTTAAAACCTCCCTGGATTTCTCATAAATATTATTGTTTTAATATGAAAAAAGCATGATAATAATGATACTACAGTGTATATGTTTAATATAGCTATTCTTCTTAAATTATTTAACTGAAATATTGATTTAAATAATTTATCTATTGTCTAATATGATTAAATAAAATATATTTAAATATAAGTTATCAATTTCACTGACTAAAAAATAAAAATTATTTTATTAATTAAATAAAATTTATAGTTTCTAAGAACTATTTTTTATGAATTTTAAAATCCTGCAAAATTTTAATAATTCCCATTAATTTAAATACACAACTATATCAAGTATTCTAGATCTAATATACCATTGAAAAATTTACCTGTTTAAACACGAACTTGATGTACGTGTAATTAGATTTTTTTGGAATCAAAATTTTGTTCTTTCAAATTCTTTTTTGGCATCAATATAGTCAAGCTTATTATCTCGATGAAGCTAGCTTGATGACATCAAAAGCAGCCTAATCTGAGTCTAGATTAGCCTAGATCAAGCACTTATAATATAATTAAAGTTTTAGGATATCATTTAGATCACTAAATAGCTTCTAAAATGACATGTTTATTGTCAAATCAAATATCTTGATGAGATACATCTAACAAGTACAATATTTCTTAATTCTGATATTATTTAGGTACTCAAACACTTAAGTATCTCATGATCAAGAGGATCATTCAGAGTCGGTTGATGGATCACTTTGTATTTTACCTACATTTCTGAAGAATGTCACTCCCAAAATCTATAAATAGGCTCTCACTCTTCACATAAAGGGAGTTAAGCTGGAAATGAGAGAGAGTTCCAATGCTTGAAAAATCCCAAAGCACCACTAGACAACTGTTCAACCACTGCCATCAGACCTTTGACGACCATCACCACTGGATTGCCTCTTGACCATTGCCGCTTGACCACTGTTATAAGCTATCGCACCAACTACCGCCTGGCTATTGCCACCCAACCACCATCGCTAGCTACCACCATTGACCATCTCTTGGCCATTATCGTCGACCACTATAGTCAATCGTCACCACTAGATCGCTATCCAACCACCATCACCTGACCATTGTATGGTCGTTATCTCATGGTCGTTGCCACCAGAACACCGTTGACATCGATCTCCATAGAACCCCCACTCAGCTTACTTTACTAACAGTTGTTTGACCACCACAATAGGTTTATCGTCTGACTGCCATCACCATATCATCGACTGATTATATTATCGTAGCTATCAGCACCCAACTACATCATCCTTAGTTGATGCCATTGTCGATAACATTGATGAACGCCATCACTTATATGAATGATGCATACTATTGACTCACACCATCGCCTATATGATTGATGCTCGCTGTTGATACACACCATCATCTATAAAACTAGAGCATGCCATCGGCTCAAGTCATTACTTACTTTGGAGTCTATTCACTATTATTCATATATATTATATCAACTCCTTTCCTAGTTAATGCTATTTATAATTATTAATATATATACTAGTGAAACAATTTCAACTAGGCCAAGCCCTATTAACTTTTCTTCCTTTTGAGAGCTTTCCATGTAAAAAACTCTTGTGTCTCCTACAACTCTTTTTTTATTTATGTGTGGGTTGGATCTTCGTATAAAGCTAAGATGTTAAACACCTTATCTTTACCACTACGAATGTTCATGCACGCAACAGTTTGATGTCATTAGTGGAAAATAATCCTAGGTTTGGGGCACCCTTATTATAACCTTGAAAGGTCTATCACATAAATATACAATGAATGGTTATAATAATGAATCTCCTTAGCCATCTACTTTATTACGAGTCCTAAAATAAGCAATTCAAGCTTTGGGAACAATTTAGATTACAATATTCAAAGGATGATATCATAGTATTGTGTGATTATAAAGCTTATTTCTTTTATCATCTAGTTTTAAATTAGCTTTATCGGAAGTAAGGCAAGATCAAGAAGTAATTTTGGCTACAATCTCAAATAAATTATTTATCATGGTATTAGTTATATCAAGCAAGTCCCTACATCGGATGTCTTTTCACCTAAGTTGATGTCACTAGTAAGCATCTTTTTCAAGGCTTTGTACAAATATATAAGATTTCATAAACAACTCTTAAAAAAATTAAAATTATACATGCAATCCCATGACTGTTTCCTTAGTAACACGGTGATCTCAAAAGGTAGTAACTCCTAAATACATACCAAAATTTCACCTTTGATTTGTATATATATGTCATTTGCTTCATTCCAATCAAGGCATAATCGATCTTAAAGGGATTTTCTTCGACCTCTTTTATACAAGTTAATTTCATTAAATAACACTGTGACAAATAAACTCAGATAAGTTAAAAATCTTAGATTGATTATTTTCGATCTCCTCCATACAGGTTAACGTCATCGAGCAACAACATAATAAACAACCTTAGATAAGTTAAAAATCCTAGATAAATTCTTTTTTACCTCTTCTATACATGTTAACATTATCGAGTAACACAATGACAAATAACTTTAGATAGATCAAAAATAATTGATGGATTTCTCTCAAAATCAAATCATTTATACGGGTTAATGTCATTAAGTAACACTATAACAAACAATCTTGGATTGATCAAAAATATTTGATGGATTTTTTCTTTTTGCCTCTTCCATACAATTACATGTCATCGAGTAATATCATGATAATAAACCTTGGATATATCAAAAATTTTGGCTGATTTCTCCCAATCTCTTCGATCAAGTTAAAGTCTTCGTGTATCACTCTAACAAATAGTCATGTATATGATGACCTCTTCCATACATGTTTATATTATCAAGTAATACTCTGAAAAATGACCTTGCATAGGTAAAAAATCTTTCGGAGATTTTTTTTGACTCTTTCATGCGGGTTAACATCACCAAACAACACTTCAACAAATAACCTTGGATGTGTTAAACATCTTTTATAGATTTCTCATAATCTCTTCCACACCAGTTTACACCATCAAGAAAACCTTTGATAAATAATCTTGGATGTATCAAATATCTATGGTAGATTTCTCTTAAACTATCTCACATCAACATCACAAAAGTACCTAACAAATCTTCTAAGCTTTATGAAGAATGCTTCCACATTAATGCTCCCCCACCACTTTGGTAGTTTTTAATTATCGGAGAAAACAACTTCACTTGAGAAAAAAGTGAAAACGGGTTTTCATCTCGTTCAAATCTGGTCAATCAGACGAGAACAATTAACACCTCTTTCAATGAAAAATCAAAGCCTCGTCATAGAAGTTATGGGACTTGATTGCCTCCAAATTCAATCTGTCTAATGAGGACAGTTGATGCTTTTTTCAAGGAAAAACTAGAGCCTCCCCATAAGAACTATGAGCCTTCCTCTCATTCAAACTTGATCTGTCTGAAGAGAACAATTAATGTCTTTTTTGAGGGAAACTTAGAGTCTTGTAGTATAAACTATGAGTCTTCATCTCCTTTGAACCCAGTCCATCCAAAGAGAACAGTTAACAACTCTTTCGAGGGAAAATTAGAGCCTTAACGTATAACCTATGGGCTTTGATCGCCTCCAAATTTAGTTTGTTTGACGATGGCAGTTAACATTTTTTTTCAAGGAAAAATCAGAGCCTCACCATATAAGTTATGGGTCTTCATCACTTTTAGATCCAATTCGTCTGACGAGAATAATTAACACTTTTTTCGAAACAAAATTGGAGCATCATGGTAAAAGCTATGGGCATTGATCGCCTCCAAATAAGGTCCATCTGATGAGTATAATTAATGCCATTTCCAAAAGAGAGCCTTATTGTTAGAACTAAGGGCCTTCATCTCCTTCAAATTTTGTGCATCCAACGATGACAGTTAATGTCTTTTTCAAGGAAAAACTGGAGCCTCGCTGTAGAAACTATGGGTCTTCATTTCATTCGGGCCCAATCCATCTAGCGAGAATGGTTAACACATCTTTCAAGGGAAAACTAGAGCCTCGTTGTAAAAGCTAGGTGCTTTGATCACCTCTAAATCTTGTCTATCCGATGAAGATAGTTAGTGACTTTTTTTAAGAAAAAGTTGGAGCCTCGCTGTAAAAACTATAGATCTTCATCTCCTTCAAATTTGATCGATTCGACAAAGATAGTTGATGCCTTTTTCAAGAAGAAACCAGAGCCTTATCATGTGAATTATGGGTCTTTATCTCTTTCAAACTCACTCTATCCAATAAGGACAGCTGACACCTTTGTCAAGAGAAAACTAGACCCTTTTAGTAAAAATTGTGTTTAAACCACCTCAATCAACAACAATAATTAACTCTCTTTTTATGAGAAGGTCAAATCTTTATTGACAAAAGAATTTTTTTTTATCACCCCTAGCCCCTAAACTCTTGTTCGACAATTTTTCATCCATTACAAGAGAAAGTTGAAGCTTTTCGGGCAGAACCCTGCCCCTTTCTTATCCTCTAAGAAGGGTATATAACGATTCACATAAAGAGATGGAGGGAAAATTTTAAAGCGAAATTAGAAAAATTTTGAAAGAATTTTGAAATTATTGATGAAATATATGATTTTTCATTTAGAAATAATCAATAAAAAACTTTAAAAATTTAAACTTCCCATGTTGGCTCACATGGGCATGTACACTGTGCAATGCACTCTTCTACATGATCAGACATACATGTATCATGCGGTGTGCTAGTAGCCTTGTACACATATGGGCATGTGTCTGTGTGTGCCAGTAGCCCTGTACGCATATGGGCATGCATCTATGTGCGCTAGTAATCCTGTGAAATATAATTAAACTCAAATTGGACCAAACCAATTATTCTAAAATATTTAAATTGATAATTTAACACAATCGAATAGGCTCAATTTGGCCAATTGATCTAATAAGTACAAGTTGACTCAAATTGACCTAAATAAGTCATATTGAGTCAAACTTAACCAAACCAAGTCTAAAACTAATTAAACTTGCCTAGGCCCTTTCTTGGATCCCTAAGGAGATACCTTGTAAGAATTAGCACATCCAAATTGGGGGAAGGGGAAAGTAGTGTGCTTCTAAATTTTTTTAATTTAAAAAATAAAATTAAAACTTTATTGATCAGCGAAAGAGAACTTTAAAAGAATAAAACTAACAATCTAAACACAAAGGAAAGAGCAACAAAAAAGAATAAAGAAATAAAAGAAAAGGAAAACAAATTTATAGTGATTTGATTTAACTGATCCACGTCCACTCTCCTGATCTCCTCCAAAAATCAACTAACTTTGATTTAGCACAACAAGCCAAGGTAAATATGTCTCTCTCCTTAATGGATAATGGGGAAATCCTATACCCGATCCTCTTCTTCTTCAAGGCAAGAATGAAACAACTCCCTCTCCAAAACATAAGGAAAAGCTTCTTATAATAAAAATCTTACACAAATTCTCAACTAAAATAAAGTCTCAAATTAAAGCACAAGACACAAAGGCGAGGCAAAAGAAAAGAACAACCAAGATGAAAGTGCAATGTTACCAATGCACAAGTTCTTAAGGAAAGAGAAGAAGAGAGAAATCTCCTAACTTTTCTGTTAAGTTGAACACTCTTCCTTCAACCAATTTTAAGATTTCTCATATTCAAACTATTAATCAAGCCGCCCAAAAAAGGTATTTATAGTGAGAGAGCTAAATAAAAATATTTTAGAAAAGATTAATTTTGGAAAAATTGGTTTGATCATATTGTTCAATTCAACATCATAATGTACGATAAGTTCATTTCTCTGGAGTTAAGGACTCTGAATAATATGATCGTCCTATCAGTCATCACTATTTTTACTAGATGACTAAAGATCATACTACACAAATAGTAGAAATTAAAAATTGAGCTATCTATTTATTCGTCTTATATGATCATGTCATATAGTCTGAATATATTAAGGAAGAATTCACCAAAAATTGAATTCCACAAATTATTAATTAAAATCAAGTAATTATCAAATAAAATTATACTATATGATCAATCAAATTAGAAATAATTTATAATTAATCAACTTAATCTTAGTAATTAAAATAATTAATGAAAATGGATAATTGTATAATACAATCATGATTACTTATACGATTACTTCAAATTTAACAAATTTTAGAGAACAAACTTAATTATGATGGCTAAAACTAATTAATAAAAATGGGCAATCTTCTAGTACAAAATAAATCATATAGTATAATTTTCATAAGAAAATAATATTAGAATTTTATTTTATTTTCTCTTAAATGTGTGTGTGCTTGGTTGTTTTTGATCATTCACATGCTAGATAAATGAATATAAAAATATAAATATGAGACATAACAACACAATATTTGAACTTGACTTAGATCTTCTAGCATAAATTATTGCTCATTTGTTGTCTTTATGAGCTCTTTATTGATCAAGCTTTTGAAAATCATCTATTACAAGAGTTGACTTTTTGATGTGCCAGTCAAAGGCAGAAGCCTGTGAAATTTCACTTGGTTCAAACTTCTTTGTTTCAATTGAAACCGGTATGGGTCGTCGCCTTGTTCCGACCCACCTTTAGTATGACCGACCAGGAGAAGGAAGAAGATAAGGTTGACTACCTCACTCAAGGATAGGAGCCCAGGAGAAAGTCTTTCGTGCTTTCATAATGAATTTTGATTATGTTGGCTAATAATAATTCTTGTATTGAAAGCTTACCATAGCCTGCACACATAATTGATCATTAAAAATAATTGTTCAATCAAAAATATTTGTAATCATAAAAAGTTAAAATATTATGTGAAGGCTCATGTGGTTAATATTTTCCCCCGTTTTGATGATTATAAATATGCCCCTCCTCGTTGTTGGTATTCCCGACCCCTCGCCTTGATATGTTGCTCCTTGATATGTGATTGGTACTTCTTACTCTTTATACGCAAGTGCACGTGTCAAATTAAGGTATCATTCCAAATGAGGATTAGAGCAAAATTAGATATTAATTTATATTAAGTTAAATACTAATTTTTTTAAATCTAATTTTTATCCAACAAAATACAAGTGCTTAATTAAATTGTTGTCTACTATTTCACAAAATATTAAAAAGATAGATTTTATATTTTTATATTTTAAAAGAAATATATATGTATTTTTCTTAATTTTAAAATAAGTACTCTTAATTTATGAAATCTTTTAGACTGCGTATTATATTAAACTATAAAATGAATTAATTTAAAACTTGTAGTGTCAACCAAGAGTAAAAGTGATATACTCTCTATCTCTAGACAAGTATAACTAAACCAATCCATTTATCTAATTTTCTGCTTAGTGCCAAGTAAAATTTGATTAGTTACTTTACCTAGATTTCTCTTTAAATGAATGTAAATCCTAAAAATAATCATATATTTAATTGCTATTTGGCTACCCCGAACTATATAGCACATTAATGATTATTTAGTATATTGTTTTCATTTTTTCCTACTTATTTTTCTAGGATTCCGTTGATATCTCTAGATGAAACTTATTATTAAGTTTGTAATTGGCCATATTACAAGTAAATGAAACATAAAAAGAATTAAAACACATTTTCATTAAAAGCAAATATAATTTTGTTATATTAATCGACAAATAAAGTTTAATACAACACCATTATCTAAATGTTCACATAAACTCAAAGTAAACATACTTACTTCAACATTTTAGAAAGTAAAACACAAACACAATACATTAATATGTGAAAAAACACTAAAAAATATAAGAAAAAGTAAAGAGTAAAAGAAAAGAATGCACAAATAAATTCTCTCCCTTTGTTAAGTATCCTTCCTGTTGATCTTTTGATTTTGATCTCCCTCACACTCTTCACACACACACACACAACACACAATATTTGGAGTGTCACTCTCCAAGTTCTGTCACTACACTATCACAACCTCACCTTCTTAACAAGAAAAATAAGAAAGAAAGAAAAAGCATGGGAAAAATCTCTTTCTCTTGGAAATGTGCCTAATATATAGCCTAGATACAGGCCTAGTCGGATGTCTAGGCACTTCTACCATAACTGTTTCAAAAACTGCTTGAAATCATCGGTGAACCTTTATGAATCTATTTTGTCGGGTCGTAGCATTGAGACATTATATTTGCTACTTTTGCCTCATATTTTTCCTCTGGTATAGCATCACGGTGATGACCTTGCTATAAATTGTCCCAATTTAGGCTAATTATAACACTGCTTTTGTAGCTCCTAGGCGCTAGGCCTAAATTTCTTCTTTTTCATTTTTTGATAATTTATCTCTTGCAACATAAAATATACTTAAAATAAATATATTTTAATATAAAAATACATGATAAATACATTAAAATTACAATGATATTTTATAATTTGAACACTTATCAAATATCCCCAAACTTAAACTATTACTTGTCCTAAAGTAATTTGATACATTTGCTCATATACCTTTTTGAGTTAGTTGATAACATAGAAATTTTGGAAGTATAAAATAATTAAATAAAAATTCCTTACTAAAAGTAAAATTTATATTTTAATGTTTATTCTTTTACTTCATCATTCCAAACTATATTATCTCAAATTCTTATTATTGACTAATATTTTTCTTAAGTTGAAATTTCCTTTGTGTATATTATTATAGTTGATTCTTATGAAGATGAATGAATTAAATGTTAATAAATAGTCATCTATATAATAGAAATAAGTATAATTTTTATTTTCACAATTAAAATTATGATTATTATTGTTCTATAATTTCATTGAATTGATTTAGATTGCAATAATTTTAAATTTTAATTATGATACTCAGCTTAAAGTGACACCTTCTAATTATTTTTTCTCCACTCTTTTTTTATGATATTTATTTTATTTAGAAGTACACCATATTGGCTTTGTAACCCATTATAAATATGTTGCAATCTTTACTCAATTTAATATAAATTTATTTACTTAATAATTTTTCATAAGTTTCAATTAATAATAATTTAAATTATATTGTTTTTTATATGTATTTCTATTTATTTTAATATCAATTCATTAAATTCATTAAGAATCTCTTATTAGGGGTGTGCATTAGTTGGTCTGAACCTTAAAATCGAATTGAACCGAGCTTATTTGGTTAACCTGATTCGATTTTCATGATCATTGTTTGGTTTCGATTAAATTTGTGTGTTTGTTCGGTTTTTGGTTTTTGGTTCAATTTTTATTAAAAAATTTTTGGTTTAACCAAAAAAATTGATCAACTATTTAACTTGTCGGCCCGAGCCGCCCAACAAACTTGTCACTCGAGTCGTCGACGCTTCAACTCTTTGAATCAATCTTTCGACCAACGTTTCTTTCCTTGGGAGGAGGTTAGGGCATAAGGCGCATTCAGATTCAGATCAGATTCTTTCGGACTTTCCTATTCGTGGATATTCCTATCTTTTTCATTTTTTTCCCTAGCCCACTGGTTCTAACTTCTTGTCTGATTTTGACTCTTTGAGATGTAAGAACTAAATCCCATGATCTCATCTCATCTCTATCACACCATGGTTGTTCTTTGTTGTGGTTGTTGATGGCTTGATGTTGTGAGCTTGTGTCATGACCTATATGACTTTATCTTTGTTGTCGTTGTTGATTGTCTTCCGCCTGAACAGCTTCCTTATTTCTTTATCAGTTTTTGATTTTGATGGAGCTAGGGTTTGAAGTTGAAGACTTGAAGTTGATGTTTGATGTTTCTACTTCTAGTGATTGAATGACCTACTATTTGCACATATTTATGCAAGGTATATTGGTAATCCTATGGACCTACTGTTTTCAAATATAGATAACTGAGTGGAAAATACATTTATTTTTTATTTTTTGTATTCTTTGATATTTACAAATTTTGTTGCAACCCTATGACTTATAAAGCTTGAATCTGGAAGTTGTCTTCAAACATATATATATGTATTGCTCATTTCAGTTAGTTGGGAGTTGCGATTTGGCCCAGTTGGGTGGTCAGATTTTATAATTGTGATGGAACTTGGAAGAATGAATAACTAATTTTTTTGTTTCTTTCTGTCAATTAGCATCCTTTTCCCTGAATTTTTTTTTAGGGTTGAAAGCATTGTGATGTTATCAAGTCGAGAGCCCATAGAATTTCGATTTTTTTTGGGAAAGAACCATGCAAGCATCTAATTACTAGTGGTGGTGTATGTCTTACTTGTTTATTTTTCTTATTACCATGCAAGCATCTAAGTATTAAATCCTACCATATAAGCCTTATGAATTATGATGTAAGCCTTCTGATGTTATTTTTTTTTGCCTCTTATTATTTTTTTATGCAACTATGCAAGTAATATTATTGGGATGGCTTTAATGCAAATAATATTGAATGACAATGTTGAGAAATGTGACATTTTATGATAATGTTTGGGATACATTGCTTGATAAAGTTGATTGAGAATTATAATTTGCAAACATGAATAGTATCCAATCGTTCTTTAATTGAAATAAGTTTTGTTGATATAATTTATTAAAGCATGCTTCACTTTTTTCATTATTGTTTAGATTTTTTAGAGTCTAGACACATGTCAAAAAGTTCCTCCAAAGCTGAAAATAGTTCAAATATTATTAGTTCCTCCAAAGCTATGACCACTGCTCAACAAGTTCAAGTTACAGGAGATGCGAGTGTTAGTAATGAGAAACCACCAATTGCAAAAAAAAAAAAAGCTCCAAAACCTATGTTTGAGGTTTGGGATCACTTTGTAAGATATATTAATGAGGAAGGAGAAAAAAATGAGCAAATGTAATTATTGTGGAAAGTCATATCGCAGTGATCCAAAAATTAATGACACTTCAAACTTAAGGGCACATCTATCTTTGTGTCAAAAGAATCCTATTAATAATGAACTAAATCAAACTAAACTAGAATTACAATTTGGTGATTTGACCAAGAAAATATAAGGAAAGCTTTAGCAATGATGATTATTGCCGATGAATTTCCTTTCAAGCATGTAGAAAGTTGGGGATTTAAGCATTTCATGTCTCAGTGTTGTTCAATGTTTCAAATACCTTCACGATGGACATTGACACATGATTGCTTTCAATTTTATCAGGATGAGAGAGCAATTCTAAAACATCTATTCAAGAAGTCCTGCCATAGAGTTTGTCTTACAACTGATACTTGGACATTCATTCAATGAATTAACAATATGTGTATCACTATACATTTCATTGATGATGACTGTAAACTCAATAAAAGAGTTATAAACTTCTGTCCTATCTATAGTCACAGGGGAGAATTACTTGGGCAACAAGTTAAGAAGTGTCTTATAGATTGAGAGATTGATGCAATTTTTACTGTGACAGTTGATAATGCAAGTTCAAATAATGGCATCATCACACACCTGCAAAAAAATTTGGCAAGAGAGGAGGTAATATTCTTGATGGTCGTTTCTTATGTATGAGATGCATAGTTCACATTATTAACTTAATTATGCAAGATGGGCTGAAAGAGATATGTAAATATGTCCATCATGTTCAAGGAGCAGTAAAATATATTCGTCAATCACCTGCAAGGCTACAAAAATTTAAAGAATGCATTGAAATATAAAAAATTAAAACTAAAAGCATGTTATGCTTAGATGTTCCTACTAGATGGAATTTTATATTTTTTGAATTAAGTTGGAGAGCTTTTGAAAGATATGAGGAGATTTTCAATTTAAATGAACTGGGAAGAAGATGAGGAACGCCATAATATAAAAGGTGTTTTAAGTGATAATGATTGAAATAATGTTAGAAGATTGCTCCCTTTCTTGGAAAAGTTTTATGAGCTCACTTTAAGAATTTCCAGTTCTTTGTATGTGACATCAAATACTTTTTTTCATGAAATTGCAAAAGTTCTTTGTCTTCTTCAAATTTGGCAAATGGATGGTGATCCAAATGTGAGAAATATGGCTTCCCAAGTGATGGAAAAATTTGTTAAATATTGGGGTAGCATAAAAAACGAATTTGAATATATATCTTGTTGTTGTTTTAGATCCCCGATTCAAGCTGAGTTATGTAGAGTTTGCTGTTATGGATATGTATGAAGGGTTTGATGGTATTGCTTTGGCACAACTTATTAGATAATCATGCTATGATATGTTTCATGATTAAAAAATAAAACTTATTGGTAAAAGCCAAGTACAAAGTGGTCTACTTGGGAAACAAAATTTTTCTGAAGAGTCTAGTGTTTTACAACTGCAATCTTCTAGGAGAAGATATTCAATGATAGAGAAATTTAAAAGATCTAATTTTGGCAAGGATGATCTAAATAATAAATCAGATCTAGATAAGTATTTGGCTGAGGAGTCTGAAGTCATGAAAGATAATTTTGATATTCTAAATTGGTGGAAGGTTAATGCACAGAGATTTCCTATTCTCTCATATATGACTCATGATGTTTTAGTTGTTCTAATTTCTACTGTTGCCTCAGAATCAATTTTTAATAAATGTGATCATATTCTTGATGCATTTAGAAGTTCATTATCCACAATGACTGAACAAGTTATAATATGTGCACAGGATTGGATGCGAGCAAAATGGACTGTTAATCTAGTAAATGTGGAAGAAAATATTGATGACATTGACAAATTTGATGAAGGTATTTCTTATGCTTAAATTCATAATTATTTATTCTTTTCAATCTTATTAATTAGAATAATTAATTATTTATTTGCATTACATATTTAACAAAATTTATAAGTGAAACACAAACTTCTTAGCTTGACTTATGATGCTAATTCCAATATGGGGTATAGACTTTCAAATTTCAATGGTCTTCCTTGCTGTTAGTCTATTACTTTAATTATTCACTTGCTCAGTTTGCTGTTAGTTTATCTTTTGTTGCTGCTTTTTGCTTTCATCTCTTATAATTTGCTATTAGATGGTAATTTGGTAGTATGTTGGACTTTGGTAAGTTTTGCTTATTTTTTTTTCAATAATATGACAATATAAGCTACACTATTATGTTGAAAATGCTGGTTTGTTTGACTTGCTGGTTTGTTTCGGCTATAATTCTTGGTGGTTTGGCTGGATATCCTGCATTTGCTGGTTTGACCTGTTTGGCTATTTGCTATGGTCTCAGATATGCATTTTTTTTCTGAGTAATTTACTTACATGCAAGCTTTTTTTAGGTTTTAGGGGCAATGATATCAATGATGAAATGATCAATGTATACATACGGTTGGTGAAAATTTTTTGTGTTATTGCCCTCTTAAGTCTTAAAGGCTTAGAGCTGGCGATTTCTCAAAATTATTGATGCCTCATATATATATATGGTGATCATATTTTTTAGATAGTACACTTGAATCTTGTTAACAAAAGATATTTTATAGCTGAGCTTGAGCTTGAGCCCAAACTATATATATATATATATATATATATATATATATATTCTTGTAGATTTGAAGTCTTTGGACTTGGAGTGCTTAAAATTGAAGATTTCAAGGAGAAATGCTTGGAATGTGCTCAACATAAGTGATATTTCTACAGTTCACTCAAATTTATTTACTTAAATGTTGTCACTTATCAGTTGTCAATAAATATGAATCATGTTGTACTTTTATTTTTTTTTAATCTTTTTTTGTTAGTAGTTTATTTTTTTATTTGGTCTACATTAAATTACATCAATATTAAATCCTCTTTACAATATGTATATATTTAGTTTAGTTAATTAAATTTTCCCTTGGTAGCCATGTCAGCTGTAGGAAAATTAATAATCTTTTTCTCCTACTGTTCTTATCGAACATTAGTGTTTCTTACAGTGAGGAATCTAAGAATTTCATTAAAGTATGAATAATTATAATAATAGGAAAGATTTTCATCATATGCAAACTTTTGTAATTTGTAAAATATATTAATGATAATACTATCAAAATTTATCTATTTTTCTTTCACGAAAATTTTATTGTCCTGATGCTCTTTTGTGTTGGTGAAGAACTCTCTCACTAGAGGAACAATGTAAGCATTATTATCATAGGAGAAATGTTCCCACCCTCACAAGTGATAATCTTTTTCACACTTCCAATCGGATTATAAAATCCCCTCTCCAGAATGAGATGTTTGTGAATGAGAATGTACTGGTACCTCTCTTCCGCTTTGGCACTAATAAAGTGATCGGAGTCACTCATGGCTGCCCTCATCTTATTCTTATTGACATACTTGACCAACATTTTGGCTTCTACATTTGGAGAAGTGCTAAGGAAAATGCAAGAAAATTTGAAGAACAAGACTTTAGAATGAAAATTCGACTACCTAGGGGTATTATTTATATAATGGATCTAGTGCCGCTATGCTTCAGCCTCTATTCTAAATTGTGGGATCTAAAGTGGTGTGATGCGCCACAAAGACTGGTCAACTAGTCAAGGTTGTTTTTAATCCAGTCAAAAGGTATATTTATGGTATTAATGGTATTGATTACGTAACCAACAACATACAAAAAGATGTGTTAGGCATTGATGGGGCGCCTAAGCATTATAACAACAACATGGTGCTGGTCAACCTTTTTATCAATTTGTGTTAATTGTGTCAGTCCGACTTCCATGCTACATTTGTAATGTGTATGCGTTGGTCAACTAGTCAACCATTTTTTTCTTCTTTTTTACTCATTTTTTTATCTTTCATTTCATTCTTTTTTTTCACTATATTGCCTTAGCACTGCGGTGATGTGCCTGATATATATATATATATATATATATATATATATATATATATATATATATATATATATATATATATATATATATATATATATATATATATATATATATATATATATATATTGTGTTGCCTCCCAATAAGTACTTAGTTTAATGTCCTCAGCCCGATGTAACTTTTCTAATTTTAAAGGTTTAAATGAACCAATCTGATAGGTATTTTATGCTAGCAAGTGTCCAATCCCTCATCCTCAATTACGACTTATTCTAATGAATTTTCAATCACAGATATCACCAAATCCTCAATTACACTTTCTTCTTTAAGCTTGGGGGATTTATTGTCTAAATATTTTTGAAAATTTTCAGGAAATGATGGAGGTGGTCTCTCTCTCATTTTCTTAAAGGCCTCTCTCTGAACTTCTTTTTTTCTTATTAATTTCATTTTTTTTATTTTTCTCCTCTATAACATCTTCTAAACTCTGAATTTTAACTTCAAGTTTATCATTATCAATCTTTAGAATAGTCATTTTACTTCTAAATTTTATCACATTATCTTGTTTTTTATCCATTTTCTTAGGATTAATTTATATATCACCAAATAGACTATCGTGAGATCTATTTGCAAGATTATTAGCCAATTATTCTATTTGGATTTGTAAATTTTTAATAGAAGTAGTTTGACTTTGTAATTTGATTCCCATTTGCAATAATAAGTCTTCAAGTTCATTTTGAGGATGATACTCTAATGGAACTATAGGTGAATAATTTTGATCATTATTAAAATACATATTACTCCAATTTTTCATATTCTCAATTTGATTAAAGTTTAAATTATTATTATTCCATGAGAAGTTATGATGATTCTTCTAACTTAGATTATATGTGTTTGAGAATGAATTATTGAATCTACTAAATAATTAAACATTTCTACACTTAAATCATCGGGCTCATTTTTTTATATAATTTTCCTACAAAATTATTCGATTTCTAAGTTCAACAGCAGTAATTCTATAATTTTGTCTCTACACATGCAAAGTTTAGAAATCATAACTTTAGTTTAAAACTAAAACAACAATACACTAAACAAGCATAAAGATATTTCACACTTAACATATAACACAAATACAAATATAACAAAAATGTTGAATTAAAAATCGTTCAACAAGATTAATATCAACTTAATAATATAAATTACTATTTTTACTTTCAATCCCCGAAAATGGTGCCAAAAACTTGATCAGTACTTTTTACCCTTTGTACACAAGTGCATGTGTTGAATCAAGTAATACATAACGATTAGAGTATCATTCCCACGAGAATTAGAGCAAAATTAGATATCAATTTATATTAAGTTAAGTACTAATCTCTTAAAACTTAATTTTTATCCAACAAAATGTAAGTGCTTAATTAAATTGCTATATAGTATTTCGTAAAATATTAAAAAGATAGATTTTTTTATATTTTTATTAGAAATTTATAAGTATTTTTCTTAATTTTAAAATGAGTACTCTAAATTTATGAAATCTTTCAGACAGTTTATATTAAACTATAAAGTTGATTAATTTAAAACTTGTAGTGCAACCAAGAGTAAAAGTGTTATAGTTTCCATCTCTATACAAGCATAACCAAAGCACTCTCTTTACCTAGTTTTCTGCCTAGTGCCAAGTAAATTTTGATTGATTTTTACATATATATTTTTAAAATAATTGTAAATTCTAAAAATAATCTTATATGAAACTATCTAGCGCATTAAAATTTATTTAGTATATTTGGTTGCCTTTTTCCTACTTGTTCTTCTAAAATTCCATTAATATCTCTAGATCACACTTATTTTTAACTTTGTAATTAGCCAGATTACAAGTAAATGAAGCTGGAGAGAATCATAATACAATTTCATTAAAAACACAAATAGTTTTCTTATATTAATAAATAAATAAAATTTAATACAACACCATCATTTAAAAGCTCACATAAACTTAGAGTTAACATACTTAGTTTAATATTTTAGTAAGTAAAATGCAATCACAGTACATAAATATGTAAAGAAACTACTTAAAAATACAAGAAAAAGAAAAGAGTAAAAATGAAAGAATACACCAATAAATTCTCTCCATTTGTTGAGTATTTTTCTCCTTGATCTTCTGATTTTGATCTCCCTCACACTATCCACACACACACACACACAACACACAACACTTGGAGTGTCACTCTCCAAGTGTTGTCACTGCATTCTCACATACTCACCCTCTTGACAAGGAAATAAGAAAGAAAAAAAAAAGTCTGAAAAAATCTCTTTCTCTTGGAAATGTGCCATATATATAGCCTAGATATAGCTCTGGTCAGTTGTCTAGATGCTCCTACCATAATTGCCTCAAAAACTGCTCAAAACCATAGTTGAACCATCACAAATCTATTATGTTGGGCCATAGCACTGTGGCGCTATTGATGTAGTGCTACAGTGCTATAGCGTTATGCTTGCTACTTTTGCCTTAGATTTTTCTCTTGGTACAACACCATGGTGTTGCTTATGCAGCACATAGGCACTAATCTTGCTATAAAATTTTCCCAATTTAGGCCAATTACATTGCCTAAGAGTTGGACCTAAATTTCTTTTTTTTTTTTGTTGATAATTTTCCTATTACAACACAAAAAATACTTAAAATAAACATATTTTAATAAAAAAAATACATGATAAAAATATTAAATTTACAAGAAATTTTTATAGTTTTAACACTTAATGAAATGTCTATCAATCTTCATCAAATTTTGCAAAGTGATCCATCCAACATTCTGAGGGTAGTGATAATAAATTGAAGACTCACCCTGTCTAGTTGTTTCCTCCTCTTCAGCCCCTATTGGGACTTGAGCTGGCCATTACTTCTCACTATAAAAATTATGAAAAGAGTAATCTATAAAGTGAGAAGAAGTGTGGTCTGGTACCTCAAGATAGGTTAGGTTGTATTTAACCTTAAGTAGAGGGGCAACTATGTGTTCTAAGGCTAAATTATACTTTCTTTTAGATTTTAAATTTTTATGATGGTGAGATTTCTAATATAACAAATCAAAAGATCTGTAAAATTTAACTATTTGTTGGTCATGCAAAAATAAGTGACAATGGAAAGAAGAGGAGTAATGTTGATTATGTTCTAAGCTTTAGGAATGACATTATGTCTAAGCACATATGGATAACATGAGCATTCAACACAAGACCACTGACTAGGGGTTGGTGTTAATGAAGGGGTGAATATCTAATGACCAAAATGATAGAAGCTAGTCATAAGTGAGGTCATTTGTGATAGTATGTGCAGAAGGACTAGAATTAGAGATATGAAGGTACTCATGTAATTAGATATTTTTATACCATAGATTCTAGATTATATGATAGTATGGTTGGAATTGATGATGAGATTTGTAAAAAGGAGTTCAAAATGAAATGGTTAGGATAGAGAAATTAAAAATTGATGAGATGTGCTTGCAAAATGGTTAAGGATGGAGAAAGATAACTTATCTTGATTGAGTGGCTTTGAAGCAGTTATCTACACTCTTTAAACCTCATGTATGTGGCCTCTTCATCATTGAATCAGAAATGATTTTCCCATCTATTATTACGTGCTCTCTTGAAGGACATTTAAAGATTTTTTGCACACAACTCAAGCAACATGTAAGAAGAGAATGAAAAAAAAAAGTTGTGAGTAAGAATAAAGAATAAAGGCCAACTTATAGAGTTTTTGTTAAGTCATACAATATGATTAGGTGTTGTATACTATAATTTAGATTGTCTTAATTGTCAATTGAACTTCTATATTTGACTAATTCAATCATATAGTATGATTTAGATTATCTTAATGATCATTTGAATGGCTATTTTGATTGAGTCAATCGTATAGTACAATTAAGTGTCATTAATCATCCCAACATTCAGAATAATGACTAGTTTGGCTGGGTCAATCGTACTATTATAAATATATAGTATAGTATGAACACGAATTATCTAATACGACCTACTTTATGGTGAATCATCTACTCAATCATACAGTATGATGGGATTTGTACAATAAATAATCCACCTTATTTTGGCAATCTAAAATAGACCAATCGTACAGTATGATGGGATTTGTACAATACAATTGTAGAACTTTTATTTTTGGCCCAAAGTGGAAAATAAATGAGATTAAGAGAGCAATCTAAAAAGTATTAAAATATGCATGAAGAAAATAAATTAGAAAATGCATGGATAAAAAAAGTAAGATAAAATAGAATGAAAAATAAAGATATATGAATGAGAAAAAAACTAAAACAAAATAAAGACATAAAAATTAAAATGAAAAGAAAGAACATGAAAATAAAATAACAAAGGGGCAAGAAAGGAATACAAACACAAATGAATAGACTAAAAAAAGAAAACACAATCTGTGGTGTTTATTTTTGATTTATGTGTGATGTGTGTGTGTATATGGGGGAGGACACCACGTAGATTTGAGGATGTACTTATTGAGGTGGTCAAGTATGACATCAATGAATAGTATACTATCTCGAAAGATTAAAATCACTACCCTATGATAGACCTAATCACCTAATAAGGACTCCTAAGGCATGATGGGTCTTCGAATGTACCAGATATTTTTCCCCTACTTTACATGGATGAATAAAGTAGGGTTTATTTAAATTGAGTTCTAAAGTTGCCTATGGGGGCTCCCCATAGTTAATTACATCCTAAGGAATGTGAGTTTCTTAGGAATACTGTCGATTATAGAAAATTATTGTCTCCAAAGAATTCAAAGATAGGACTATCAATAAATTGGCTATGTTTGAAAGATCAAATGTGATAGATCGAAAGGAGAGATTTATTATCAAGACCAAAAGGAGATGAGTAGGGAATACTCATGATATTAGGAAACCTAGTGAGCATTTTAGATTACATATGGTTGGGCTTTACATATTTGAAATTGAGAAGAATTATACATTTGAGTTAAAATTTTATTAGAAATCTAGGGCTTATAATTCCATAATATAAGATTGTGAAAATACTTAAGAGGTGAGTATTTATGCTTGCAACCCTAAAGAGAAACAACAACCTCAAATCCTAAATCTAGGGAGCTTTAGTGAGGGCCAATGCATGACTTAAATCTAAGGTGAAAGTGTGTATATTATTTACCCCCATAAGAGAGAGTAAACCACTCGACTGCTGGACTTATAATCGCCTGGAGTGACAACCAGCTAACTCCTCATATGTTTTAAAAATATGTGGTCAATTCATATATTTTGCAAGATGGTTGGATGTTATTAATTAGAAAAGAAACTAAAGTCCTTAAACCCACTCCCTAAGAGACTAGAGTATGAGTAAAATGAATAATGACTTAGTCTAATGCAAATCTTATAATATTTTATTTGAATTTTGACTCTTTATTTTGACATAAGATATAGATATTTATATGCCTAAATGCATGATGAAATGAGTTATGGGCTAAATCAAAAGAGAAAGAGGTGTTTTCCATCATAGGCTCTCAAAGTCAAGCTTTTTTCTTATCTACAAAGATGAAAATCCTCTCATAGCAAGAGTGAAACAAAATAACATGCATGATATTAAGCATAGCTAAATATTTTATTTTCTTGATTTAATTCCTAGGCTTTATGTGAGGTTATGAGTTAGTTTAAAAGTTTAATTATGAGTTGTAGTTAGGATAGAAAATTAATTTTTCTCTAAGAGCCTAAACGGATCCATGAAGAAACTAGAAAAATACATGTCATTTCTATTGCACAATGTAAACAAATCATCAAATAATTTATAACTTCAACATGAAAGAATAGCATGTCGATGCGGTCGGGTATCGCCGTACAACCCAAAAAAGAAATGGGTAGCCGAGCTCTACCTTTTTACAACCTGATATATGAAAGAATAATTATAAGTTACAAAATGATTAGCGTTACGAGGGATCTTCAAGTCTTCATGCTCCCTCTATGTCTTTATTTGATTTGCTCTATTTGATTTGGTAGGCTTCTAGGCATCACATGACACCCCAGGATTAAATCTTCTGGCCAATGTTCATCTTTAACCCCCATAACACTTAACCAAATTCTTAATGCATAATTACATTAAAAAGATGGAAAAGTAAATCTAACTACACCTGCAAAATAAGTGTTAGCTAAACACACCATACAACCCAAGCAATCATATGAATCATTTGGACTTAGCACCCTACAAAGGAGAGCATTTGTATTTATTTTAAGTGCCCCTTAAGCATAATCTTTTGCATAAAATATGATTAGGCTAATCACGGCCTAACATCTAGCCCTAACATCCAGTCTACAATAGTATATCATAAAATAAGTATACATTAAATCAAACACCGCCCTAACATAAAGCTAGAAGTGGTGACTTAATCTAATGTGTGTGTTAAGGCTTGTGTAGTATGTTCTAGCTAGGCTTTAGAGTTAAGATTTTCTAAGTATGAAGGACAATTAATTATAAAGAGTGCTTTCACTTTAAATGGTTTAACTGATTTGAAAATTTTACTTAATATTTTCTTTTGTTTCACTTGACCTATATTTAACAACTAAGTGTTATGAAGAGAAAGAAAGAGAGGATCACTCTCTTTTATCCCTACCTTAAGTCACATCTAAAGCAAAGTAATTAATCAATTCTCTTTAGTGAATGACTTATTACATGTTTTAAATTAGTGTTAAGTTTGGTTCACTTTAAATAAACTAATTCAATAAGAAAGGCATCTTAAGATAAGTTGGAATGAATTAATATCACATAACACATATTTGTTCATTTCTTTCCATTATGTATCATGCATACAATTAAATCCTAAGTATAGCTATACATGCAATTTGTATCTTAGTACACATAAATGATGAATGTGAGTAAATGTATTTGAAATTAATATTTTATTTGGTTGAATGATTTTGTCATATTAATTTAAAGCTCTATCTAAATTTTTATGCAAAAGCATAAGAAAAGAACCTTAAATCATATGATTAATCAACTCAACCAATTAAAAAAAGTATGAATGCATGTCTTTTTTTAATAGAAAAGAGGGGTTTTCATTCATTAGCTAAGTATACATTCACATGTATAAATATTTTAAGCAAGTACGTCGCCATTATTTACACCAAGGGAACAAGGAAGCAACCTCCTTAGGGCTACTTAAAGTCGTGCGTCCCTTGGATATCCAGACTAATATACCTATTATCTTTAGATACATATGGATGTATAAACAACTACAAGAACAGAAAGCCATGCAAAAATTATATTTTTTTTATTTGTTTGATTTATTTGTGTAAATGAATTAAAGCTCTATCTAAATTCCATCAAAATGCCAATTTTTAGAACCTCCTTGCTATTTTCCCAAGGAAATATACTTGGAATATCCAAAATTCGGATTTTACACTAAATTTATTTTCACTTGCATTTCCTATGTATATATAGCTAAAATCATAACATATAATGTTATTTCTTATTAATAAGGTCTTTGAAAATATGTTTGAGATTTAATAGTGAGAATAGCCATACATATGTTTAATTAAGCCAACACATGCAAATTAACATAAAGAAAATCATTTTTATTTGATTAACTTGAAAAACATGAATGCATGAGTCATATGACATACAATATTTAGCATGATTGGAAAGAAATAAGAGAAACACAAGCATGTAAATTCATTCAATTCAACTAAGTCTTGAGGACAATCATATTAAATAAGATTATTTAAAACAAGCCAAAGTTCTTTAATGTCATTTTTGATCATTATGTTTAATTTGAATTAGGAAATATGAAAGAGGTTTGCTAATACTAATCCCATCCCCCATGTGTGAGTTAATTTGGTTTAATGAAGAGCAATTAAGTTGATTTTATATCTTAATTAGATTTGGGTATATATTAAGCCTATTAATTAACCCTTACCTACATCACCTTAAGCTAATTAACTAAATAATGATAAGCCAATATGAGATGCAATCACATAAAAGTAAATTGACAATGCTCCTAAGAAATGAAAGGGGCTTAATGCAATTGGATCATAATTAATAGTTAATTAAGCCTAAGGAGCTCACTTAACTACTTTTATGGTTTTCTCACACATTTGAGCTAACATAATTTCATTAGCTCTCTCTTTAGGTTATTGAATAGCCAAAGAGCTACCCAAGATTGATTAAATAAAGTTAGATGTAAACTGGATCTAGACTAAGTTAATCAAGCTCATTAATCCATTTAATTAAGAATTAAGCATGTTCAATTAGTGAAATGAAATTACCTTAAGGAAAGAGATCAAGAAAGTAGCCTTAATGTCAATCCCTAAGTCCTACATTTGATCACTAAAGCTCTAATTTTATCTTGAAGATTAATTAATTAATTAAGCAATTAATTACTTCATTAATCATTAATTAATTTGATTCCAAAAGTAAGTAAAACTTAGGAAATGAATTAGAAAATATCCCAATCACATTCCCTACGCTCCCTTATTATCCAACAGAGGTAATTAGACTTAAATAATTAATTAAGTCACTTTTAATTCACAAATTATCACTAATTAAGTTAAGAGAGTGATTAAGGCTTAATAAATTAATTTTTCTAATTAAGCAACCAATAATATCTTAGAAAAGTAGGGGAGGCAGAGGTCATCCTCCTAAACATTCATAAAAAATTTGAGATTAATTGGATAATTAATTAAGAAGTAATTAAGCTAATTAAATTTTTATTTGAATCTCAATTAAGCCAAAATTACTATTTTAAAATTAATTAATAATATTTTTCTTGATTCTACTCTGAAATACCTTTAAAATGAACCCTAGTTTGGATTTTTTGAATTTTTCTAGGATTAGTTATGATTTTTAGAAATTTCAGGCTTAAAAATTAATTAAAAGAGACCTTAATCCAGTCGACGCCACGTGGCTGCAGACGCAGTGTGCGATTTCACGTGGTACGATGAGATTGGGTATTTAAGTTATCACATCGGGATGCTAACTCAGATTACGGCATACACGCTTTCTCGTGGACTATCCGATCTAAGATCGGATGGCCACGATCAGATCCGACGGTAAAGGGGAGAAAAGAAAGGATCTAAGGGTGATCTAATCAGAGTCGTTCGTTCCAATCATGTGGAACAGATGGCTCATGATCTATCTCCTACGATGGATGATGGAGCTCATCCACCATGGATCACTCGATCCAAGCTCACCCGAGCTTGGATCCACTGCAAACTTAACCCACACCTTTGCATGAAAGATCCACACGGATCCAATAGCTATGATGGGTTCAAATGCAACTTCTCTTCTGAAAGGACCAACCATTTTCCATATAATGCTCAATTTTAGAAAATTACCTCACCGAAGCTTATGACCGACGGTTCCAATGATTGAGGAAGCTTCGTTTGGTAGAAACAAAGCCTTATTGAGCCGCATGAGCTTTGATTTGAGGTGGATTGCTCGGTCGACTAAAATCCTCCTCTTTGGCAATTAGTCTTGGTCGAACTCCTATCTCTGGTGGCTTGGAAGCTTGGGAAATGATTCGTTTAGCTTCTATTGGGTATCGAAAGAAGGCGCCTATATTTCCTTGAGAGGAAATTGAGGGAGGCTTTGGGAATTCTTGGGAGCGCTCTGAGGAGTTTCAAAATCACTTAGGGAACTCACTCAATGTCGAATGTGTCCATTCCCACTCGAATTGGGGGAGTATACCCCCAAATTGTGCGTGAAAGATGGATGGGATAGGTTGGGTTGTCTCGGCTAGAAGACTACCATCAGGGCACCAGAGAGGTCATGTACAACTCCATGTGGCTCGACTTAAGTGGAGAGAGCTATGGGAGGCTGTCTAAGGGCTGGTGTGCAAATACCCCTTGGCTTGAATCCAAGGGTGTTCAGTTTTGGCTTGAATGGGGAAGAGTTGAACTCCCATTGGTCCTTGGCCGACCTAGGATGGGTTAGGTGAGATAGGTGGGTCAGGTGGAGCCTCAATTGAGTGCTTGGGGGCTGCCATGGTGATGGGGGAGTCAACTTTTCTTATTAATGTGAAGATCCAATGGAAAGAAGGTTTGTCCAATAGCTCATTGCTTGGGTGGAACCCAATATGGATTTGGGCTGGCTGGGAATGAGTTAGGACTAGTTTAGGTCGGGTTAGGCCAGGTCCTAGGGTCCTATAGGTTGGTTTTGGGTGATTTGGCTTCATATGGTCAAAATAGGCTTATTTGGGTTAGGTTCAGTTGGGTTGACCAATTAGTCAAATTAGGTCAAACCAAGACTTGGGTTAGGTTCAAATGATATTTTGAAGAGTTTTGGTTCAAGTGGTTTTGATTAATTTGGCTTAGGTTTGATTTTGGCTCATTTGGATTCAAATAAGACAAATGGGCTAAGTTGACCAATTTGACCAATTTGACCAAATTGGGTTGGGTTAAGTGTTGGTTCATGTTCAATTAGTTAATTAAAAATTATAGGCTTTGGTTTAGTTTAATTTGAAATTAATTTAGATTTTGGCCAATTTGACCTTTTATGCCAATTTGGGCTAGGTTGGGTCAAGTTGATCAATTGGTCAAATTGGGCTTCATCATGGCTTTGGTCAAGTTCAATAAATGATTTGGAATGAACTTGAGTCATTGGTTGTAATCAATTTGGTTAAAATCCTGAGTTGACCCATTTTGGCTATTTAGGCTAATTTGGGTCAACTTAGGTCAAATGGCCAATTAGACTTGGTTTGGATCAATTGATAGTTTGGTCATGTTAAATCATTGATCATGAGTGGGTTTGAGTCAATGGTTTCAATCAATTTGGTATATGATGGGTTTTGGCTTGTTTAGGTTTCATTTGGGCTAAAGGTTGACTTGGTCAAAAGACCAAGTTGACTTGATTTGACCCAATTCAAGGTAGTTGATCAACCTTAGGATGATTGTTGATCATGATATCAGGTTTAGATAAGCTTATTTCAATCCAATTTGGGTTAGATTAGAACTTGGCTCAAAAAGGTCTTTTAGGTCACTTTGGGTCAAGTGGACCTAAATGGGTCAATTGGCTTGATCATGACTTGATTCAAGTTTAGTTGTATTGGTAAATGGGTTTGAGATGGAAATATAAATCCAATTACAAAGGGTTTGAAGCCATATGGATTTTGGTTCATATAATAATTTCAAGTCAAAAGGGGTCAACATGGGCTTGACTTGGGTAAACTTGGGCTGGGTTTGATAATTATAGTTTATGTTTATATTTATATTTAGTATAATGATTGAAGGAATGATTGAATCATGAGGAAATCCATGGGTTTTGAATTTATTTGGGTATCATTTAGCCAAGTTCAAGAATTTGGCTAAAAGGCTAAAATTGAGAATTTGATTTGATTTGGGTTAGGTTTTGGCCACTTGGATTCAACTTGATCAAATTTGATTCAAAATCACTCCAACTCAAGTCATTTTCTCATGAATCATTTATATTTTATTTATATTTGTGAATATAAATTAAGATATAAATGATTCATGAAATGTTTGAGAGTGATTTGGAAGCAAATTCTGATATAGGTCAAAAGAGCTTAAGTAGGAAATTGATTTGGTTTGATTTATTTTTGGTCATTGGAGGATGGGCTTCATTTATATTTGTGAATATAAATGAAGGAATGATTGATTTATAAAGAAATCAATTGAGTTTAGGTTGATTTGGATTGAGATTTGGTTAAGCTTATGGAGGTGGGTCCATATGGCTTAAGAAAGTTCATGATTTGGTTTAATTTAGTTTGATTTGATTTGATTTGAATGGTTTGATTTTAGATTTCATTCATATTTGTGAATATAAATGAAGGTGTGATTGATTTATAAAGAAATCAACTAAATTTGATTTGGTTTGAAGGAAATTTTGGCTAAGCATATGAAGCTGGTTCACATGTCTTAAGAAGGGGTTTTGGAGTTTGAATTTAATCATGGGTTTCAATCATTTGGAGTTGGATTTAATTTAGAATTTGGGTTGGGATTTGATTTGAGATTGAGTTTGAAATTTGAGAAAATCAATTGAATTAGGGTTGATTTGAATTTGGTTAAGGCCAAGTCAATAAGATAAAATCAAAGGGCTTAGGAAGGGATTTGAAATTTGAATTTAATCATGTGTTTTAATCATTTGATTTGGGATTGGATTTATGATCTTGAATTTGAATTTGAGGTTTGGTTTGAGGAAGGAAGCAAGGATTGGGTTTAAGGCTATAAGGTAGGCAAGTCTTCCTAAATCCTTAAGGCATGACCTATTCCCATGGCTAATCCTTCTAAGTCTCTAGGCTTTGGTTAAGTGTTCACCTAATCACTAGAATTGTCATAAGACTAAGGAGCTCTTAGTGTCTACAAGAGTCCTAGATTTATGATGGAGAAGTTGAGAGCTCACTCCTAAAGTGAGGTCAACATAATCTTAATCACAGAAATCTATCACACTTAATCATGATTTAAAAGAGTTAAACAAATCAAAATTAAGGGCTTTTATGAAAATGTTTGCTAATTGATTTTATATGATAATAAATTAAATATCAACATCTCATATTATAACATGATCTATAATGAAGTGATGCTAGACATCTATGTGTTTTGTACATTAGTGTTGAATGGGATTTTTAGTTTTACAAGTGCCACTAGTATTGTCACACATATTAGAAATTATACTAACCTGTATATCAAAATCAAAGAGTTGTTGTTTTAACCATAAGACTTGGGAAAATAGATTCCAGCAACAATATATTCAAATTCAATAAATGATAAAGCAATAGAATCTTGTTTCATACTAGACCAAGAACTATTGAGTGGCCTAAAAATTGACATGTAATAGAAATACTTTTTTCTATCAACCTTGCACCCTATAAAATCAAAATTAAAATATCCATTAAGATCAAAGTAGTGCTCTTACGAGGGTACTAAATTCCTAAATTAGGTGTACTAATCAATTATCAAAAGGTCATTTTCCCAACTTTCAGATGAGACTTTTTGGATTAGCTTGAAACTATGCATAAAGATTGACATTAAACATGATATCACGTCTACGAACAATCAAACAAAGTTAAGAGCTTATCATCCCACAAAATTTCTTAGGGTCAACGAACTTACTGGTACGATCCTTGTCTAACTGAGTTTTAGGTAGGGCTATCAAAAAAGCTCATTGTTCGTGAACAACTCATGTTACTCGTTATGTTTCGTGTTTTTCGTTGGTTAACTAAGCGAACATGAACAAATATTTCAATTTCGATATATAAGCGGTGAACAATCATTTATTCGATCATGTTCGGATCGATTTAGCTCGAAATAAAAATTATATTATATTATATTATTATTATTATTACTATTATTATTATTATTATTATTTTATTACTATTATTATTATTATTATTATTTTTATTTATCACTATTATTTATTATTATTATTATTATTATTATTATTATTATTATTATTATTATTATTATTATTATTATTATTATTATTATTATTATTATTATTATATATACAAATGCATTTACATATCACAAATCTAATGGTTTAGTGGTTAAAATTTTTTGTTATGCAAAAGATTGGCAGTTTGAATCCTTCCTCATATAGGTTAAAAAACTTCGTTCATGAGCGACTCGTGTTAACTTAACTAAATAAGCCGACACATACATTTCAAGCTCGATATATAAGCAGGTTGAACGAACAAAATAAATTTCAAAACGGTAACACGAACAGAGTTACGTTCTCAAGCTCGGCTCATTTACACCCCTAGTTAGGGCTCATGGGGGTGTTTATTCTCTTACATCCTTCCAATCCAAACCTTTTAATCAGCTCTTTCATGTACTTAGATTGACATAAGAATGTACCTTTTATCTTCGCTTAACATTGAATCCCATGAAGTAAGCTCAACCATCATGCTCATCTCAAATTTGTTGCTTATTAATCTTGAAAAATTATCACACAACAACAAAGTAGTGTTAACAGATCCTTTAACAAATGATTTTTTCGAAAGAAAGTAGCTAAGTCTATCATACCAAGTACTAGGCATCTATTTCAAACCATACAAAGCCTTTTCGAATTTATAAACATAATCAGGGCATAATGAACTTTCAAATTCAGGTGGTTGTTTAACAAATACATATTCTTTTATAACACCATTTTAAAAGAAATACTTTTAACATCCATCTGAAATAATTAAAATATTTAAAACAAGTAAATATAAGTAACAATCGAAGAGCTTCCAAACAAGCAATAGATACAAATTTTTTCTCATAATCAATGCCTCTATTTGATTAAAATTAAGTAGAAGCTTTGTTTTATTCCTAACAACAATTCCCAAGTCATTTAATTTATTTTTGAAAACTCACTTTATTCCAATCACACTTTGAGATGAGGTTAAGACACTAATTCCCAAACATCATTTCTATCAAATTGATTTATTTTTTCGTACATTGTCTCAACCCACAATTTATCAAATATTGCTTCTTCTACACTAGTGGGTTCAGTCATAAAAATAAAAGTTGTATGCTAATTTATTCTCTAAAGCTATTTCTAGTCGTGACACCTATAGATAGGTCTCCTATGATCAATTTATCAGAATGACTCGATGAATATCTCCATTTTCTAAGTAGTCTTTCCCTAACTTTCTCACTTTCTTCAAAATCTAGATTTTCAATTTTAGGCACTAAACCATTCTCATCTATAAGCTCATTAGAGGAAAGGAGACAATATATTCATCAAAACTAACATGAGCTTTTTCTATAAAAGAGTAATCCAAAAAAATCTCCTCATCAAATTTTGAATCAAACATCCCCAAATTATTCATCCCATTATTTCTCGCAAAGTATTTATACCTAAAATGTGCAAATGAGAGATTTGAAGTCTTACCTTTCAAAATCTCATAAATCTTGGATCTAATGTTTACTCGATTTATTACATAGCAAACAGTGTTAACTACCTCAACCCAAAAGTATTTAAGAAATTTATATTCAATGCATGGATCTAGTGGCTTTTATAGGTGCTTTATTCTTTCATTCTACTATTCCATTTTGTTGTAGAGTCTTTGGGGATGAAAAATTGTGCTATATCCCTATCTGATTACAAAACAAAAAAAAATTAAATTTATTATTATCAAATTCATTAGTATGATCATTATGAATAGATGTAATGTTACAACCAATTTTTCTTTTAATCCAAAAAGCAAAGATTTTTAATTAAGAAAAAAAAAATTCTCACAAAAATTTTATCTAAGTAAATTTAGTAAAATCATGAACAATAACAAATCCATATGACTTTCCCCTAAACTAGTCGTGTTGATTTGTCCAAATAAATCCATGTGAAGGATTTTTAAAGGTCGTGAAATAATAGTGCTTGATGTGAATTTGAAAGAAGATTTAGTTTACTTACCATGAAGATAGGCATCTCACAAATGATCATAAAAAAATATCTAATTTAGGTATACCTTTAACCAAGTCAGCTCGTGTAATCTTTTTTAAGTCTGTACATGCTAGCATGAAGCATTCTCCTATGCTATAGCCAAGACTCATCTAGAGTGGACTTCAAATACATAATAAAAAATAACCTTAGTTATAGAGTTCAATCATATAAATTTTATTAATCGTGATAGCTTCTGAACAATTTTTCCATTTAAATAAAGCAAGCATTTATCATTTAAAAAATTGACATTAAAACCCTTATCACATAATTGACAATTGCTAAGCAAAATGTCTTCAATTAGTCAACAAAAAGGACCTTTTAAATGAATAAAGATTTTTTAATACCAATGATATCTTCACAAGTTATGTTGTCTTCAGTCAAATATCTCAAGCACTTGCTATCTAAGCTCCATATGCCTCCACTTACCCATGAGTGAAGGAATATCCACAAAAAAGATTTAGGTTAGAATTTTAGGAAACTAAACTTACTTAGGTTCCATACATTTTGAAATAAGAGAACTATGAAAAGTTTTTGGAATACATCCCTTTGTTAGCTTTAAATGTGAATAATATATGAATAAATTAGCAATATATCCAAATATGCCATAAGAAAAGTGATGAATATTAGGGATTAAAAGCATGATTATTTAGCTTTGAATTTTCTTTTTATGATAAAATGTGTTCTTTTAGCAATTTACAATATTCTTTTTCATATTTTCATTTGCATATTCAAGAAAGTCAACTTTTTTAGATAAGCCATGTTCCTTTTTAGCTTTTGAATTTCTAATTCTTTATTATCATTTTTCAAATTTTTATGTTCTTATAGAAGTGACCTATCATTAATTTCCAATGAAGAAAAGTTTTTCTTTAAAGTCAAATATCTGAATGTAACATGTAATTTCTCACAAAAACTTAAAAATTCATCATAACTAAGATTACTTACCTATTCATCATCAAAATCAAGAGAATCACCTTTTGCCATCAAACAAAGGTTTATGGCTTCTTCTATAGTTTCTTAACCAAAAGAGTCTAAATTCGAGTTGATCCAAAATGCATGATCAGTCTTCCTCTTGCCCTTCTTTGCATTGGCTTTATCCTCCTCTATATCTTACTAATTGGAGTTTTTGAGTAGAAGACATTCTAATTTGATGTGATATGAATTTTTACATTCATAGCAAATTAGATCAATAACCTTTTAGGAGTTCTTAGTTTTACCTTTGTCTTTTCTTTGATCAAATATCTTTTTTTTTATGTTTTAGGAAGTTTTGAATTTTCTAATTATAAGTGTAATGCCATCCTCCTCAATGCTACTATCTTCTTCACTATAATTAGAAGTATTAGCTTTAAGGGCAATGGTTTTCATCTTTTTTTCAGAGAGGGGTAAATTATTGTGCTTGTGATATTTAAAAATATGATAGAACACCATACATTTCATAGGGGGTACTTATTGAAATAATCAAGTATGACATCAAGAAATGTTATACTACCTCGTTAGGTAGAAATAACATATTATGATGGACTCAATCATATAATAAGGACTCCTAAGACTAATGGGTCTATATGTATCAAAAAATTTTACCCTACTTTAAATAAATGAAGTAAGACAAGGTTTAATTTAAGCTACATTCTTATGTTCTTTATAGGGCAATCTCTCATTGTTAATTACATCTTATGGGATATAAATCTCTTTTGGAAACTCTCGATTAAAATGATTGACTAACATCTATATAAATTTAAATGCTTGATATCAAAGAATTAGTGAATCTTGGATATTAAGTGGAAAAACTAATTTAGAAAGAGTTGTTAATGAAATTCGAATGAAGATAAGTAGGAAGCGCTTATGATACAAAAAATTCTATTGAACACTTCAATCTATCCTACTGTGATGCTTTATATTTTTAAAATTTGATGGTTATTATTATTTAGTGGAATGTTAGGACTTATAATCTCACAACTCAAGATTATGAATATGCATAAGAGGTGATTATTTATGCCTATAGTAAGGGATCTACAGGCTACCTCTGATCCTAAATATAAAGTGCTCAAGCACAAGTTAAGAGCTCAACTTAATTCTACTCAGGGGGAATTGAGATATATTGATTTGCTTCCACTAAAGAGAGTGAACATATCCTGACTCTTCTAGACTTACAATCATCTATATTGACTGCCAGCTAACACCTCCTACGCTTTAAAACTATATGATCAAGTCTTATGAATGTAAGATAGTTAGGCTACTATTTATTAGAAATAGAAATTAAGAGCTTAAATTCACTCCTTAAGAGCCTAAATCATGATGGGTATAAGCAATGCCTTAATTAATGCTACAAAATTTCATCTTTGATAAATTTTTAAACTCTCAAATTTTTACTTAAGCTTGGGTGGACAATTATGTCTACATCCATAATGAAATTAGGTTATGGGTCAATCTGGAAGAAGGGTCTTCTTTATTTAGGGAGGTTGCTATCAACAATCCTAAACTCTCCCCTATCATGTAATGAGTGAAGATCACCTATATTCAAAGATAGTAAAAGGCTGGTATGGTTGGGTTTCGCTTTACATGCTAGAAAAAAAAGAGAATGAGTTGCTAAGCTTAACCCTTATATAACTCAGATTTCAATAAATATTATAACAAATGAAATAGCCTATAAAGGTATTCTTCTTCACTTGATCTTCTAAATCTTGGGTCCTCCAAGTATCATAGGACCTCCTAAGCCTATGCATTCTAACCTCTGCTTATCCTAAATCTTATGACTCTAATCTAATACTAATACAAAAACATATTTGAAAATTTAAAAAAAAAAATCCTAACTAAACCTATAAAATAGAGGTTAGACATAACATACGTAAACATCTAGCAGTTATATATATATATATATATATATATATATATATATATATATATATATATATATATATATATATATATAGATATCACACAATTATACTTAGCATTCATGGGTGCTAAGTCAATTTGTCCTAATGGGCTATGCTAAAGGGGCAAGTAGCACCTACAAGCAAAAGCCTTTAATTTATTTTTATTATTATAGCGGTCCATTTAATTAAGCACAACCCCTAAAAACTAACATTAATCTAATAAAAAAGACAAAACCATCTAGATTAGCACCCAAGAAATTCTAATATCCTATCTAAAATATTACATAATAAAATAAGAAAAATCAATACATCACAACAAAACATCGACTTAACCTAAGACTGGATTGGTAACTTATCATCCTATTGTGTGTGCAACGGTTAGTGTGATATGATAAAGTTGGGTTTTAATATTTACGTAATGAATTAAACAATAAGTTCAAGTAATTAATCAAAGAATGGTTTTATTTCAAGTATTTAGTGATTTAAGAAGTGAATTTTGATTTACAAATTAAAATATTTTTTTTAAAAATTAGGCTTAGTGTTCTAAATAGTGTAAATTTATAAACTTCACTTAGAGTGAAACTTATTCCTTTTCAACACCTTACCTTAAAATTAGATCTAAATGTGTATTTTATAATTTTTAAACCTTCTTAATGGGGTGTTAAGATTTTTATTAATTCTTAAGTTTGGATTAAATTTAAGTAGAATTATAATCACATGAAAGATATTTTAAGGCTAATAGTGATAAGTGATGGCTTAATGATATTTTTCAACTCTTTATCACTTTAATATTCATTTTCAAATATTTATTTAATCACTTTTGATATTTCATTTTAAAATAATAATGTACTTATTTTATCACTTTAATAATTCACTTCAAAATGTCCATGTATTTTTATGCATTAATATAAACATGAATATAGGTGAAATGAATTTTTGAAAATTTTATGATATGAGGTTCAAAAATTATATTTCACATGTACTTTTCTACACCACTTGTCAGGGACGTGTCGTAGTAAAATTAGGTAGATGAGGTATCTAAGACCTCATCTAAATCAGTAGCCTTGTGTTCTCGAGTTTCCAAACTATATACCTTCAAAGAGTATAGATTTTACACATGAATTATACATAGGGGTTTTATTCACCTTTATTAATTTAGATTTATAAATATATTCATATATTTTGACTTATATGATAAAAATATTAATTTTGATTTAATAGTAATAATAGTCACAAAATACATATCATGCGCTTAAACATAGATATGAATGAGCTATGAACCAATAACATATTCATAAGTGGAAAGAGAATATCAAATAGACATCACAAAGTAGTCTACTTAGGCTATTAAATCTTAATATTATCCATGTGATGATAACATCACTTAAGCTTAATCAAGATTCTTTAATTAACACATTCTAAACATATATATGAATGAGCTATGAACTAATCACATATTCATAAGTGGATAGAGAATATTGAATGGACATCATAAAGCAATCTACTTAGGCAATTAAACCTTAATACTATTCATGTGATGATAACATCACTTAAGCTTAATCAAGATTCCTTAATTAGCACATTATAATTACAATTGATTAGACCTATTGAGGAGAGACCAAATAATAAAATTATTCCATACATACCCCTAGTTGTTAATGAGATTTAAGAGTGAAATAGTAATTTTTATGAATTAATTAAATTTCATAATTATTTAATCTAATTAATACCCAAAAGTCCTTAAAAATTAACGACAATATACAACCTAAAAAAATATGAAAACATTTATGAACATGCAAAATAATATGAGGAATGAACAGTAAAATATTTAAAATAGTTGGGCTAATATTTTGTGATTTAATTATTAATTAAGAAAACTTTAAATTAGACAATTACTCTTAAAATACCCAAAACTATTTGTGGATCTTAATTTCATCGATTAACTCTCTATCAGTTAAGCAAAAAGAGGGCTCATTTATAATTTTTAGAAATTTATGCAATTAGTTATGAATTTTTTAAATCATAGGTTACTTAGTGCATTATTTAATTAATGAAAGCTTCGTTAATAGAATTTTGAGAAATAATTAGGAAATATTTCATAATAAATTTCTCTAATTACCATTAAGCTCTTAATGCATATTTAATCATCCATAATAATTTTCATAATTTTTATAATTAAATTTATTTATTAAATAGCCAAAATGGCTAATTAAGGTTCGAAAATATGAATCTCCCAATGTACTAACCCAATTGCCCAAAAATAATTATGAGAGGTAGAGATAATCCCATGGAAGGTTCACAAAAAATTTTGAATCATTTGGACAAGTAATTAGAGCTTAATTGCATTATTAATAAAAATATTAAAATCCTAATTAGTCTTTATTTACTAAATAAAAATTGGGGATTTTATTTTTCCTAGAATCTCTTCTGTTTAAGCTTTCAAAATAGTATTTATTTATATCTTTTTTTTTATAATTAGTTATTATTTTTTGAAGTTCTAGACATTTAAATCTATTTAAAATCCTAATTAATCCATTTATATAGTCAACGCTAATGCGGTCACGCTTTGCACACAGCACTACATGTTGGTTATTAAACCAATCCCATATGGTAGTTAACTCAGATGCCACCACACGCGATTTCGTCTCGAGTCATTTGAATAAAGATCAAACGACTCTGATTAATCCCATGATTTTAAAGAGATTAAATCAAAATTTCTAATGCTGATTAATCATGATCATCCATTCTAATTATGCAAGAAGGACGACCCTTAATTTATCATCTTCCTTAGGTGAAACACAAACGTCATTTGTCTATTGCCACCTAATCTGAGCTAACCAAGGCTCATTTCATGGTCAAATTGACTCGATTTAGACCAAAATGAAAATTGTAATGTTTCCTACAATGTGATCTACACGAAATGAAGATTTCTTCACGACACACCAACAATTAAGTGTCTTTTTTATGGTTTTAAAAAAATTATCTCGCTAGAGCTAAGACCAACAACGAAACTGACTGAAGTAGCTTCATCTAGTAGAGATGAAGCCTTACTATTAAAGCCCATCTCTACCTTCTTGCCATTTGCTCCCGAGACCAAACACTGCTGTGAGTTCATCAAAGCTTGATCAAACTCCTATCTCCAGTGCTCAAATTGAGTGTTTCTCAATTCGTTCTTACTTTTCAAAGTGTGAGGAAGGCGTGGAAGAGAGGAATTTGGTTGGGTTAAGTTTTGGTGAGATTGAATTTACGGGATGGTTGGATTTGAGTGAGGTTGATCTCATCAAAATTGGGAGGCACGAGAGCTCTAGGGAGACTTGGAGACTAGCTTCACAAGTGTTGTGAGAGTGCGTGTTTAATTTGGTTGGTTGAAGCAGGGTGTATACCCCTCCCCAAGTGAACTACGTAAAGAGGTTGGTTTAGGCCATGACAGCTAACCAAGTAGTGAACAGAGCTAGTTTTGGCTCTAGACTGGTGAGCTGGACCTTCCTCAATGGCTGAGGGAGTTGGTGGCCAGTGGTTAAGTGGACAGGCCATGGTTGGTGAATCAAGGGATGTTCAAGATAAGAGTGATCTCTCATTGGTCAATGGCTAGACTAAATAGTCATAGGTTAATTTGGATTAGTTGGGGAGAGCTCAAGACATGTTAAGGGTTGCCTTGGCCAAAAGGAGGGATTGGACCTTCCTATTTTAGGGTTTTATCCTCTTTAAAACTTTTGGTTCACTTGGTTTGGGCTGAATCAGGTTCTCCATGGGTTAGGTCCACTTAGGTAGGTCAAGAGACATGTGAGGATGAGTCATGCCAAGTTTGATTGGTTTTGGACTTGATTTGATTGAGTTGACTCATTTGGACTCATATAGAACAATTTGAGTTCAATTGGGTCATGTTGACCAATTGAAAAAAAAATAAGCTCAAGGGGTTATTATGATGTGTTTAAATAATAATTTGAAATTTATTAGTGTAATTGGTTTGATTTAATTTGAAGTAGATTTGAATTTTACTCTTATAGGTTCATATGAGCCAAATGAGTCAAATTGATCAAATTAGATGTAATTGATGGTTGAGATATGTTTAATTGTTCATTTGGGATTGATTATAAGCTTAAATTTGATTTAATTTAGCTAAGATTGGTTTTAGTTCAATTTGACCCTTTAAGCCAATTTGGGTTAAATTGACCAATTGGGTTAGGTTAATCAAATTGGCTTCAATTAATTATTTAGAAGTGTTCAATAATCATTTTTTGGCTAATTATAAGTGTTGATTCAATCCAATTTGAATTGAATAAATAGTTTGTTCATTTTGGCCCTTTAGGTCAAATTGGGTCAAGATGAGTCAATGGATTAAATTGACTCAATTAGGTGTTGGGTGATAATCAAAAATCATCTTAGGATTGATTATAATAATCAATTTGATCTAATTTGGATTAAATTAAATTGATTATAGTTCAATTTGACCCTTTAAGCCAATTTGGGTTAAGTTGACCAATTAGGTTAGGTTAATCAAATTGGCTTCAATTAATTATTTAGAAGTGTTCAATAATCAAATTTTGGCTAATTATAAGTGTTGATTCAATCCAATTTGAATTGAATCAATAGTTTGTTCATTTTGTCCCTTTAGGTCAAATTGGGTCAAGATGAGTCAATGGATTAAATTGACTCGATTGGGTGTTGGGTGATAATCAATAATCATCTTAAGATTGATTACAATAATCAATTTGATCTAATTTGGATTAAATCAAGATTTGATTTAATTTGTCTCATTAGGTCAAATGGGGTTAAGTAGGTCAATTGGCCAAATTGACCTACTTGGCTTCAATTGGATGCTGGAATATGATCAATAATCACTTTGAAAGTGATTGTAAAGATTTCTTTGATTGAATTGAATTGAATTGGAGTTTGGTTCAATTTGACCCTTAAGGTCAAATTGGGATAAATTGGATCAAATTGATTAATTGGCTAATTTGATTGCATTTGATCAAGAAGAATGTCCAAGTATGTGATTAGAATTATTTTGAAGCTTTAGATTTGCCCAATATGGCTTAGAACAAATTGGATTTTATTTTGGCCAAATAGGGTTCAATTTGGTCAACTATGGCTAAATGAGTCAATTAGCCAAATTAAATCCTAATGAGATTTCAATCAAGTTCAAATAGTATTCTAAGGAGTTGAAGTGAACTCAATTTCAAATGGTTTGAATTATTTTTGAGTTTAGCCATTTAAGCTCAAATGTGTCACATTGGGTCAACTTACTCACTTGGCTAGATTGAACACCAATTGTGTATGGTTTGGGACTTTGGGTGGCATATAATCAATTGGGTTTGATATATAAGGTTTGGTTTGGAATCAAGGTCATTTGGTCACACCTAGTCGATTCGGGATCTAGTCCTAGGGTGAACCTTGTAAGTCTTCTAGGCTTTGGGTTGGTGTCCTCCCTAGCCATTTGAAGTGTCTTAATTTCAGGAAAAAAATATTAATGCCTAAATCAAACCCTAAGTCTAAAGAGTGATGAGTATGAGCCTCACTAAAAGTGAGCTCAACAGTGCTTTTAAAAGTTTTTTAAATAAAAAATCAAATCAAAACTTTATTGGTCATTGAAAGAGAACCTTAATATAATTAAAACAACAATCCAAAAATAAAGAAAAGAGTAGTAGAAAGATAAAAGAAAAAAGAGAAAGATTTATAGTGATTTTGTCCAACTAACCTACGTCCACTCTCGGATCTCCTCTAAAAATCCACTAACTCTCATTTGATACAACAAGCTAAAGAGAAGATGCCTCTCTCCTTAATAAGTAATGGAGAAACCCTACTCCTATTCTACTTCATCTAGGGAAGAAGAATGCAACTCCCGATGACAAAATAATAATAATAATAATAATTCTTACAATAAAAATCTTACACAAATTCTCAATTAGAAAAAAAAACTGAAGTTAAAACACAAGACTCAAAAGTAAGGTGAAAGAAAAGAACAACCAAGAAGAAAGTCCAATCTCACCAAACACACAAGTTCTTAAGGGAAAAGAGGAAGAGAGAAATATCCCAAATGTTCTCTTAAGCTAAACACTCTTTCCTAGGCCTATTTTAAGATTTTTCATGTTCAAGCTACTAATTAGGCTTCCTACAAAAGGTATTTATCAAGAGAGAGCTGAATAAAAAAATAGAAAAAAATTTTAAAAATTGGTCCAATCATAGTGTACAATTCAACATCGTGGTGTATGATCAGTTCATTTCTCTAGTGTTAAGATGATATGATCATCCCATCAACTGACACTATTTTTACTGTACGATCAAGAATCGTATTGTATGAATAGTAAAAACTAAAAATTCATCCATCTATTTATTTGTCTAATATGATCACAATGTACAGTCCGAACATATTAAAAAAAAAGTCTCCAAAAATCGAATCCCATAAATTATGGATTAAAATCAAGTAGATACTAAATAAAATCATACTATAAGATTGATATCATATTGTACGATCAATAAAAATAAGCATAATTTATAATTAATTGACTTAATCCTAACAATTGAAATAATTAACAAAAATGAATAATTGCACAGTATAATCATAATCATCATGTACGATTAATTTAGATTTGGCAAATTTCAAATAATTTAAATATGATGGCTAAATTTAATTAATAAATATGGGCAATCGTCCAATACAATATGAATCCTATAGTACAATTTATATAAATTTTTAAAATTTTTATTTTATATTCTCTCAGATGTGTGTTTGATTATTTTTGATCATTTACATACCAAATATATGAAGATAAAATATAAATATAATATATGACAACATAATATGAATTATTCCTCATTTGTAGTCATCATGGGCTTTTCTTTGTCAAGCTTTCAAAATCAGTCATTCTCGATGCTTTTATAATGAATCTTGATTAGAGTTTTTTAATTATAATTTTTTGTATTGAAAGCTTACCATAGCCTGCACACACAACTAATTAGTAAAAATAAATTTTCAATCAAAAATATTTGTGGTTATCAAAACTTAGAATATTATGTGAAACTTCATGGGATTAACATCCCCAAGTGAGTTTGATCCAAGGTGACCTGGTTTAAACCAAGCCTCCAAATAAGGACAAAATCCCAAAATTAGCAAATCCACCCCCTCTCTTTGCTTTAAGTAATCCCCTAATCACTCTTTGAGCATAACCTATTGTTTAAGCCTGCCCAAAGCTGCCCTTAATTAGTTATTGACCTAAGTGAAGTTTAAATCACATAGGGCAATCCTTGATTCACTTACCATGGGTTGTCTAGTTCACCCACTACCCCAAATTCTTTTAGCTAATAGAGAAGCACCTTACGGTCAATCTAGGAACATTTTAAGCTCAAGTGATTGAGCCACCAACTCCTCATGGCTGAACCAAGCCAAAAGTTTGGTTCACATGGCATGCAAAAATGTTTAGAAAAAAAATTAAAACATAGTCTCCAAGAATTCCTAGATCCCGAGATTGCCCACTACCCAAACACCATCAACCTTCACTGAAGCCGACTACCCCATTCTTGAACCCATGCTCCTAAGGGTCGAGGGAGAAAGTCTATCATCCAAAATATTCCCCACACTATAAATGCCACAACCAAATAATTTTGAGCTCAAGGAGCTCAAAATTGACGAACTCCAGCGAAAGTGGCGATTGTGTTGGCATTTTAGATGATCCACCAGGAGGCACACAGTGAAATATCCCCCCAAAGCATCATCTCAACCCACTGAAGCTTCTTGAATCATTGGTTTGACTCGACAAGGCTCGAGTGAGGTAAATCTCTTAATATTTAGTAATTCCCTAGTGATCTTATGGTGTTTAAAGTGAATATGTGAATGGTTAGGACCTAATTGTAAAAACTTGCATTTCTTCCCTAGATCCTTTTAAATGCATTAGAACTAAAGAATCGAGCTTAGATAAATTAGATCAAGTGAAGAATGACAGATGATCTCTATCTCTCACTAGAAGAGGGAGACGAATCATGCACCATTGATTCCATTTGATTAGAATGGATGATTGTGAATTTATTGCACAATTAGAATTTGATTTAGCCCTTTAAAAATGATAGGAAAAATCTAAGTGATTTGATCTTTGATCAGATGGCTATGAATAATGCTACATGAGCCTCCATCCATAGAGGCTCCATATGGGTTGTGGATTCCACCAATCTTGGCATGCCACAAGTAAAGCACATATGAAGTCAACGTCATATTAATAATTATGAAAATAAGATTTTAAATTTGATTTAAATAACTAGAACTTCAAAAATTTACAACTAAAAATTAAAAAAATAATAAAATAAATAAATACTCTATGAATTCAATGAATGAATAGAATCTAAAAATAATAATAGACTTATTTTTTATTGGAAATTTTTACGATAATTAAGGTTTTACTAAAAATTTTATTTTTACAATTAATCCTAAAATACTCATCTAAATGAATTAAAATTTCAAAGAATGTCCTTTTGGATAACTTCGGTTTCTTATATAAATTTCAAGAAATCTGGATATGTAGATCTTAGGATATAAAATTTTAAAGTCTCAATGGTTAGATTGACTTAAAAAAATTAATTATAAATTTATAAAAACTATCAAAAATGTATTTTTGAGGTCAAACATACTTATTTAATATAAAGGCACCTTAAGAAAAAAAAACCCTAAACTCTCAGATTTTAATTAAAACTCAAAATCATCAAAATTAAGGTTAATTAATTATTAAATAATTAATTAAATCACCTAGAACTTAAAAAATTTATAATAAATTGCATAAAATTCTAAAAAATACAAATAATCACTCTTTGTTCTAAACTAGCAAAGAGGAATTTAATAAAATAAAATAAAAACCTTAATTTTTGTTGGGCATTTTGAGAGTAATTGACAAAAAAATAAAAAATATATAAGTCCAAATACTTTAAAAAATTTAAAATATGCTTTTATTTGATTATGTGGTTTTCTTAAAATTTTGGACTTGTATTTTATAAATTATCAGACTATTAGGGTTAGTGGGAATAATAACTTAATTAACTAATTTAAAATATGTAAAAAATTGTGAAAGTTATATCTTAATAATCTAAATCACTTAATGAACAAAATAAGTCATAAAAATTACCAAATACATTTGATCATATCTGGATGTATTAATCACCCTAATTAGGCCTAAATGTACATATTAATTTATTAATTCAATCAATCAACATATTAATCTATAACTTAGGAATTTCATAATAATTCAATTAGGTCCAAATGAGTTGAAAATTTTATGGATAGCCTTAGAGACTAATTGGGAGTCTTAGGAGCATCTTCAAAAAATTTTGATTTAAAATAACATACTTTAAAATTATATTTATAAATAATCATTTAATTAGTATTTAAAATTTATACAATTATATAAATTATGGAAATAGGCTTATAAAACATTCAAAGTATCCCTCTTACAATTCTAAGTTAGAAGAAATATTTTAAAATATTTATTAAAATATTTTAATATTATCCATATTTTCTTAAAATATATTAAATAATAAATAATCTTAAAAATTCACAAAGTTCTTATAAAATTTTGAGGTCCCTCTTAGCCATGAAAACTACTTTTATGAGATTTGAGTTGATCAAATTAATCAAAACTAATTTCAAATAAATACTTATTTACTTTAATATAAAAATTATATTAATTATCATTTGATATAAAGAATTCATAATAAATAGAACAAAATAAAATAAAAATCATCAAATATTTATTATAAACACAGAGAAGACAGAATAAATAAAACTAACCTATTTTGAATATTAAAGTATTTTCTATACCTTAAATACTCAAATAAATTAAATAAATCATAAAAATTAATTGAACTCCAAATAATATGAAATAAAATTTTTATGAGAATATTGGGACTTCATTTCTAAAACTCTTGTAAAATTTCATAATTTTATAAATTATATTTTAATTTAAATATTTTTTGAATCATAAAATAATATAGTAACTGTAGAAAATTCAAATTGATTCAAAATAATCCCAATATTTAGAACATTAAATTCAAACCTAAATTAAAATTCAAAAAAAAAAAATCCATCTCTAAATTATTAATTATTTAAATTAAAATCATCCAATGATAATGAATTAAATCTCATTTTTAAACTACAACTTAAACATTAAAAACCAACTGACTCATCACACAATCTTTATAAATATATTAGATTGTTAGGTCACTAATCCTAAACTTAAGTTAAGATAGTGTTTAATTATGATATATTTCATTCTTATTTTATAATATATTATTTTAGATTAGAACTTAGAGCATTATTTATTAAATTAATATTATTTTCTGCAAGGGAGTTGTAATAAAGTTAAGACTAATATTATTTGCTTGCAGGACCTTTTTGCTTAAGCCCCATAAGCATAGCCCATTAAGATAAATGAGCTTAGCACCCACTAATGCTAAGCCTAAATATATAAAATATAACCGCATGATTGTGTTTGTTTTAACTAATCTTTATTTTATAAGTTTAGAGCGCGATGGTTTGTACATAAAGCGTCGTCCAGATGACCGATTAGGAGAGTAGATCGTTAGATTTTTCTTACATGTTAAGAAAGATAGAGTAGCACAAAAGACTTGGTTAAGATGTATAAAAAATGATCTTAGTATCTTGAAGTAAATGAGAATTTGACACATAATAACAATGGAGGAAAGATTCATTGGACCCCACCTAGTGAGATTAAGGCTTGTTGTTGTTGTTGTTGTTGTTGTTGTTGTTGTATGTGAATCTCCTTATATTTTTGAAATGGAACATAACTAAATTTCGACAAACTGGGACTTGTAAGTGAAATTTTGATCAGTTTCGAGGGTGGCTGTGGATCTTCCAAACAATGAAATTATGATCTTATGTTCTGTTCACTGTATATTGCAATTTGTAGCATCTATATGTACTAAAATATTTACTTGAATGTTTAAATGGTTTAAGAAACATAAAGGTGATGCATCGTGGTAGTTTATTGACTACAACTTCCATCAGCTGGCTCGTAGAAACAGCATCACCATTGCCTTCATAACATCTGGGCATGTTTTCACCATAGGGAGTTCCATGCATGGCGAGTTTGGAAATCCTCAGACTAGTGGGAAAGGTCCCCCTGCTTAGTGCAAGATAGACCAGCAGGTGAACTAGTTGAAGAGATTGCTTCTGAATCTCATCATCTTGTTCTGTTCAATTCAATATAACTGTGGACTAGTATATTGTCATGCACGCAGTTCCAAAATAAGTATTATTGAATTCTGCATTAGCGCCAACTCCAGACAAATCTCACTGGGTTGTGATTTATCTATATGAAACCTAAAGCAGTAGAAGCTGGAATGTCTTCAACAGTCAGTGGGAGGAGAGTGAATTCTAACTAATCTATCATTTCAGTAAAAAGTTTGATCGAGGAGAGGCTAAATATTAAGAGGACGGCACTCCAAGAAGTCCACGGCCATTGATTAAAAGAACTGACACCTCAAAAGATCGGTGACTATCGAAAAGGTCTACTCGCCATGGTTAATCATCAAACTCGTCGTGATTAGCAAAAAAAATAAGAGAGAGGGACTTCCTATAGTCGACAATCAAGCACATCTCATGGTCTTCTCCCAAAGCCAGATGCATTCATCAGTGCAAATAAATTCTTACACAAGAATATCCAATGAGTCTTTACAAAGAAACAACTCTCACAGCCGTTCAAATAAAAGCATCGACAGTACGGATGCAGTTAGCAAAGAAAAAAAAGAATGGACATTTTCATTCTCAAAGAAATTTTTTATAGAAGTGCGAGTACAAGATACATATTCTTTTCTCATAACTCGTCAAAAAAAAAAAATGCTTGTGCTGCCCTCATCATCGTCCTCATCTAAATCTAAAAGAGCGAGTACATTAGAAAAATCTAAAAATTTAACATCCAATTATTCATGTTTTACCAACTTAGCAATAATAAAGCCAACGCCCGCCTTAAATTTCTACTACAATAGGTCCGGGTACTCACCAGAATCAAGAAAACCCGTGAACTCAACTCCTTTTGCTGAAATTCCTCCGTACGACAAGAGAGCGCCTCCACTTCTTTTTTCGACGAGTGAGCTCAACAAGGAGAGTCAGCTCCAGGACTCCCTATTCTTCTCCTCCTGCCATGCCACTCACCTATTTTGCAAACTTGGCCTAGGAGGATTTGAGCTCATCCTTTATGATCGCCAGTTTAGCACTCACCGTACTCACCATAGGTAAGTTCTTTCTCTTACTGAAGAACTTGCAGATCTCTCAAGTCAACTGCCACATCATCACTTGAGCAGTCATAACAGCAAAAGGTAGATCCTTGGTAAAGGAAGCCGCTATTCAAGCGAACAGACTTCGTTGTCGGTCGAACGATGACCCAGCAACTCGCCCAAAGTAAGGAAAATCATTTTCTCAAAACTACTTGGATTATCGAGAGAGATAATCAAGGGGCAAGCGAGCGAGTGCCCATCATCGCCTTCAACCGACACTTGCATACTCGACACGCTCAGTTGCAACAATAATAAAAACTTAGAAATGATAATAAGAAGAACCCAAAAACAAAATGAAAATGAGTCCTACCTTCGCGTGACACTCCACGATCGTTTTCAAAATGCGGTTCCCGCCAACCTGCTTACCATGATTTTTTTGCACGGGTTCAGGGGAACATTATCTGCCTCCTCCTGAACACATGAGAGTTGGACAAGAGACAATTCTATGGTAGCAGTCAGATTCTCTGCCTCTATAGGGTGATTAATTGACTCCACCTACGAATCCTCAGCGCAATTCTTGGCTCGAGCAACAAAGGTCTCTCGGTTTGGGGCAATCGAGATACTCATCTGGCCATAGAAATTATTGTGACCTCCACAAGCTTCTTAGTCTTTTTCATCTTCTATCGAAGACTAGCCTAGAGTTCAAAAGAATCAATATCATCGTGAGGTCTCTTAGCATTCATGGCAAATAAATGTACCCCTCTGCAAATGATAACTTGACGATAAGAGAAAATCTCAACTTAGCGACGAGTACAATATAAAGGAAAAGTATCCCGAGAAGAGGTGAAGGTTCCTTTTATAGCTGAGGAGGCCGAAGATAGGACAAAAGAAGGCATGAAGTCAAAAATAATATATTAGTTAATAGCCAAATTTTGCCTTTTTTTACAATCAATTAAATGTTCAAAGTTAATTTTCCTTTTCACGAATCATCTCAACAAGGAACAAAAGAATCAGGGAGTTAAACATATATACAAATGTGCAGGTGGATCAAAGTAGCCTTCAATGCTAGCTAATATCAGAGCAGAATTGAATCCAATGCAATACAATACTTGATAAAGACACACCACATGGCAAGTGAAGGAAACTAATCAAAGAATGAGGCATGATTGCGACTACATAGCTAATGGCTCGACCGTGGAAGATAGGCAACCGAGGATAGCCAACCAACCTAAATGATCAAAGTTCAACTACCAATCCTTGACACAAGAACTCACTGCTCACCTCTGAACATTCGCCTCGTTCCGAGGCGAGCTCCTTCTTATACTCAACTTACCTTATATGTATTTGCCATGTGTAATAGACCCTCTCCTCGATATTATAAAAGGGTGGTCCTTTAAAAGAATGGGAAGTTTTTTATTTTCTCCTTTTCTCTTCTTCCCTTCTCTAAGAAAAGGACTTTGAAACTTTGCACTGAGATCTTTACAAAATAATAAACATCTAGGGCATTTTTCATACTTCTTTCATTTCATGCTGCTATATTTTTCTAACAATGTTTTCCAAGTATCTAAGAAGATTCTACTTCAATCCACAAACAATTTTAGATTCAACACTTCCCACACTCATTTTGAAGCCACCACCTTCACCACATGCTACGGTGTATTCTAGATCTTCACTCACCTAAGATTTCAAACTAAAACTGCATCTTTTATTTTTTGTGGACAATTTATATTCGTCATGCTTAGTGCCAAATTGAGTGTTGCAGAGATGAAGATGCTCAGGTGGATGATTGGCTTTACACTTAGAGACAAAAGGCAAAATGAATATATGCGTGAAAAGGTTGGAGTGGCTCTAGTGGAAGATAAGATTAAAGAGTCATCTTAGATGGTTTGATCACATAAAATGATAGTCGCCCGATGACCAAGTTAGGAGAATAGATGTCTTAGAGTTGATCTATGTTAAGAAAGGTAGAGGTACACCTAAAAAGACTTGGTAAGGAAGTATAAAAAAATGAACTTATTTTAATAGAACTAAATGAGAATTTGACATTTGAGAAGACACAATAAAGAAGAAGGATTGATGTAGCCGACTCCAAGTAATGGGATAAAAGTTTGTTGTTGTTGTATGGTAAGTACCAAATTGCCTATTCTTCAATATGTAGGATGCCCACCCCTTTGAAAATATTTTCATGAGATCTTAAAAGTGGTGGCCTATGTAGTCTTTCATTGATGTTGCTGACGTTCTGTCATTGGTTTATCCTAAGCTTGCAAGCCATTTTTGAGACAGGTCACAGTTGTTTGAGAACAAGGGCATATATGAGTTATATGAAAAATCTAAAATGTACTTTTGACCTAAAACATATTGAACTTAATGTTCATATAAAATGCAATATTTCATTACTTTTACTTCGTATATGGAAATTCATAGGATACTGAACTAAATCTTCATTTACCGTGCTCATTTTGTTAAATGAAAATGTAATTACAACCACCCCTCCTTCCACTTCATATTTATCTTATCAATTACTTCCTGCGAAATGTAAAAGCAAAGTGACTAAACAGAACTCACTTTTCACAATCATTAAAATAAAAATTTTAAATAATTGCTAACTCTTATTTATTTTCTAGCAAACAAAGACTGAAATACAGTTTCAAAACGTAATGATGATTACTTTCAAACAATTACCATCTAATGGAATGAATTTAGTGTGACTGCTTTACAACTAGAACATCAAGTTTATCAAACTTTCAGAAGAAAGTATCAAAATTTCAATTAAAGAAAAAAAATTTCCTATTTAGGAAACAGAATAAAATATATTTCAAGTAGCAGAAGTAATTTGCAATTGCAATGTCTGAATCAGATAGCAGAATCTGAAACAGGAGGAGATGCACATAAAAAACCTAATACTAATACACTACAGATGAAAGCAAGAAATTGAATCCATACATACAATGCTTTTCATGAACGATCAAACCTTTCAAGTTCACCTAAAAGCCAGCTCTAAGCAATAGAAACCTTAGCGCCAACCTCCTCCAGCTTCTTCTTCGCATCCTCTGCCTCATCCTTACTCACAGCCTCCTTAAACTTCTTCGGAAGACCCTCAATCAGCTCCTTCGCCTCCTTAAGCGCAAGGCTAGTAAGCGCCCTCACAACCTTAATGGTCGCAATCCTCACATTACTCGGCACCTCCTCAATAATAACATCAAACTCTGTCTTCTCCTCCACGGGGGCTGGCGCGGCGGCATCGGCGTCGCCTGCACCTCCAGCTGGGACTGCAACGGCGGGGGCGAAGGAGGCGGCGGAGACTCCGAGGCGCTCTTGGAGGAGATCGACAAGGCTTTTGGCTTCGGCTAGGGTTAAGTTTTCAATTTGGGTTCCGAGATCTTCGATTTTGGTGGCGGCGGAGATGGGGTTGAGGCGAAGGTGGCGGCGACGGAAAGAAGAGAGGGTTAGGGTTTTGGGAGTGAAGGGGAGGGAGGAGGAGGAAGAGGAGGAGGAGATGAGGGAGATGGAGTAGAGAGCTAAAGATGCCATTTTTTGTTCTGTGTTCTAGATTTCTGTCAGTGATGGTTTGGTGAGATGAGCGTGAAGATAAGATGACGCAAGGAGATGTGGGTTTATGATTGTTAGGGTGCTTTAGGTTAATTTATAGGCCTCATCAAAACTATTGCAATAATATTCTTGTTTACATTTCAATTTATATTTTAATCATAATTTTTTTTTTAAAAATTTGATGTATAAACTATTTTAGTAAAGAGGATTTACATATGCATCACACAATAAGAGTTGTAGAAGACACCATAAAGAGGAGGTGATTGTTACGTCAAGAACATTTACAATGACAGAGAGGAGGTGTTTAACGTTCTAGCTTTGCAGGAAATCCACCCACATATTGATAAAAGAAGATTTGTAGGAGACACGAGAGTTTTTACTTGGAAAATCCCCAAAAGGAGAACAAATTCATGAGACTTAGCCCATTTGAAATGATTCTACAGGTATTATTAGTGGTTACAAATAACATCGTTCCCCATAATTAGGCAAAGAGTTTATACAATATAATAGACATGAATTATAAAAAAAAATTCTAATATAAGTGATGGTATGAGCTGACAATATATTTTTGCCTTATAAATGATGATGTGTGTTAACAACATGCATTAATTGCATGAGCGCTGACATTCATCAAGGTTGTTGGCAATGACAGAGAAGATGTGTTTAACGTTCTAGCTTTATAGAAAATCCAGCCCACATATTGATAAAAGAAGAGTTCTAGGAGACACAAGAGTTTTTACTTGAAAAACCCCCCAAAAAGGAGAAAAATTCATGAGACTTAGCTAGTTGAAATGATTCTACAAATATTATTAGTGGTTACAAATAACATCATTCCACATAATTAGGAAAGGAGTTTATACAATATAATAGACATAAATTATAAAAAAATAGATTCTAATATAAGTGATGGTATGAGCTAACAACATATACTTGCCTTATAAACAATGATATGTGTCAACAACATGCATCAATTGCATGAGCGCTGACATTCGTCAAGGTTGTTAGCAATGATATCAGTTGATGGGTGCTAATAGTTAAAAGGTCGATAATTAGATGATTGTCTTATAGCGAAAGCGGTGATAATCCGGTGATGGGGAAGTGGTTTGGTAGCGCAATGATGGAAGCGGCGGTCGGATGCAACAAAAGTGGTGATTTGACCGGGTGGTGGTAACCAGCGATAGCGTCGATGGTGATTGATGATTGATGGATTGAGTGAGGCGAATGGGGCTGCGATGAGCGGTGAGCCGCGCGGCAATAGTTGGCGATGATTTGAAAAGATTCTTAGCGGTGGTCCGGCGATGCGATGATCCGGTGTTAAGAATGGCGGCGGCAATGAAGCGGGCTCGGCGATGGTGGCTGGAAGATAGTTACGGCGGCGTTGGGCGATAGCGTCATCGATTGTTGGGTGGTGGCAACTAGTTGTTGCGATCGACGATGATCTGATGACGGTTGATGAATGGTGGTGCAGCGGTAGTGGCCAGCAGTAATCTGGCGATGGTCGGGTGGTAGCGACCAATGATAATAATCTAACGATGATGGCTGGATGGTGGTCCGATTATGCTTCGAGATTCTTCAAGCATTAGAGCTCTCCTCATCTCTAGCTTAGGGCCTTTCATGTGAAGAATGAGACCCTATTTAGATTATGAGAGTGACATGCCTTGTAAATATAAGCAAAATCTGAACCACTCTATCGGACGGCTCAGAACAATCCCCTTAATCATAAGATATATTTTAAATATTTGAATGCCCAAATAAAGTCAGAATTAAGATGTTGGGCTTATTAGATTCGTCTCGTCGATGTGCTCTATTAGACTATAAATATGACATATTTGAAGGTTATTCAGGAATCTAAATAATATCCTAAAATTTTCAATTATATTTAAAGTGCTTGATTTGGGCTAATATGGACTCAAGATTGAGTTGCTTTTGATCCTATTGATCTTTTTATATTGGCTCTATGATAATTAAAAGAGAGTTTGAAAGATTAAAATTTTGATTTCAAGAGATATTCAATAATACATATATCAAGATTCGTGCTTGAACTGATGAACTTTTTACTAACATATCAATATTTATGTATCTAATATTTAATTTTTTATATTTACTTATTTAACAATTTGGTGTCTCTATCTTAAAACATAGGCATAAATATATATATATTATTTTAGAAAATTAACATTAGTAATATATTTGATTTGATTTAAAGATTTATGTATTAAATAATTAAATATTAAATTTTAGGTATTAGATATGTAAATATAAAAAAATAATGTTGTAAGCATGAAAATTCTCTATAAAGTAATTTAACTTTATATGTCTCATAATGGAGTGCTTTGATCTAATATCTCTTTTAATACTTTTTATTTACTCAAATATGCCTAATAGTTATTTTTTGGACAAGTTATATGTCTATTGAACAATGCTGCACTCAAAATATAGTAAAAACATCCTTAACTCCTCCATTTATAGCCTTACCCTTTTTTTTTTCTTACAATTCACTATGACAAATCTTCTTATAACAACTAAGTAGATCATGATGGTGTGCTTAAATTAGACAAAGTATTATTAGCAGACTTTGACACCTATGATTTGTATGATGCAGCTCGACTAACTTAACCCAATGGTGCTTCATATTTGTCAAGATTCTATGTATCAGAGCCTATCGGTCACATGAGGAATAGGGATCTTGGAACTCTTATGAGATGTCTACACTATTTCCAAAGACACAAATTGTGTTTATGACTCTAATGAGCGGATCATGTAGGTCCTAATTAGCCAGCGGTGTGTCACACCGAATCAAAGTCTAAGCGGAAACCATCCTGATGCTGCGATGTGTTCTTGTAAAATTTTTGGGATTATAACTTTCTTTTTTTTCTATCTTTTGAAGCTATAAATACGGTTTTGATAATGGAGAACAACCCATGCCAAAAATTTCATCTAATTTCTTGAAACTTTTCAAATCTTTTACTCTTCTCAATCATTTGTAGATGGAGTCATGCCGATCACTGAGGTCCATGATGAAGCGAATGAGATCTAGTGCTTTAGAGGTAGTCGAACCTGCAAGAAAACATCCTAAATTTGATGTGACGGGAAAATTTATATGATTTCTTTGTCGATAATAATACACATCTCTCTCAGCGTGGTAGGAAAATGAAGACTTAGGTGGTTTATACACTCATCATCTGTATTTGTAGTGCGGTGAGTGCAAACCCCCTCGACTTTATGGGGCGTAATTTGTCGAAATTATAAGAAAAATAAAGTACTTGAATGAATGAATTCAAAATAAAATTAAAATTAAATCTATGAGCATCAGCTGAACTTATAAGGAATGATTGAAAAGTCAAAATTAAGCTTGAATTGCGAACATAATCCTCTTAAACGTATTAAATTTATAATAACTCTCATAGGGAAATTCAAAGAGAAAGACAGATAATTGAATGGTGGTAGTACTCCGCCGCTGATAATTGATCTTGAATTATTATGAAGCCACTCAATTAAATTTTATGTAATGAGAAGTAGGAAAGATATGATAAATGCGGGACATGAAAACAATATGATTCATTGAATTATAAGATAACCCAACTGAAGAAACTCATGATTGGTGAGCTATGACAATGAAGGATTTTGGATGATCTTTACATGTATTACAGAGATATATCTATCATATAATCCAAATGCTTTTGATGCACATGCAAACATTCAAATATCAATCATTTCATTATTTTATGAAAATATCAAAAAAAAAAAAAAGGATTGTGGAATGCATACAGGTGAATGCTGGTGATGTAGGTGGAGATGATGAGCCTTCTGAGGTGATGATTCCACCAGCCAGCAAAATAGTGCATCTCATCGTTGGGGCAACTCCGATAAAGGAAGAGGGAGGAGAAGTTGAGTAGAGAAAGAGGAAATGGACAAGTGAATACTACCTTTTCCAGTGAGCCAAGGTGTAAACTGACCATTCCCTAGCTATCATTAATATTGACTACATTAGAAAGTCAACTGATTGTTGTAACTTTAAATATTTTATTTCTAAAGAGGTTCAATGATAATAGGCTAAAATTTTAAATGAGGCCTATTTATTATCTTAATTAATAAATTAGGCACGACAAAAAATAAAAAAATAAAATAAGCCGTCCGTTGAACGAACGACTGGCGTCAACGTGATCCACATCAACGTCTTTTTTTTAAAAAAAAAAATTGGGGGCAGCTGCAGTACTTTTCTCATATCGGCCTCATCAACGAACGAGTGAGCTTGTATCGTAACAAAATTTCCCACCATTTTCATGTGATCAGAAATTATGATCTTTGCCCAATCTGGCAGTTTTGTGAATGAAAAAACTGGCTACGACCGAAATTTTGGAGACCCCTTATTTTGTCCACGACTCATCCCGAGTCGAATGAGCGAACTTGATATTGTTGGAATTGTAATAAAATTTTTCACAACTTTAATGTTTATCAAAAATTACAATTGTGGCTCGATACGCAGCAATTTTTGAGAATGCGCGCAAAAATTGCTACGACGACCTGAATTTTTTGAGCAGCCGCCTTTTTTTGTTCTTGTTGGACTCATCCGGTGTCGGAATCGAGCGAATTTGGTATCGTTGGAATCGTAATGAAAGTTCACACAACTTTCATGTTGATTGCCGACAAAAGGTTTTATGAATACACTCAAACCTGCCACCTCGAAATTTTTTGAGCAACCGCCTTTTTTGTTTGTATCGGACTCATCCAGTGACGTATGTTTACTACATTTCAAACTTGGTCAAGCATGTTGACTCAAATTTCAGATTAGCATTGAGTGCCAGGTACTGTTTTTTGGTTTCAACAAATCTTTTAGCATTTGCAGTTCCAGTTGATTAAAATTATACCCATGATTCATCATTTTCTAGTGCATATAAAACTTTTTTTACTACATTCAACTTGATGAATGCTAAACCTTATTTAGGTAGTTGTAATTAACTTTGGTTATTGTTTGAAATTGCAGTGCACATCTTTTCTTTTTGAATGAGAACGCACTGCATTTGAGCTTGAAAGTGTACTCAATGGATAATTGTTCAATTTTTAGTTGTACTTTTTCAAAATTTATAAATAAATCACAATCAACTCTTTTGAAATATTCTATACTTCTAAATTATATGAATTTCTTGAAATTTAACTATCACTTATAACTTTTTTTAATCAATTTAATGATAAATTCATACAAATAATATATGTGTAAAATTTGAACTCAAAATTCTCGATTACTTGGCTAAGATGCTTGCTATTTTTTTATTTTTTTTATTAATGACTGAATTTTACATTTTAATAATGAATAGTATATAAAAGTCACTTCATGTAAGAGTTGGTAAATAAACTAAGAAACCTTTAGTTTAAGCTACATGGTAAGTTAAAGTAAATAACGAGAATGTCAAATTAGTCGAAAATATTTTTTATTACTTAGAGAAACAAAGTATAAGAATGATAAGAATAAAAGTTTTTGAATCTCTAAAGATCATATATATATGATTCATGTTGATTATCTATGATTAAATGAAGTAATCTGTCTTCTTTTTTACCGATATCTCTTTGATCGAAGGACGACGAAAATCAAAGAGACCGGATTCAAAAGTCCATAACTGCCCGATATTATAAGCTTTAATTACTCTAATAGAGATATTAGTTTCTTATTTTTGCTTATATTTAAATCTTATAAATTTGACTATATATATATACTCAATTGAATGAAATTTCTATCGCGCAATTTTTTAAACGTTTACAACCTCAGTATTCAATTACCTCTATTGATGTGGGCCAACAAATTTCTACTCTAGGATTCAAGGTGTGTCTTTCTTCCTCATCTCATCACTATCGCAACGAGTTATCCTTCTATTTCCATTCTAACTTCTTTATTATTTCAATAATTTCCTTTTTTCTTTTTGCAATTTCATATATATATATATATATATATATATATATATATATATATATATATATATATATATATATATATATATATTATATTAGCAAATGATCTCAGTCTTATCTTGATGCGCATCTATCCCATTCCCATTAAGAGCAATATATTGTTTGTAATATGCTAATTTTGTATTCTATCACTGTCTTTTGTTTCAAAAAATATGAATATGAGAAAATGTTTAGAGCGATGACAATGGCGAGACCATTGGACAAGACGAAGTTACAAATTGCTTTTATTTTAGTTTTTTTTTTTTTTTTAGAAGTAATAAATATATGAAGACATCTCACTACAAGTTAGACTATAAAAAAATAAAATAAAGGGATCCCAAATATCCCGTAATTTAACAATTGGATATTTTCTATTGAATTCTTAAAAATCTTGAAGAAAAAAAAGAAGAAAGAAATCAGAACATTCATATGACAAATCCTAGTGGTTTAATTCTTAGTTAAAGCTACATGATAAGTAAAAGTAAATAACGAGAATGACAACATTAGTTGATATGAAGCACAAATAAATATAGAAAGCCGACATAATTTGCTACAACCCAACAAAAGCCAGTTTAGGGGAAGCAAAAATTAATATACATGAGATGAGTTCGATGAGACAAAAAAAGCGTCTCAAAAATATCAGTCACTCGAGCTTTTTTGTCGATTAGCAAAAAAATTATTGTGTATCGGGCTACAATCATAATTTTTAATCAACATGAAAGTTGTTGGAACTTTTGTTACAATTCCAACGATACCAAGGTCGCTCGATTCCGACATCGGATGAGTCCGACACGGACAAGAAATGGCAACTGCTCAAAAATTTCAAATCGACGCAACAGTTTTTGCGCGCATTTATAAAAATTACTGCGTATCGGGTCACAATCGTAATTTTTGATCAACATGAAAGTTGTGGAAAATTTCATTAAAATTCCAATGATAGCAAGCTCACTCGATTCCGATGCCGGATGAGTCCGAAGGGGCTTCTAAAATTTCAGTCGGCTCCCGGTACATTCGCAAAAGCTGTATTGGGCAACAATCTTAATTTCTGATCAACATGAAAGTTGTGCGGAATTTTGTTATGATTCCAACGATACTAAGCTCACTCGATTCTAATATCAGATGAGGCCGATATGGGCAAAATACTCCAGTTGCTTTTTTTTTTTTAAAAAATTAAGGACGAGCCAATTGTTCGTTGAACGGACGACTGATGCTGACGTGGATGCCACATTGGCGCCAGTTGTCCGTTCAACGGACGACTAGGCCTATTTTGTTATTTTTTTGTCATGCCTAATTTACTAATTAAGATTATAATTAAGCCTAATTTAAAAATTTAGCCATGATACTAAGGGTATTCTTTTGGCAAACATGGAGCAGCATCATAGAGAGCAAACTTTGCACGTCCACCTCCACAAGCATAAGGAAGATCTTGTAGAGGTGCTCTCCCAAGTTGAATTTATTCAAGAGTCTTCCCGTGACCTTTGCAATGATATTAAGGTTGCAATGAATACATCTCAATCCCATTTAATTACCATTAATTAGCTCCAAATTGGTCTAGAAAGGATGAAGAAGCAATGTGGTCTCCTGATCTTGCTCGAAGTTAGCTTTGGAGAGGCATGAAGGTTCGAATAATAGAGGAGGGTGTTGAACTCACTTTTAGTTAGGTTATCACAAACTATCCTTCTTAGTTTATAAAACCTCATCTTAGGATCTGTGCTCCCTTATATAGGATTTTAGGTGGTTAGCCAAATTATTAGGAAGACACCTCACATCACTTACTCCTATGCTAAATCAATTGAAATTCAAATTTAATTTAAATCTGAATAACCAATATAAACACAAACCCAAGTCCAAACCACATTAATTAAATTTCAAATATAACTTGAACTATAGAGTTAATTTGTTGGACCTAAGTTGGGAACCCTAAGCCTAATATGACTCTTTAAGTCCATTAAACTACTCAAAATGTTAGACAACTTAGTGAAACCCTAATAAGCTAACCTTAAATTAAATCAAGAGATAAAATCAAATTAATTTAAGATAACTCAAAATAAGGTTAATCTAAATAATCCATAAATCAAATCAACATTCACTCACTTAAAATTTTAGCCAAATATTCAAATCATTTAAATTAAGCTGGCATATATGAATAACACAAACCCAAGTTCAACTAAAATCAAGATCATCCAAATAATTAATTATTGAATAGATATGACTGATATCTTTATGAATCAAATTCAATCAAAAGTAAGCACCAATTGAGTGGAACTTAAAAAATCAACTTGAATTTATATAAAGTCAAATTGATCCAAGAAACTCAATCTCAATTCACTCAAGCTTCATTGGGTAGAATTAAATTAAACAACTTATTTAATTATTGTAATCATAATACATATAATTATACATATACATATGCATACACACATACATACATACATACATGCAAACATACATACATATATACATACATACATGCATACATACATACATACATACATACATACATACATGCATACCTATATATATATACATACATACATGAGTCAATTTAATAAAAATAAATGAACATATAATCTTGGATTAATTCATACACATTTTTAATGTTACTAAACATTGAATACACTAGGATATTTTTGGATATTGTTAATCAAAATCAACATCATCCTCACCTACCCATCACAATGACCGAATGGTCAACTTACATGAATTTGCCAATTAACTGGATGGACAAGAATGAAACACTACCTAATCCTATGATTTCCCCTATGCCTTCAGACCATAATAGTTCAATGGGCCTCGGGTTAAGGCTTCCTCTCCTCAAGGCGAAGCTTATCAACATATGAAATTCATCCAACAAGAGCTTCAATGAGGTAACTTCTCCAAAACTTATATAAAATTGTCTTGGCCTTGATGCTTTGCAAAGCAAAATTGAGTAAGGCTAGGGTCCAACCGTAAGTAAACATTTCACTTCCTTTCTTGATCCTTCTTAGTGCAAAAAAAATGTGAGAGATTGTTTCTCCATGATTCGGATCAAAGCCATATAGGTGGACGATTGATGTTCATAACTAGAGGAGGAAGATGATATAGAGACTATCTAATTTTTTTTTTAATGGGTTCAAGTTTTAAATCCAAATCCGTTAGCCCAAACCCACATCCTTTCCTTTTACACGTTGGTTTCACATGACCTGGGCCCTCTTCAGCCGGCCCAACAGACATGTATCATGTGGAAAGGGTAGGGAAATGAATAAGCAATTAACAAAAATCAACTAAGCTATCAAAATTTAAAAAAAAACTATAAAAAATTATAAAATATTTTAAATCTGCAAATAATACTATATAGACTCAAGAAAATGAGGAGAATGTCAAAAAAAAAAAAATCACCAAAATTTAATGGATATTTTAGAAGTAATTATGGCTTGTTTGAAAACCCAATTTTTAAAAAGTAATCTCAAAATATACATCTAAATGGCCTAAAATTTTTGTGGGATATTTTTGTCAATATTTTCTATCTACCATAGAAATTTTATGGCATTTCAATAGTTGGATGATAAGATATAAATTTTGGAACTTAAAATAATTAACATCACTTAATACTTGATTCTAAAATTGTGAAAAGTATTTAAAATTTATTTTCGATGCTAAATATAGCTCATTAACATTGGCAAGCTCAAAAAAAAAAAAAAATTGTGTCCTTTGATTTTGAATAAATAATAAAGTTTTAAAATTTAGAATCAATTAATATTATATTAATCAACTAATTAGGTAATAACTCCAAATAAATCACCTAATTAAAAAAATATTAATTTCTACAAAAGGAGTTTCTACAAAAGAATCCATGAAACACAAAGCCCCAAATTTAATTGGATATTTTAGAATTGATTAAAATTTTAGTAAAAAATACTAATTTTATATCCTAAAATACATGTCTAATGACCTAAAATTTTTAAAAGATGTTCTCAGAGATGTTCACCATCTCAAATAAAAGTTTTAAAGAATTTGAATGTGTAGATCTTAATTTATAGAATTTTGAAGTCTTAATGATCAGGTAGAAGTCGAATTAGAAATGACGTAGGTGTGATTATAGATAAAAGTTTGAAGGATACTGTTATAAATATTAATAGATGTGGAGATATAATTATAGCTTTAAAGATTATTACTGATAAAAAGATTATCAATGTTATAAGTGTTTATGCTCCTCAAGTTGGTTTAGATGTAGGCTCAAAAATTTTTTTTTGGAATGAATTAGAGGGATTAATACAAAAGATATCTCTTGAAGAAAAAATATTTATTTGAGAAGATTTAAATGGACATATTGGTAGAGTGGTAGAAGATTTTAAAAGTATTCATGGTGGTTATGGATTTGGAGTGACTGATGAAGAAGGTATGACTATATTATATTTTACTTTAGCCTATAATTTTGTAGTTGCTAATACGTTATTTAAGAAAAGAGATGGGCATATTATTACTTATAAAAATAGATCTAGTAAAACACAGATTGATTATTTTCTGATAAGAAAAATAGATCGTTTAGATTGTAAAGATTGTAAGGTTATTCCAAGTGAAATTTTAAATACCTAACATCAATTAGTAGTCTTAGATTTTAAGAAGAAAGATTAGAAGATGAAAAATAAATCAAATTATTATCATAGGATTAGATGGTGGCATTTAAAGAATACTAATACATTTTTTTTAAGAGTAAGCTACAAGAGCTTAGAATTTGGGATGTTCATAAGAAAGCTAATGTTATGTAGAAAAAATAGCAAGTGAAATTAAACAAGTTGCTAAAAATGTGCTTGGAGAATCAAAAGGAAAAGTTTCTTTTAATAAAAATAGTTAGTGATGGAGTCAGAATATGCAAAAAAAGATAAAAAATTAGAAGTGTTGCTATAAAACTTGGTTTAAATATAAAAACTCATAGTATTGGAAAAATATAAAGTGACATGTAGAGATTCTAAGAAAGCAATATATGTAAAAAAAATAGCTTTTAGTGAATTATACAATAGATTAAATACCAAAGAAGATGAAAGACGTATGTATAAGTTAGCTAACCAAAGAGATAGGAGAAGTAAAGATCTAGCTCAAGTGAGGTGTATCAAGGATGAAAATCATAAAGTATTTTTCTTAGAAAAGGATATTGAAAATAGGTGGATGAGATATTTTGATAAACTTTTTAATGAAGGATTTGAAAATATTAGTGATTTTAGCAACCTTAATACCCGAAAAAAAATAGATAATTTTGTTTTTATCATCGTATCACGATGATATTCTAATAGAAGTGTGGAAATGTTTACGAGATCAAGGAATTTCTTGGCTTACAAATTTTTTTAAAGTTATTTTAAAGACTAAAAAGACGTCGGATGAGTGGAGAAAGAGTTTGTTGGTTCCTATATTTAAGAATAAAGGTGATGCATAAGAGTGTGCAAATTATAGAGGAATTAAGTTAATGTGTGTCATACATTGACATTATGGATGTGATACAAAAGTTTCTCACAATCAGTTTGGTTTCATGCTAGGTAGATCTACTATGGATGCTATACATTTGTTAAGAGGTTTGATGGAGAAGTATAGAGAAAGCAAGGAGGATCTAAATATGATATTTATTGATTTAGAGAAAGCTTATGATAAAGTTTCAAGATATGTTCTTTGGAGAGTTCTAGAAAAGAAAGGAATTAATATTGGTTATATTCAAGTCATTAAGGATATGTATACTATACTTGTGTCCAAACACAAGGAGGATTAACAAAATATTTTTCTATTTCAATTGGATTACATCCAGGATTAGTTTTAAGCCCTTATCTTTTTGCTTTAGTTATGGATGTTCTTACTAGGCATTTACAGGAAGATGTACCTTGGTGTATGCTTTTTGCTGATGACATTCTTCTTGTTGATAAGACTCGAGAGGGAGTCCAAGAGAAACTTGAATTATGGAGGTCAACATTAGAGTCTAAAGGTTTTCATTTAAGTATATCTAAAGTATTATGGAATCATAAGCCCTAAAATTCTAATGAAAAATTAATTCAAACAAATTAAATCATTTTTAAAAAATATAAAGCCCAACCATAGGATAATTTGGGATGCTTACTAGGCTTCCTAGTATCTTAAGCATCTCCTACTTATTTTCATTTGGCTTTGATAAGAACTCCTTCCTCTTGATCGATCCCACTTGATTTTCCAAATATGAACCAATCGATTGATAGTCCTACCTATTGAAATCTTTGAAGACAACGATCATTTGCCTTAATCAAGAGTTTTCTTAAGGAATCTCATTCTTAAGATGTAATTAACTATGAGGGCTTGCCCCTGTAGGGAACTTAATGAACCCAATTTAAAATAAACTCTATTTTTCTTTTCCATGTAAATTAGGGGAAGAATCTCTGATACATCATCCCGCAGACCCATAAGTCCTTAGGAGTCCTTATTTAGTTGATTAGGTCCATTGTAGGGTGATGAATTTTATCTTTCAAGATAGTACACCTTTCCTCCTCGATCTACCTAATCACCCTAAACTTGTGATTACATGTAGAATTACATTTGAAAGAAAAGAAGTGATCATCATCATATCAAGATTTTCTTCTCCTCCCTTCCTTTCTTTTATTTTCATCTATCTTCTTAAAGATGGATGAAGATAAGAAGAAAATAGAAGGGAGAGGAGAGTACATATTATCCTTGAATGATGAGATGATGATTGCTAGCTTTTGAGAAGTTTTAAAACTTATAAAATTTTCACCCACATGTCTATAGTGGAAGGAAGGGCCCTTGATAAAGGAGTTCTTGAGATCCATCAGATGAATTCATCATAAGGGATCAAGATAAAAATTACAAGGCATCTTAGAGGAGAGTCATAAAAGTAAGAAAACCAATGTTTGATAAGCTTCGGGTTTATTGTAAGGACATTGCAAATCTCTCTAATTTCACCAAACTGAAAAGGTATTTTCGTAATGTTACATGTTTATTACTATGAAGTAATGTAGTGTATAGTAGTTTATGAGGAATCCTTCATCTCAAATAAGAAGGGTTTGTTGAAGCATTAAAGGATAACACTCTTTTACTTTAGAGCTTCTCAATGATTCTTTGCTAGAGTTCTCGAGCACTAACAACGTCGACACCTATATCACTAATCTTGCTCGACCTATTAATGATATCAAGAGATTATGAAAATTAAAAGATCACTAAGTTATTTCAAAACTCCATAATGGCTTGTTGGCATTAATGCACAAATCTTTGTGTCTTTTAGAATAACTTTTAGCTACTTCATAGAATGCAAAAACATTTTGGGCACAAGAGTGCATTCTGCTACCATAACTCTAGTTCATTTAAAAAGAATGGAAGAGTTTAAATCTAACAAGGCTCAATTTCTTGAAAAGATAGAGGCCCTAGAGAATTAGCTAACTGAGTAGGAAATACTAACGACCATTCTAAAAGAACTGTTGCTCACTGTGGTGTTTATTTTTAGTTGGGTGATGTGGGATTGTTGGGACACCATGTAGATCCACAGATGTACTCATTAGGGTGATCGGGTATGACATTAAGGAATGATGTACTATCTTGAGAAACAAAAGTCACCATCCTACAATGGACCTAATGACCTAATAAGGACTTCTAAGGATAATGGGTCTTCGAATGTACCAGAGATCTTTCCTGTATTTTACATGGAAAAGTAAAGTAGGGTTTATTTTAAGCCTGGTTCGTTAAGTTTTTATGGAGGCAAGCCCCCATAGTTAATTACATCCTAAGGAATGAGATTCCATAAGAATACTCTTGAATTAAGGTAAATGATCATTATCTCCAAATATTTTAATGATAGGACTATCAATCAATTGGTTATTTTTAAAAAATCAAGTGGGATTGATCAAAAGGGATGAGTTCTTATTGAAACTAAAGGGAGATGAGTAGGAGATTCTCATGATACTAGGAAGCCTAGTGATCATCCCAAACTATCCTATGGTTGGGCTTTATATTTTTGAATTTGAAGAGAATTATATATTTGAGTTGAATTTTTATTAGAAATATAGGGCTTATAATTTCACAATACAAGATTGTAAAAATGTCTAAGAGGTGAGGACTTACACTTGTAGGCCCAAAGGGAAATAGAAACCTTAGATCCTTAATCTAGGAAGCTTTAGCGAGGGCCAAAGCATGACCTAAATTTAAGGCAAAAAATGGGTATATGGTTTACCTCCACAAGAGAGAGTAAACCACCCGACTATTGGACATACAATTGCCTGGGGGTGGCCGCCAACTAACTCCTCCTATAATTTTAAATGCATGTAGGCAAATCTTATGCTTTGCAAAATGGCTAGGCTGTTGTTTATTTAGAAAGAGGCTAAGTCCTTAAACTCACTCCCTAAAAGACTAGATCATGAAGGGCATGAACAATGACCTAGATCTAATACAAAATTTGATAAGTTTTATTTTAATTTTTGGACATTTTTATTTGACACAAGCTATGGGATTTCATATGACTAATGTATGAGAAGATTGGTTATGGGACAAAATCAGAAAGAAGGAGGTATGTTTCCACCATGGCTCTTAAAGGTCAAGCCATTTTCTCTTGCAAAGGTGGAAGCCCTCCATTAGTAAGAGTGAAGCAATATGATTTATGCATGATATGAGATTTACAACATCCAACTAAGGGGCTGCTAAATATTTTATTATCTTGATTTATATCCTAGTCTTTAGGTGAGATTATCAATTGTTTAGTTTAATTTTGAGTTGATTAATTGGATAGAAAATTTATTTTTTCCTAAGAGCCTAATCGTATCCAAGCCATTCAACCATCAAATAATTAAGAAACTAGAAAAATCATTCCATCCTAATTACGCAATCATAAACATAACATCAATCAATTTATAAAATTAGCACAAAAGAATAAGAGGCCGATGTGGTCGGGTCCCATTGCATAACCCGAAAAAGAGAAATGGGTAGCCGAGCTCTACCCTTATACAACCTAGATTACAAATGAATAATTGCAATTATAGAATGACAAGTGTTATGGGGGTTTTCATTCTTCATCCTCCATTATTCACTCCTTGTCCTTCATTCCTTTGTCTTGATTTTCTCCATTTCTTTCTTCCTTTTAGTTTAACTTGGGAGGTGGTTTGCTCTAAGGCCTAACCTGGTATATAAGACATGGTCTTATAACTAATGTTCACCTTAATCCCCATAACACTTATTATAATTCTTAATTGAAAAATTTACATGAAAATGGGAAAAGTAAATTTAACTAAACCTGTAAAACAAAGGTTAGCTAAACATACCACACAACTCAAGCAATTATATGAATAAGTTAGACTTAGCACCCCACACATCGATATCCAAGTCCACCTATCCTAATTTGGATTATGCTTAGGGGTATAAGCAACCTGCATAGCAAAAGTATTTATTATTTTTATTACAGCACCCCTTAAGCACAATCCCCTGCAAAAGATAATGATTAGACTAAGATTATCCTACCATTCAGTCTACGCACATGCACCCTAACATCCAATCTAAAATATTACATCACAAAACAAAATCATACACCAAACCTTATATCACCCTAATCTAAAGCTAGAGATGGTGACTTAGTCTAATGTGTGTGTCATTTTAAGGCTTGTGTGACATGTCTTAGTTATATTTTAAGGTTGGAATTTTCTAAGTGTGAAAGATTCAATTTAAATGCTGGTTTTAGTTTAAGTGATTTAGTTGGCTTCTCACTTGAAGTTGATGATTTGATTTGGTTTGAATAAACTTACACTTAGTTACTAAATGTTGTGAAGAGAAGAAAAGCAAAGAAAACTTCTCTTTCATCCCTACCTTAAAACATTTCTAAGATAGATTGATTGATGAATTTACTTTAGTAAATGTTTTATTATGTGTTTTAATTAAACCTAAGTTTAGATTTGCTCTAAATAGCCCTATTTAATAAGAAAGATATCTTAGGATTAGTTAAGGTAGATTACTACCACATAACACACACCCATTTATTTCTTTCTACTATGTATACCATGCATATGAATAATCTTAAGCATACCTATACATGTAATGCAAGTCTTAGCACACTTTGATGATGAATGCAAAGAGATGTGGTTTTAAAATTTGGATATTCTATTAATGCAAGTCTTTGTTAAGTAGAAAAGTGGGATTCTTTTATCCATTAACTTAATGCACATCCACATGTATAACAGTTATAAGTGAGTATGACGCCATTATTTTCTACACCATAGGGCGTAAGGTACAGACCTACTTAGGGCTACTTAAAGCCTCGTAGCCCCGGGATGTCCAAAGTAATATAACACTTTTCTTAGATACATGTAGATGTACAAAAAATGATAAAGAAATGCAAGAGATTTTGTTTGTATGATTTACATGTGTAATGAAGGTGCTTAGTAAGTCTTAATATAGAGAATGCATAGAGTGACAAGTATGTTCTTTTCAAATGAACTATACACTTACAAATCCATGTATAGAGAACTTCATACACCTTTTATAATCACATGCAAGCTTAAATTCATATAGCATCACTCTAATAATTTTTATTTAATTTTAGAAAGGCAATTTTTTGGAAAATAGAAAAAGAAAGGATGATTTCATTCACCTAATTAATTCATAAAAAGATCATTTAAAATGAATTAAAATTCTTTAAGGAGATTTTTATTTTTATTTTTAATTTGATTTGACTTAATTTGGTTTGGTTTAATTTAGAATAATTGGGTTGATTTTATATTTTGATTAGGTTAAGGCATGAATTAAATCCATTAATTACCCCTTACTTATACCACTTTAATATAATTAATCAAATAATTATGAGCTAACATATGATATGCAACCATATGTAAATTAAAGCAGCAATACACTTAAGGAATAAAGGGGCCTAATGCAATTGACTTACAATTATTGATTAATTAAGCTAAAGGTTTGATTAAGTACTTTCATAACCACCTTACACATGTAGTTTGATTATAATTTCCTTTGAAATTCTCTTAGGTTATTGAACACCTAAGAATCTACCCAAAAATTGTATGATTAAGTTTTGGAATGATTTGGTTTTGAATTTGATTAATTAAACTTTTTAATGAAGTGATTAAGTCATTAATTAATTGCAAATTGATTAAATGTTTATCAAAATGAAATAAACTTAGGAAAAGATTGGATAAGAGGTCCTCATTTTATTCCTTATGTCCATTCACTATTTCATGGTAGTTAGCAATCTTAATTAATGAATTTATCACTATTTAATATGTTAATTAATCATTTAATTAATTAAGGGAGTGATTAAGAATGAAACAAGCAATTTCGTAATTAATCAAGCAATAAAGTTCAAGAAAATCATGGGAGTCAAAGGTTATCACTAATTAATCTGAGAAAGTTTGGGGTTAATTGTTGGATTAATTAGAGAGTAATTAGCTTAATTATATTTCTAATAAAACTTAAATTGAGTGAAAATTACTATTCAAGATCAATTGATTTTAATTTTATATTATTCTCCTCTGAATTATATTTAAAATGAGTATTTATTTATATTTTTTTGGATTTTTCTACAATTAGTTATGATTTTTGGAGGTTTCAATATTAAAATCAAATTAATTTGGACTAATTAAACCCTTAATCCTGTCGAGCACGTGGAAGCTTCCGCGGTGCACTTTCCATGTGACGTGATAGGATTGGTTATTTAAGTTGTCATCATTGAGTTAGCTAATTGGCGGACGTGCTTTTCTATGGATCAATCTAAGATGGGCTGATTAATCTTGTGGTTTACATGATCATGATCAGTCCATTCCAAACACGTAGAATGGATGGTGTGTGATCCTTCTCCTTCGTGAGTGATGAGAGACGAACATCGTTCATCTCTCTCAGTTCAATTCAAGCTCACCCGAGCTCAGATTGGGATCAAAATGATCCCACACCTTCGGAAGCTAGGGGGATGCACATCCAAAGGTCATGATTTCAAGGGGTGATAATTTCCTTCAAAAAGGACCAACCAAATTTTCCTATGGCTATGGTTTTAAGCAATTACCTCATCGGAGGCTATCACCGGTGCTTCTAATGGAGGAGGTAGCTTCGTCTAATAGAGAGAATCTTTGTTGAAGGAATTGGATCTTGATTTGAAGTAGATGGATCGGTTGACCAAGCTCTCCTTCAATGGTGATCGCTTGATGGAAGTAGTGCTTCCCGTGGCTTGGAGGCTTGGGAAACTTTATTGAGCTCGATGAAGTCCACTGATTGTGTGTGCGAGGTTAATTTAATTTTGATTGAGAATTAAATAAGTGGGATCTTCAATTCACCTCTCCCATTTCATCTCTGAGCAAAATCAAGAATGGGAAATGGGAAGCTTGAATGGCTTGGAAAAGCTTGGGGAGGTTTCAATTGAATCTCCTTAGCTCGTGAGATGATTGATTATGGTTTGAGTGGGAATGAGAAGGGGGTATATCTCCCCCTACTTGGATTAGATGGTGATGGGTTGTTTTGCCATTTTTGATCAATGGCATGGATTGGATGCACTGTTTGAACTGCAAAACCCCTCACATGGGTCATTTTAGGTAGTAGAGTGAAGGCGAGTGGATGCCCATGTGCTAGGTGAGTGCATTTGGTGATCCAAGTGTTCAAATGCCATTGGGGAGGTCAGTTTGGCCTTGGCTTGGGTCATGGCTGACCTAAGCTCATTTGGTCATGTTCACCACCCCCCTTGGTGCCCATGTGGACCACTAGAATGATGTCAAGTGACATTGAGAAAGAAATGACCAAATTTTAAGTGAATTTGGTCATAGGATAGCCTTTAACCTATGGGAAAAGTGGTCCTTTGGCCATGATTTTGATTTGGGCAGATTTAAAATGATTCAAAATTGGGTTGGGACAAATTTTAAGTGATTTGGAGTTCATTTGATTTGAATTGGCTCAATTTGACTCATTTAGGTCAAGTTGGGTCAAATTGGGTTAGGTTGACCAATTAGTCAAATTAGGTCAAACCATGGGTTAAGTCAAGTTTAAATGATCATTTGGAGCTTATGGGTGTCATTGGTTTGGTTCAATTTAGTTTAGATTTGGTTTTCATTCATTTAGGTTCATTTGGGTCAAATGGGTCAAGTTGACCAATTTGACCCATTTGACCCAATTGGGTTAGGTCATGGGTTAGTTTATGCTTGGTTGATCATTTGAAATGTATTGAAAGCTTTGGTTTTAATTAATTTTGATTTGGTTTGATTTCAGGTTGATTTGACCTTTTAAGTCAAGTTGGGTCCATGATCAATTGGGCTAGGTTGGGTCTAATTGGTCAATTAAAGCTTTGGTCAAGTTTAACAACTGATTTGGAATGAATTTGTCCCATTGGTTGCAACCAATTTGGCTTAGATCAAGATTTGACCCATTTTGGCTTTATAGGTCAATTTGGGCCAACTTAGGTCAAGTGGCCAATCAGGCTTGGTTTGGCTCAATTGATGGCTTGATCATGTTCAATCATTGATTATGGATTGGTTTAGATCAATGGTTTCAATCAATTTGGCATATGATAGATTTTGGCTAGTTTAGGTTTTATTTGGACTAAATGTTGACTTGGTCAAAGGCTAAGTTTGACTTGGTTTGTCCCAATTTGAGTGATTGATCATCCTAGGATGATTGTTGCTTATAATGTGAGGCTTAGATGGGCTTGGTTCAATCAATTTGTGTTGGATTAGAATTTAGCTCAAAAAGGTCCTTTAGGTCAAGTGAACTTAAATGGGTCACATTACTTGATCAAAGCTTGATTCAAGTTTGGTTGAACTCACATATGGACTTATGATAGAAATATAAATCCAATTGCAAGTTATTTGGAGTCAAATGAGTTTTTGGTTCATTCGATAATTTCAAGTCAAAAATATAAACATGGGTTTGACTTGGGTTAGTTTGATTTTGGTTTGGTGATTGTATTTTATGTTTATATTTGGGTAGGTGATTGAGGGAGTGATTGTTCGAAGAGAAAATCTAAGGATTTGGATTGATTTGAGAATGATTTGGCTAAGTTCAAGGATTTGACTTGAAAGGGTATACGTTGGATTTTAGTTTAATTTTGGATTTAGTTTTGGTTATTTGAAGTTATACTTCATTTATATTTATGAATATAAATGAAGATATGAATGGGTTATGAGAAAATCATTTGAGTTTGAAGTGATTTGGATTTGGTTTGAGCTAAGTCCATAAGATGGAATCAAAAGGGCTTAGGAAAGATTTTGGGATTTGGATTCAATCATTTCAATCATTTGGTTTGGAATTGATTCATGATTTGGATTTTGGAATTGATTTATGATTTGAGAAATTTAATTGAATTGGAATTAATTTGAAATTTGATTTGGGTTGGTTTGAAAGAGGGAAGCAAGGATTGGGTTCAACCTGTAGGGTAGACAAGTCCTCCTAAACTTCTAAGACATAACTTATTCCTATGACTAACTCTTCTAAGTCTCTAAGCTTAGGTTAAGTGTTCATCACTAGTGTGTCTTACTAAGGAACTCTTAATGTGTTTGAAGAGTCCTATGTCTAAGATGGAGAAGTTGAGAACTCACTCTAAAGTGAGGTCAAGGTGCCAATAGGTGTGATGTGACAAGGCTTGCACATATTGTGTGACAAGATGATCAACAATGTTTGATTGATCACAAGCACTAATAGAAATGATGTGCTTCTAAACTCGAGGTGTAGAAGGAATCAAAATCTTGGTACAATGCAACTCTACTTATACCAAATTAAATAAGAGAGTGAAGGAGGAATCCACTAGGGAAAAAAATGCTTAAGTTATCCAGTGGGATAAGAGGTTGTGAAATCCACTGGCAAAATTGGAAAGATTTGCATCTCACTAGAAAGAAGTTGGTTGATTTGATTGTTTAATTTGACTCCATCGGGGAGGTTGGTTGGATTTATTTCAGATTTTAAATTTTGAATTTTGAGATGGACTCCACAATTTGATGGACCACTTGGTAGGGCCATGTTGGCTTTAACTTTAGATTTACCAATCAAAGGGTAGTCTACCAATCATATAGTAAGACTATCCAACCAAAAGGGTTGCCTTTTGGTGTACAATGGCTGCACTAGGAAGAAAGTGTAGGCTTACATCTTCCAAGTAGGAGTCAGGGTGATCATTTGGTGATGATCAACCCCTTAGGTGACTTGGTGAATCGCTAGGGGACTTAAATCAGCTCAAAGATAGTCAACATTAATTTCATTTTAATTAAATTGCATTTTATTTTATTTTCATTTGTTTTACTTTGATGGATCCCCTCGGTTTGAAATGGATTCACTAAGAAGGGGCTAATATCTGCCTAGACTTATCTTAGATTTATGAATCCAAAGGGATATTTTACTAGTTGTCGGGTAGAACTAACCAACCAGAGGGGTGCCTTTTGGTTTGCAATGGTCAAGTTAGGAAGAAAGCATGGGGACTCACATCTTCCACTACAAAATACCAATGGGTGACATATTAACAAGGTAATTTGTCAACCCAACCTAGGGCTGCTCGTCGATTTGCGACAGTCATGCTAGAAAGAATGCGTAGTAGACTTACATCTTTTAGAGCAAAATGAGTGCCAAGACAACCTATTTGTGGCAAAATAGATTCAACGACTGGGACTCTGAGAGTCAGACCAGGGACTTATCTCTCAACTCAAGCATAGTCAAGCAATTTCTATAGAGTTTTTTTGGCCCAAGATAGGATGCTTGGGAAAGGGGTCGCTGGGGGCTTGAATGCCTAATCCATAAGCAAATAAATTTTTTTATTTTATTTATTTATCATATACCCTGTTGGTTTGCGAGGGATCATACTAAGAAGGAGCTTATATCAGCCTATACCTATCTCAGATTCATTGGTCCAAGGGGGAATATGTGCATCTGCTGAACAAATTCTCCAACCATAGAGTGGCTATTAGGAAAAGACGGAATGTCCAATCCAAGAGTAGCCCAGGTAGTATTTAAATGGGGTCACAAAGGATGTAATCCAAGTAGAGTGCTCACAGGGAAAGGGCCACTATGGGCTTTTATCCAAAACCAAGAAGATAATGTCTGTAGGTATTCGGTGGCCAACTCAAGGAGAAAGCGTAGGGACTCATATCTGCCAAGAGTGGTGTATCCACCGGGTGAGTCACTATCAGCATAATGAACATCAACCAACCTAAGGTGCCTATCAGTTTGCAATAATCAGCCTAGGAAGAAAGCATCGGAGACTCACATCCTCCTATAGCGGAATTGATTGTAGGGATAGTCTATCTTTGGCTCGACAGGTGCTATCCGACCTATGGAGACTACTGAATGAATGCCATTGGGGGACTTAAATCAGCTCAAAAGTAGTCAAGAGGAAAAGAGCTGCTGGGAGACTTATCCTAAACCTCAAATATACTCGACCTAGTCGGTGCATGATAGCTAGTTCAAGAAGAAACCGTCTAGGCTTACATCCTCTTAAAGAAAGTCAACATGAGGTAACTTACTGGCTGTGCAGCGAGGCCTACCAAACTAACAAGATGCTCATTGGTTTGCAATGGTCAAGTCAGGAAGAAAGCACGGGGACTCACATCCGTTGGACAAATGACCACTAGGGTGATAGACTAGTAGGATATCATGTCAGCCTAACCTAGAGCAGCTAATGAGTGAGTGTCTCCGGGGGCTTGCTGCCACATCAAAATAGCCTGAGATATAAAGATATGTGTTTATTTTTGTGTTTGTGTTAGAGGGAATATGATGCTGCTTGGGTTCTCTTACTCCAACTTAGTTGTGTTAGTCGAAATAAGATGCCTCTTGGGTTCTCTCACACCTATTCTAGTAGCACTAGGGAATTGTGTTTAATTTTTATTTGTGTTGTGAAAGAAGGATAGGATGCTTGGTTCTCTTACTACCTAAACATGCATTGGCATTAAAACAAGCAATGCTTGAATGAAGAGAATATTTTGATGAATTGGAATAGCATTTTGAAGATAATTGTTTTCAAACATGATTTTATGGGTAGCATTTCTTCAAATAGAGCCCACTGATTGGAAGCATCAGGTGTTCCCCATTATAATTAATAAGTTGATAAGATCCACCTTGGTAGGCCTTCTCTATGATAAAAGGGACTTCCCAAGTGGGTTCAAACTTGCCTCCCATCTTTTGTGGGAAACAATTGGTCTTCCTAGAACTATAACAAGCTCTCCTAATTGAAAAGCTATAGGGCAGACCAGCTTGTTATGAGCTTGAATCATCTTGGCTTTATACAACTCGAGATTTTAGCATGCTCGTAGGCCTCTCTCCTCCAAACCTTCGAGCTCTTCTAATCGTAACTTGACTTCTGCTCTGTAGTGATCTTACTGCTCATTGCTATCCTTAGTGATGGGAGCTAGATTTTTAATGGTAAAATGACTTCGAACCCATACACTAAGGAGAAGCGGGGGTGGGGGTTGGAGTTACTGTAATGCGGTATATGCCCAAGGCTTCAACTAGTGGTCATGTAAACTTATGTTGAGTGTCTTCTTTAGTATTTGGATGAGAGTTTTGTTGAATACATCTGCTAGGCCATTCACCTTGGAATAGTCAATAGTGGAGTATCTCCAATCTATACTGTGTCTCCTGGAGAAGCTATTGATCTCTTTTGAACATAGTACCATTATCAGATATAATTCATCGATGCACCCCACACTTACATATGATATGGTTCTTGAAGAACTGGAGCACATGCTGAGCTGTGACCTCTCTAAGTGAGATTGCCTCCGCCCACTTAGAAAAGTATTTGGTGGTAGCTATGATGAACTGACGACTCTTAGAAGAAGGAGGATCAATCGGACCCACTATGTCAGTACCCAAACACTCAAATGTCCATGAGGCCAAGGTAGGATGTAGAATATTGGGTGGTTGATGTAGGACCTCATAGTATACTTGACATTGGTGGCATCTCCTAGCTACATCCATGCAGTCTTTAATCATTGAAGACCAGTAGTATCTTAGTCTCTTGATCTTAGATTTCATCTTCAGAATAGATTGATGCGCTCCGCATATAACTGAATGTACCTCGGTCATGATCTTATGGGCTTCATGTTTGTCTAAATAGTATAACCACATTTGATCAAAAGACCATCAGTACAAGGTGCCATCCATGAGAGCATAAGAGAGAGCTCTCTACTTAATTTATCTTGAGGTAGTTTGCCTGTATTCAAGTAATCTATGAATGGTTGCCTCCAATCCAGCTCCTCATCTTTCTTGGCAAAGGCAACCTCCCCTTCAGAGAATCTCTCGATGAGTTCAGCATCAATAAGGAAAAAGACTTATCTATTTTGGACCCTTATTGGAATGGACTCATCTTCTGGACATGTAAACTCCTTGGCAAGTTTAGCCAAAGCATATGCTACTGCATTCTCTGCTCGAGGAATCTTGTAGATGGTGACCTCAGGGATTTGGGCCAATAGTTTCATGGTGTACTCATGGTAGTGATGAAGCTTAGGTTTTAGAACCTTATAGGACCCAACAATCTGGTTGATGACCAATTGTGAATCCCTGTAAATATTGAAGCTTTTGACACACACTATAATAGCTAACTCCAGAC